>JAJOZX010001452.1:847500-865000 GCA_023014485.1 Bathynomus jamesi
GTGCATTAATTTTTCCGAATGAGAGAAGTATTAACCGAAATTACCTATAACATCACTGATGTATTTTGATTAATGATCATGAATTTAGTAACACTTGTCAATATTTGTGAACTTCCTCAGAAAGATTTGATGTAATTATGATTTGCTATATTAGTTTTAGTATGCTATACTTTTTACAATTTTGCAGTTTCTTGGTAAGTATATTTGAACTACAAAATAGTATGAAATTCAATTCAGTACATCAAGGGCACATCATTACTCAGAAGTAGCATGAAGGTTTCATTTGGTTTTATCAACCAAACTTAAAAAGTTCTAGATTGATGCGACTCCCTCACTATCAGTACTCAAAATACGTCAGCGATGTTATAGGTAATTTCTGTTAATACCTTTCTCGTTCAAAAAAATTTTAAGGTGTTTCAACTCTTCTGGCTACAGCTGTACATAGAGTTATGGCTCCTTTATAATTTTTGTGGCCCATATCGCAATACAATAAATATTACAAAGAATTACGAGGAATTACAAGGACAAGAGGAAGACCTTTCAGTCACTCGGGGAGGTTCCTGTTATTAAAATAGTGCATTTTTTAATTATTCTAGCAGTAATAGAAAACTGGATGGTAAAGTATAAGGCTTTCTTCCCACCCTCCGCTCCCTCCCTACCAGAGGATAATACGGAGAAAGGTTGAAAAAAATACCTTGACCCTGGAAAAGTCGTCAAGGAAATGTTACAGGAAAGAGGAGAATGGATAAACTAGCTTAACAATTTCGTTATGCACGTAAAGAAATCGTACACTAGATAGCACCATTGTATAAATTAACATAACAATATTTTTGTGTTGATCGTACTGATCGTGTTCATCATGTACTTGGTTTTGCTACAAAAACCTCTAACATATGGTTTTGATTTTATACAAAATATTTACGGTTCTATTTATCGAAGTATCGGGCCAACAAGACCCCATGGCCCACTCCAGACTAGCCCGAAAAGGATTAAGAGAGAGGAAACGGTCAAGTTCTCCATGTCTACACCTACGTGTAAGGGGTCGAAACAAGAATTGGAAAGGGAAATCAGATTTACTGCACCATACCCTCAACTGTCACGTACACCCAGTCAACCAAGAGGAAGAAGAGAAAAAGTGAAAAATAGTAACAGCACAAACGCAACTCTATTTCATCTAATTTATGCCATGCCTTTTTTTTTTTTTTTGTTCATCAGAAAATTTTGTTTCTACAAAATACTTGTCTACTCTATTCTTAGATATGTTAACAAAGCAGGCAAGTGTGTAAGGTCTGCCAACTATTTGAACTTTGAATGTCGCCGTTTCAACTTGGCTCTCCCTCCGTGAAGGTGTTTATGCGACAAGTGATATATTGAGTCGTTCATACTTCGCGGTGTTGTGCCACGACGAGAGTAGAGAAAATACAGTATCTTTCCGGCGAGGAATATCAGTGGGAGATCCTTGTATCAATCTCTCTGTACTTGTCCCTTATGGAGAATAAAAGTTTTTCTTGAGCGAACACTCGTTGTTGCGATGGCAAATTTAAGAGTCTCCTAATTAGAGGTATTTATGAGGCATTCTGACATAATTTCAGTGTATACCAATAGTACATTAACAAACAAGAATTTTAAGGTAGAGCCTGGCCTCACGGGCCCTAGTGAACGAACCACCACTAGTATATATGTGTGATAAAAAATAATGTAGACATATTTTGAAATTATTAATTTCGGATACTAATTGTATTTATAGTGCAATGTTATAATGTTACAATGTTTCAGACCAACAAAGACCCTAGGATACACTCATGGCTGGTCTACCTAACCGTGTTTGTAATTGTGCATTGCGCATGTCCTCCGTGGTGGCGGAGGGGACCTACAATTTTACATGGGTTCCGAACCACAAAACCTTTAATTTTACTACCTTGAACTGTACCCAATCTATCAACATATGCATCTAATCGATTTTTAAACATATTTATAGACGTGCTACTAATTACTTCTACCGGCAAACTATTCCAGCTATTTACTATTCTATGCGTAAAAAAGTTTTTGGTAACTGCTGTCTCGAACCTTCTACTTGCCAACTTACACCCGTTATTTCTAGTTCTACTATATTGTGTTATTTCGGAAAAGCTCTCTATTTACGTTATCGAACCCATTCATAATTTTAAAAACCTGGATTAGACCACCCCTTAGCCTCCTAGTCTCGAGTGTAGTCAGTTTTAACTCCTTACGCCTATCCTCGTACGACTTTAACCTAAGCGACGGAATCATCTTAGTTGCTTGTCTTTGAACTCGTTCGATTTTGTCTATATCCTTGCGCATATACGGATTCCATATTGGATCGCGTCCTCCAAATGGGGTCTAACTAATGATTTATAAGGAAGAACAATAATATTGCGCGATTTGTACTCAAAATTCCTAGCTATAAAACCAAGCACTTTGTTCGCCTTACTGAACGCTGCTGTACTTTGTTTCGCTACTTTCAAATCACCAGTGACTATAACTCCTAAATCTTTTTCCTGATCTACGCTTGCTAACTCCTTCCCTGGCATACTATACGCAAAATTACCATTACGCAAACCTATATGTAAAATTTTGAACTTATCGACGTTAAATCTCATTTGCTATGTGACCGACCAATCAACGATTTTATACAGATCTTCCGGGATTTTACCTCTATCTTCGTCATTTTTCGCCCAACCACCCAACTTTGTGTCATCCGCAAACTTTGAAACTGTATTGACCAGGCCGACAACTAAATCGTTAATATATATAAGAAAAAGCAAGGGGCCCAATAGAGAACCCTGAGAAACGCCGCTCGCTACATTCTCCCAAAAAGACTCCGCTGCATCACCCTCTGTTTCCTACTTGCAACACTCTTCTATCCAATTTATTACTACACCCCTGATCCCATGAGCCTTAATTTTTCAACGAATCTTTTGTGCGGTACGGTGTCAAACGCTTTTTAAAAATCTAAATACACTACATCTGCCGCCCGATGACTATCGTAAACTTCAACCACGCTTTGGAAAATTCTAAAAGATTAGTTAAGCAAAATTTGTTTCGCCTAAAACCGTGCCGCGTATTTCTAATCAAGTTATGCAATTCTAAATGTTCGACTCTACGATCCCTAATTATCGATTCCAGTAGCTTACCTACAACAGACGTTAAACTGATTGGCCTATAATTTCCCGCCGCACCCTTATTGCCTTTCTTTAAAATAGGCGTTACATTTTCTAACTTGAAATTATCTGGTACGCATTTTTCAGAAATAGATGCATTAAAAATCTTGGTTAACGGTACAACAATGACTTTCTTTAATTCTTTTAATTGTATGGGATATATGGAATCCGGCCCCGATGATTTAAACATTTTCATTTTGCAAATATAGTGCAGTACCTCCCTTTCACTCACCACAATATTATCTAAAGTATTACCATTATCGAAAGGTATTATGTTTATGACCGCAGGGATATTCGTTATAATTATCTTCTATTGTAAAAACTGACATAAAAAATTCGTTTAGCAAAGTAGCCACTTGCTTGTTTTCGGAAACCAGCTCACCATCAGAATTTCTTAATGGTCCCAACACACTCTTTACCGAATTCCTGTTGTTAACGTATTGAAAAAAATCGCTTGGGGTTTTCTTTGCCGTCACGAGCTATGGAAATTTCAAAATCGCTCTTAAACTTTTTTATTACGTTTTTCGCTTCACGCCTTAATTAAGGAGATATAGTTGTTTCGTCACCACAAATTGTCTTTATCGCACTTATGTAGCCTATAAGCTGTATCTCTACTCCTTATAATATCCCCTACACTGGAAGTAAACCACAAGGGCTTGTTATTTACTTTCGCACGCTTTATCTTGTATGGTACACATTCCTCATTTATCGTCCTAAATACTGTTTCAAACGAGTTCCACATTATTTTTGCGTTGGAGGTCCCCATTACGTTTTCCTAATTGACGTGTGGCAATTCATTTCTAAATTTACAAAAGTCTGCGCGATGGAAGTCAGGAATTTTAATGGAGTTAGCTGGTTTCGAATGACTTACCAAGAGGACAAACTCGACTATATTGTGATCACTATTGCTTAACGGTTCTATTACTTGAAGATCAGTGATAAGCCAATCATCCGTAGTTATTACTAAATCTAAAATACTGTCCAACCTCGTAGGTTTCCTAACCTTTAGAATAAGAAAGCTATCCTCAAGAAAATTAACTAAACGGTTACCTTCCACGTCTCCCTGCATTGTATCGTAATTCACGTTAGTACAATTAAAGTCACCCATAATGAAGGCCTGCTCACTACCTATAATTCTCTTTAGTTCACGCTATAACGCTTCGTCCGTATCAGCTGTTTGATTAGGGAGTCTATATATAGCGGCAACAACAAGTTTGAACTCGCTCAATTTAAGTTCTGTTATAACGGAATCTATCAGTTCTGGAATTCTGTGCTTTAATTCTGTAGCGTTTGCAATATTATCTTTGATATACAACATAACACCTCCTCGCCCACCTATTCTGTTTTTTACAAAAAGTCTATAATCTCTAATTTCATACTCCCCTACAAAGTCACGTGTTTCAGTGCTACGCCACGATTCAGTTATTGCAATTAAATCCTAGTCTTTGCAAGCAATTAAAGAAAAAAATTCGTTTATTTAGCTTCGTAGGCTACAAGCATTTAAAGGTAGAACCTTCAAATTGTTTGTTAAAACCGCGTTTCCTTCACGCACGCAAGGTAAATTCATATTTTTTGACCTGTAATTTAAGGAAATTACGCCGGGGCCGGTCGAGTTACGGCAGCCAGAAAAGAAGACACAGTATTGTGAAGTAGTCTCCCTAGACCCGCAGCTCCAACGCCATTAAGATGAAGTCCATCCCCGAGGAACAAGTCCCCCTTGTCGTAGAAACTGTTCCAAAAATTTGCAAAATGCACTCCTTCCTGTTGGCAAAGAGACTTTAAGTTATTATTAATATAAGTCGCCTTGCTGTAGAACTCGTTACGTTGGATAATTCGGGGAAGTATACCTGTTAAAACAACCTTATTAGTATTTTCCTTTAGTCGCTCTAACAAGTCCCTGTACCTAGCCAACAGCTTTTCCGATCTAGAATTTAAAACGTTATTAGTACCGACATGAATAACAATTGTGTTCTCAGAGGTTCCGTCTGTAAACCGGTCATACTACTCGTTATATCCTCCACTCTTGCACCAGGGAAGCAGTAACGGCGCCTACGACGGGAGTTTCTCCCACAGAATTCCTCGAGCTGTCCTCGAACAATGAAATCACCAACGAGTCGTATTTCCGGTTCATCAGCGTCTTCGAAACCTAAAACAGGAAACTTATTGTTTGATGATTCCTCATTTCGCGAAGGTGAAGCTTGTCGCCCCTCCTCTCAAAAATTCGGTTGCATCGGCCGGGAAACGAACCCGGGCCTCCCGCGTGGCAGGCGAGAATTCTACCACTGAACCACCGATGCTGGTAGCCCGTACAGGGATCGAACCTGCGACCTTCACAGAGTAGAAGAAATACTTCCGGTTGATT
Source organism: Bathynomus jamesi (assembly GCA_023014485.1). NCBI lineage: Eukaryota > Metazoa > Arthropoda > Malacostraca > Isopoda > Cirolanidae > Bathynomus > Bathynomus jamesi. The sequence goes on from JAJOZX010001452.1 coordinate 853,045, forward strand.
TGAGATATTACTTAACAATTTATACAATATTACAATTGTTTTACATGTGGAGTTGTACAGTATAGACTAAGTCATCTTAGTATCTTACATAGCCTAAGCCTAAGCCATCTTTAACATGGCGGATGCACGCCTCACTTTCGAACAGAGGAAGAACATTTTGAAGTGGTACTGGAAGTATGAAATTATAAACGAAGTGCAATGTATCTGGATACAAGAGTATGGAACAGCAGCTCCCACTCGTACAACAATTAGTCGCATACGTGATAAATATCAAGTGTGGGAGAAAATGGACAGCGCATTAAATTGAAAACCATACATACCTTGGCTTTTGCACGCTCTTGACGAGGATGATCATGAGAGAAGAGTAGAGTTCTGCGAGTGGTTCACTGCTATGAGTAATGAACAATTTAAATGTGAGGAGAGAATAATTTGGTTTGATCGAGCGACTTTCAAATTGAATGGCCATATAAGTCGCCACAATTACATGTTTTGGGCAGTACAAAACCCATTTATGTGGAGGATCATGTTAATCTGCCAAGGCTTACGGTGTGGCATGGGTTTTCTTCTTGTGGCATTGTTGGGTTATTCTTTTTTAATGGTACTGTAACAGATCTGAATTATCTGGCGACCATATAGGGTGTGTAGGGTGTGCAGTGCACAGTGGTCCACGGGCTATAGGGAGCCCACCATAAAAAAGATATACTTTATATCTATAAAATAAACTATATTGGTTAAAAAATATTTATTTGCGTATGTCATTAGTTCAAAAACTTTATTTAGTTACATTCATATAGCTGTAATTTTGTATTTTGTATTCAATTACACACACACCGGGCTGTAATCAAACTTGATTTTGTGTGTGTGTGTGTGTGTGTGTGTGTGTGTGTGTGTGTGTGTGTGTCAATATAAACTCAAACTCAAAAACAGAGGAAAACTTTAAGAACTTCAATCTAATATAGTTTAATATGGCCACAATGGACGGTGCGGGGAAAGAAAACTGCACGAAAATCAACCAACCAATTTTCAGAATAATGGAAAGAAATATTTTTTTAAGCCAACTTAAGCAATATTATTAATTAGTGAATAATTCTAAGGTTCATAAGTTTCTTGAATGATTGTTCATAAGTTTTGTCACGTTTAAGGAATAGCTAAGGAAAGTTTGAAAGATGAGAATTGCTTGAATAAATGAAACAGGCGAACGAGAAAATTTCCATCATCGAGTTTCTCGATATATTTTAGGAGTACGACTTTTCCCTGTCTTTCTGCCTCACTCGTGTTTCTTCCATCTCTCTCACTCTCTTATCTCTTATCTCCACCTTTATCTACTGCTTAGTTTTGCCTGTTTAAAAAGCCCCATTTTTTCTTATGATTTCTTTTCAGCTCTTTCATTTCGCTGAACTGGGCAGTGAGGCTGGATCTGCCACTGCCCATTCGAGATGTTCTGAGCCTCTGCCTGATTCACTTCTCTTAAACTTCTGCAAAGTTCGTAGCCTTTCCTCAAGTTTTCAATCTGTTGAACACCACCTCTTCTCCTCCAAACTTCACCTTCTCTTTCTCACTGAAACTCAGGTCCCTGGGACAGCAACTCCCTTTCTGTACTCTCTTACTTTCTCTATACTCATTTTCACTCCAAAGGTGGATGTTGCGTATATATACGCAATGATCTAACTTGCTCTCGAATTCACAAACTCGAATCCTCGGAATTCTATGCCCTCTGGCTACGGCTTACATGCCAATCTCAAACTAAATAAATTTGCGCTGTTTACCTTTCTCCTACTTCTACTGACTATCCAAAATTCTTTGACTACCTTACTTCCAAAGTGGAATATATTCTATCCCACTCCCCTTTTGCTAAAATCTCCACTTTAGGAAATTTCAATGTTCACCACCACCTTTGGCTTTCATCTCGTTTCACTAACATCCTTGGTGAACTAGTCTACAACTTTTCTCTCCTGAATAACCTAGAGCAGATTGTACAGCACCCTACTCGTATCCTCGATCGCCTTGGAGATAGGTCCAACATTCTGGATTTATTTCTCACCTATCATCTTTCTTCTTACTCTGTTGAACTTTTCCTCCGTTGGTCTCCTCCAACCACAATCTTATATCTGTTTGCTGTAATATCGCTCCAATTCAGCCTTTTGATCCTCCCAAGAGGAGGCACCTTTGGCACTTTGGCGCCGCTGATTCGGAGAACCTTAGACAGTACTTCTCTGATTTCCCATGAAATGATTACTGCTTGTGTGGCCGGGGCCCTTCCGAGTGTGCTGAGCGCATCGCGGTGGTGATTCTCTCGGGCATGGAGGCGTACATTCCACATTCTATTCCTGCTACGAATACAAAAACACCTTTACTTCTTCTAATGCTATCCACAAAAGAACAGAGGCTTTCAGAAGGAACCGTCGCCCTCTAACTCCTGACTAGGGATGAAATAATACCGACAATTTTTAATACCGGTATTTGAACAATTATTTCACTGATATCGGTGTTGACACCGGTTTTATGCAGAGAATAATTTATAATGATTTTTTTTGTGTCACCCTGCCAAGTGCCAACCCTCCCACAAGCCTGCAGGACCTGTAGTACTCACCACATTAACGACAATAAAAACTGAAGTTATTTTTAAATTGTGTCACCGACACCAAAGGGAAAATACCATTGATTGAAAAAAGTTTGAACAGCAGCTCCTAGGGAAAGGCAGGAAAAAGGAAGGACTATTTATAATGATTAAGTATATCAGATAACCAAAGGTAAAAGGGAAAAATAATTTTTCAAAAAAAAGCTATTAATAATTTTGCATATTATTCTTATTTTGGTTTGGAAGTAAGTTTTGAGGAAACAAAAGACTATAATGGTTGTTCAGAGAGATTTGATCTTAGCTTGGTCAGAAATAAGCCAGCAGCAGAAAAAGCTCTTTCTGATTCTACACGAGTGGGTTTAATGGAAAATGGAAAGCAATGCCTTACACAATGTACAGCTTCTCTAAATTTTCACTTTTTTGTGAAGAAACTTCGATACTCTTAAATTCATTAGTAGGATCAAAGTTAGTTGCATTGCTTCTCAATGGTACCTTTTCTAATTTCTTTATTTATTTCATGTATTCGCACATCAATGGATCATCTACTTGTAAATCTTGGTCTTCGCTTTCTTCCTCGAAACCAACTAAATTTTCATCATTCTTAGGAAAAAGCCTTTTAAAAATCCTCTCTGCAGTTCTTTTGAGCACTAGTTTAGATGGAATAGAAAATAGTTCATCTTCTTGAACTTCTAAAACTTCAGGGTTGTGAAGATATTTAATTAAACCCACAATATCTCTTTGTCTCCTTGAAGAACAGAAATTACTGAGACAGTCATTGAGCTCCAATGCTGTTGGAGTGTTCTTCTCTACAAGTTTCTTTAAAATAAATTTGGAGATTTCAGCCGTCATGAGAGATACATCTTTTGAACAGTCTTTTAAGAATTATTTCAACAGGACGAAGTGTATCATATAGATCTTCCATGTGTGTAAGTTATGTGTGTGTGTGTAAGTTATGTACGAAGACAAATCATTATTTCTACTCACATTGGCCACAAAATCCTACAAAAAACAAATCTTTGTTAACTTGACATTTGCTGATTGCTTCCACAATAAAGACAATAGGCAGTTCTTCAATATCGAAAACCCGGTATCGATAATCACGATATCGGTATCGTGTCTTTTGTCCAATACCGGCTTTCATCACTACTCCTGACTCTCACTCAGCTTATATTTCTGCCGGAATCGTGCAAAATCTGTTCTTCGACTCGCCAAAAACTCCTTCATCAGAAAAAAATGTGAAAATCTATCTAATTTTAATTATTCTCGCTCTTTCTGGCATCTAGCTAGGAACCTCTTCAATAACTTTACTGTCTCTTCTTTCCCTCCTCTTTTCCATTCCGACTGCTCAATTGTCGTCTCTTCTCCTGACAAAGCTAAACTCTTCGCTTTGTATTTGTATTTGTATCGCTCAAACTTTTCCTCCAACTGAACCATGGGCGATTTCGGTGCTGTTCCTCCATCTCCTCCTCTCTCTGACTTTATTATGTCTGAAATTAGAATCTCTTCCAAAAATGTTTTTTCTGCCCTATCTGGACTTAACTCTAGGAAGGCGTTCGATCCTCATGGTGTTCCTCCTGTTGTTCTCAAAAACTGTGCTTCTGTGCTTACATCCTGCCGAGGAAAACTTGTATTTGTATCTCATTTGGTACTTTTCCTTCCTGCTGGAAGTTCGCTTTCATTCAACATGTCCCAAAGAAGGGTGACCGCTCTCAACCTTCGAACTACCGTCCAATTGCTTTAATTTCATGCCTTTCTAAAGTTTTTGAATCTATCCTTAATAGGAAGATTCTTAAACACCTCTCTTCTTACAATCTTCTTTTAGATCGTCAGTATGGGTTCCGCAAGGGAGGCTCGACTGGCGATCTTCTTGCATATCTCTCTCTGACTCTTGGTCATCCTCCTTTCGGGATTTCGATGAAACTTTTGCTATTGCGTTAGACATATCAAAAGCTTTTGATAGAGTCTGGCGCAAATCCACAATTTAGAAACTGCCCTCCTTCAGTTTCTATCCTTCTATCTGTGCCTTCATCTTTAATTTCCTTTCTGGCCGATCTATAGCTGCGGTTGTAGATGGTCACTGTTCTTCTCCTAAAGCTATTAGCAGTGTTATTCCTCATGGTTCTGTCCTGTCACCCACTCTTTTCCTTTTATCTATCATTGATCTGTTAAATCGAACTTCCTGTCCTATTCACTCCTATGACGATGATTCCACTCATCACTTCTCCACCCGCTTTGCAAAGTGTCCCTCTCAACAGCCATTCCATAATTCGCGTAGGACGGCTATGGTACACCTGACCTCTGATCTTTCTGCCATTCTGATTGGGGCAGAGAAAATCTTGTGGCTTTTAATGCCTCAAACATTCAATTCCTCCATCTGTCTCCTTGTCACAATCTTCCATACGACTATCCCCTTACCTTCAACAATACACAATTCAATCCTTCCTCTTCTCTTAACATTCTTGGCGTTTCCTTTTCTCGTGATCTTTCCTGAAAAGATCACATCTACTCTCTTTCCGAAACAGCTTCTAAGATGTTCGGTGTTCTGCACCGACTCCGCAGTTTCTTCATCCTCACTCAGTTGCTGTCTCTATAGAGGGGTCTTGTCGGCCCCTGTATGGATTACGCTTCTCATGTGTGGAGTGGCCCAACCAACACAGCCCTACTTTACCGGCTGGAATCAAATGCTTTTCGTCTCATCAATTCCCCGTCTCCTCTCCCTTCGCCGCAATGTTGCCTCACTCTCTCTTTACTATAGCTATTATAACGGACATTGTTCTTCTGAACTCTATAACTGCATGCCTTCTCTTTTAAGGAGCGCACACAGCACCCGACTTTCTACACACTCTCATTCCTTTTCTCTTTAACTTTCTAACACAAGGGTTAATCAGTATTGTCAATCTTTCATTTACTCAACCGATCAACTTTGGAACAATCTCCCTCAACCCATCTTTCCCCCTGTCTATGACCTCCAATCGTTTAAACGCAGAATGTACAGGCATCTCGGAAACCCACACCTTGATTTTGGTCTCTTCTTCTTCTATTGGGGGGGGGGGGCGCTTTTGCCGACATTGCCATTGGCCTCTTCTTCCTGCATAAAAAAAATATTTATCTTTTCACTTATTCTGACAAGTGATGTCTTTCTATAACATATACAGTAGGTCATTTCTATATTTTGCATATGTTAAATACCAATTATATATACTCTATAGCCCTATGTAGCCAAAATAGGTGCAGTGTGTGTAAGAAAGTGGATCTGGTGAACTTTAGCATGAAATCTGGCGTATGGTAAAACTGATATGGGGCATGACACAAAGTAAACAAAAAAGTTCCTTCATCCTGCCATGGGATTGAGTATTGTGCCACTCAGTTGGAAATGCTGCTTGGGCACATCATCATGTGAGCTTTAAATTGATTAGAGTGTAAAAAATAAATAGATGCGAGTCATCTTGCAGATGACCTTGATAAGGACAACAAATTTACACATTACAACAAATTCCAGTTAAGACCTATAGGACATATCGAGCTTCACAGAGACCAGCTCCCTGTAGCTGTCACAAAGATCCTGTTTGGCCAAAATTGGTCACGTGGGAACAACTGGTCAGTGTAAAGTTACCACATAACCTATTGCAATATGGTTCCTGTGAAACTCGATGTGGGCCAGATAAATGGTAAAGTTTAATAAACGATTATGATATTATCAAACTAATTAAATCTCTGAAGTAGGCAATAAATGTTGTAAATAAACTAAATACTAGACCCACAGAGGAAGGGTAAACGATGTTTGAGAAATTAGAACACAAGTGAGAACAGATTTTGAGTTGAGGTCCAAATTGAGAAATTTAGATATATGTTATCTTTCAAACTAAATTATTTAGCTAATTGCAAGCTTGTTGAGTCCCATTTTAGACAAATGGCATGATTAAATAGGTATGGGTATCACTTATCTTAGTTTATATGAGATTTGGAGTCACTGCAATCTATTGAAGTTCTCTACTGTGTGTAGGGCAAGATTTGGATGTTATGTAAAAATATGGTGGTGTAATTGTTTCAGGGCACAGATATTTATAATATAATTCTATTTGAAGGCAGAACCAGTGGAGGCACTGAACAGTTTGTCGGCTTACCAGTAACTCCAGCTTCAATGGGTGTAGAGAACAGAAGGGTCCACCCATGGGCAAGTGAGAAATAGCCAGACAGGAATTCCTAGTGGGTACTAGAAAAAATTGCAAGCTGACACAAGTACAAAGTTTCAGAGGCAAGAGCATTGGAGGCTTCTCTGGAGTATCCGCAAGTAGAACAGTCCGTTTCAATTGTTGGTTGTCCAATAAAATAAAACTAACTTATTTGGAAACTAAGAGAAAGGACTTGATGTGCAGAAATAAAGCTTATTCATTCAGTTTGGCATTCTAAGAGAGTTTCTGATATATAAGGCGTTAAATAAGGCGTGAATGGACAATACTTACAACTGGTGTTAATATTGGTATGGCCTGCATGATGATGAGGGCCCAGAAGAGTGTTTTAGATTATGGTAATGGGCACAAGTTATATGGAGTATTGAAGTTTAATGTGGGAGGTTAATCAATTGTAGTCCTCAAAATTTATTTCATTAGTCTGTGTAAATTTATTAAGAAATAAATTTATTAAGAAATTGTGTACACATCTAATACGGGTATAATTGCAGGAATACTGTTGTTAAGTTACTGTAGGTATTGAGCTCTAGTTATTAAATTTTAGAACTTGATCATTAATAAGATCTTCCACTGTAACAAATTGGTCCATTTTATGCCAACTAATTGAGAGTTGAATTTTAATGTGGGAGTGTAGTCAGGTCATAAGGAAATCATTCCCAAAGTAAAGTTAAAAGATTGGCAAGCTCGTGTAACATTATATCCTGTTAGTATTAAGGTTATTCTGTCATATAGAATTATTTTTTTTTACTTCAGGGTTGTTCGCCTGGGGAAGCATTGGGGAATCACATCAACTTTATGAGATCACAATTCTAGTTGATTGAAGCAGCATAGTCACAAATCAGTAACAATATATATATTAGTGATGTAGCGGTTGTCATTTTTCATAGCTCTACGGTTGCGGTTGCGGTTGCGGAGCTAACAAATAGAGCTCCGCACGGTTGCGGTTGCGGTTATATACCCTATAACATCATAATATTACCTAAGAATAAACAACACAATAAAATATCGCGTTTTAGCCACACTTTTCACAGTCTACAATATAATGACTATAATCTAATCTGTAAAAAGTGTGTTTCCAGGATGCTGGACGAGGACCCAACGCGTTTTGCATCCCACCAACCACTTTCCCCAACCACTGCCCATATATATACACACTATTTAATCCTTATTCAATCCTTATATTTAAATTGAATTGCTGGGAGACTGTATTTCAAAAATAAAAAAATTTCAGCTTTGTCCCCCTTCAGCCTATTCCTTTTTTCATCGTAGATGATCCCTGCTCCACTAAATAATTGTTCACTAGAAACACTTGAGGGAGGACATCCAAGGTAGTCCGAGCCAGTTTGCTCAAATTTTTGTATTTCTTTTGATTTGACCTCCACCAAGCCAAAGCATCATCTTCTTGTCCAATCCTTTTCTCTTTGTGATATTTCTCGATCATTTTTTGAGAGTCTCTGTTTGACTCAGTTTCGGTCTCGCCATCACTACTGGAAGCCAACAGAGCACTCATTGAGTCCATTATTGTTGATTTACTCGTAAAAGTTGATGCCTGGCCTAAATCAATCAGTGGTTTCTTTGCCGGTGGTTCACTGGCTGTCTCCGAGTCCGATGATGTTTAAGTCTTGTCCATTTCATTACAAAGATATCCCAATTTTTCCTGAACACCTTTTGTGACATGTGAAGCGGAAAAAAATTTTCCTTTGTACCTTCGATCCAAATTGGTAGCCAAAGAATACATGTCATTTGCTTCTAGGCCATCAAATCTCCTTGCTAGCTCTGTGCGCATTATCTCTTTCATTGTTTTGATTCCAGAGCTTCAGAATCACCACTTCGAGGTTGCAGCACATTTTTCAAGGAAACGACGAGGGGAATAACCTCAGATATGGAAGAGGTGGAACTACTTAATCTTTTTGTGATATCATCGAATGGTTCCAGCACGGCCACACAGTTTGACAAGAGAAAGAAGTCGACGTTAGTGAGTTGCTGCATTTTGGAGTTAGCAGCGCTATAAAGACTCAGTGGTTCCTTCAACTTCAGTGTTCTCTGCATCATGTGATAAGTGCTGTTCCACCGTGTGGCGACATCAGTAATAATTGTAAGTTCAGGTTGATCTAAGCGGTTTTTTTTTAACTCATCCTGCGCCATCGTAGAATGATTGAAATGAATAGCGATGGAGCGAAGTTTAGCTAACAAATCACTGAGAGATTTTTGTGAGGATAATCCACTTTTGATTACAAACTGCAGTTTATTAACAGTGCAATCAATATTATGGACGCCAGTGAGAAACAAAGCTTTTCATGTTTGCTCCTGAGTCGCGCATTACACAATGAATGGATGAATGGGCAATATCCCACTTCTGAAGTATCTGCTCAAATTTTTCTGACAGGTATTCTCCAGTGTGGCGATCTTCAAGTGGCATTACGCTGAGCACCGAATTGGTTCTCTTGAAGTCTTGATTCACTACATGGCATGTCAAAGATAGTAAAGACTCCCGCAGACGTGTCTGACCATGCATCCGTTGTCAATGATACTTTCGAATCTTTTAGAGGCTCAAGAATTTTTAACACTCTTTGAAACAAAGTCATAGATATCGGTGCACACAAGATCAGTGTAGAACTGATGCTGTTTCACTTTATACTGTGGAGCTGTTTCAGCCATGAGTCTCATGAAACCTAAGTCCTCAACGTGGCTGAATGGCAAGTCATCCATTATTATCATTTTGGCTATGCGATAGTCCAGTGATTTTGATTTGGAATTCGCATCTCAAATTTTGACTTTTTCGAAGCAACTTTCAATCATCTGATTCTTTTCTTTCACTGCACACTGCATTTCCTGTAGGGGTGTAAGAGACACTTTTGATTCCTTTTTCTTCTTTGACTGTTCATTAGCTTCATTTTCACTAGATATCACTTCATTATATTCTTTATTGTGCAAATGGTTTTTTTAAGTTAGTGGTGCTCCTTCCCTTTCGTGAATAGTTCTTATTACATATGACACACTTCCCTACATCGTTTGATACTCTCGAGAAGTACTTCCACACTGCATTCGTAGATCGCTCTATGATGGTTGCACCACAATCTAACACTTTACTAATGGGTTGAAGCACGTAACGTAACAAAGGTAACGACGGAAAGCTAGCGCAACACAAACACCCTCACTCGTGTCTGAACAGATACTGAAGCTGGTGCTTTAGTTTAATTTGCAACTTGGTAGTGAAGTTGCCTAATTTCTAATAAAAAAAATTTAGTATTGTTTTATCTTTTTTTATCAACAGTAATTACACATCATCATCGCTTTATTAAATATATTTAAAATAATGATTTTCTAGCCACCTAGTGTTGATAACTGTAAGTTATTACATAATGCACCTATCCATCCAGTCCAAGTAGCAATTCTAGACATGTCGCAATTAGGTCGTAGCAAACTTTTACTTTTTTGCGCCCTTGAGTGAAGGCATGAGGCATGACAGGAACAGTATTTGGCGACGTTCATAGCATTTATAGCCATTACACCAGCATTTATAGCATTTGGTTGCCCTAGTAAAATGATATCCTCAAACAACCGCAGTGATAAATGCGGTTGCGATTGCGGAGCTGAGAATATGTGCGGTTGCGGTTGCAGACAACCGCTACATCACCATATATATATATATATATATATATATATATATATATATATATATAATATATACAGTGGTGGGCACCGTTAACCAAAAAGTTAACTTCGATAACGATAATCCGTTAACATCAATTTTTAACTCCGATAACGATAATCCGTTAACATCAATTTTTAACTCCGATAACGATAATCCGATAATTTTACTACAAAGTTAACGGAAGTTAACGATAATCCGTTAACGATAACTATTTCTTTACTAACATTTAAAAAAACAAGGAAAAAAGCTTTAAAACCCATAGAAAATGTTTATTTATGCAAAATCCAACAATAAATAGGTATTTAACTGTATTTTTATCAAGTTTTGCAACTTTTTTGCTTAATAACTTTTTTTTTATTTTTAATAAAAAATGTACTGATTACATGTTTTGAAACCCTTGTAACCACTAACCATTAACTAAATTTTAATTTACCAGAGAATTATTATGGCGGGAACTGAAAGGTAAAATTAAATTTCAGGCACATTTATTAAAGACTATGACACAATATGCTGGTTGCCCTTCAGAAAGACCAACTTCTCAAAGTTAGGCCCAACTGCCAGTCTTGACCTCTTCGGCCTCAGGATGTCCTTGCCGAGAGAGAAGAGCCGTTCCAGTGCGGCAGAGGACGGAATTGGCAGACTGAAGTTATGGCGGTTTGAATTCATTCGCGGAGCGGTGATCTTCCGTGAATGACTCCTCGCAGTTAACGTGTTAACGGACTTTAACAGACTAAATATCGAGTTATCGGAAGTTAACTGGTCCGATAACGATAAATGGAAATTAACTTCCGTTAATAGTCCGTTAAAAAAAAGTTAACTTCGTTAATTAACTGTTATCGGATTAACGCTTTAGTGCCCAACACTGTGTATATATATATATATATATATATATATATATATATATATAAATATGTATATATATATATATAATATAAATATATATAAATATAAATATATGATGAATAAACCACGAAGGAAAGGAAACACAAAAAGGTGCTCAAGCGCTTCGTCTAATGACATCCTCAGGAACACTGAAGTACATAAAAGGTTACGGCCTATATATAGGTTACAGAAGAAAAAAAATAAATAAATAACATACATACACACAAACATACATATATATATATATATACATACATATCTACACACATACATATATACATATATATGCAATAAACGGAGAAGTAAAAATAAAAATTAAAAATTAAAAATTAAAGATTAGAGGATTAACCAAGAGGCATACAGATTTGTAAGGAAAAATATCGATTTTTAGCACAAGATCAAATGAATTAAAAATACAAATTTATACTGGAAATCTACCCGGGTTTTAACACTTTGAATTTTAGAGTCAAGATTCGATATATATATAAATAAAATGAAGATTAAAAGTTAATAAAGTAGCGTACAAGTTTACCAAAGATTTAGCGTCCTACCCTTTTTATCTAAATTTGTTTTGAAGGAATTCAAAACAACAGGATCGAGTTGAAAAAGACCTTTGCTTATGTTGAAGTTATTTGAAAGTTGGATAATGGC
>JAJOZX010001452.1:875000-879406 GCA_023014485.1 Bathynomus jamesi
ACCATCAGAGATCTTCTTGTGCGGGTATCGAAGGAGCGTCCTCATCAATTTCCAATCATTCAGCGGAGCTTCGATGGACAGATGAGCTGTTGCCCACGCTTTCATGTAAACTAGAACAGAAAAGAGGCAGATATCTCGAATTCCGCGTTCCTCAGTGTTCGTCAGTTTAAACTGTCTTCGGAAGAGCCAGATCTTGATGGCATAGAGCCCCTTAGCCATCCATCTCGCCCGGTGCATAGCACCAGGGGCGCGGAAGTTTAGTCCCTTGTATGGAACTCCTCCAAGAAAGATGACGGAAAGATCGAGGAATTCCTGATAGTCATCACGAACTTGAAGTGCTTGTGATTTTGCAAACTCAATGAGCTCCGTTCTATGCTTAAAAATAGCTGCTTTGGTGAACGCATCTGTGTCCGCAGTTTGGAACTGTTGCTGGTCAATGCGGGTCCAATAATCATGGAAGCGCTTGAAAAGCAGAATTTCTGGACCGGTAGATACTGAATCTAGCGATGGCCTGTGTTTGTCGCGGTTGTGTCGAAACACATAGATTTGACATGATCGGTCACTCTCCATTCATTCAGGCAATCTATGATGGCATTTGTTTGTGCCAGCGCGGTTCCTGACAGAAGTTTTGGCACCCCGAGGAGCTGCTCTGTCCCGGAGTCAGATACAAGAATAGGTAAGCGGTCAACATATTCTCGTGACGTCAGATCTTGCATGAGTTTTCCGTCCCAGTGAACAGTCAACGGACTATTGCCTTGGAACTCGCTCTTCAGTTGCCGAGCCTTAAGGGTACGGAATTTTTCACGCTGACGATGAATGGATCCACGATTGATGTTGTAGTCGCTAGCATCATGCCCTAAGCTGGAAGCTGCCTCAAACAGCAGATATGTGGCCTTTCTTGACGAGAGTTGCGTGCGATCAAGCGCTGCCGCCAATTCCGATGTCATGATGTTCTTCGTTGCTCTTTGTTTAGACGCTAACGAACCACCACATGCTCCTTTTTCTTCGCTATCATCTGAGCTGGAGGATGAGGACTCCAAAACCGCTTCGTTGGATACTGCCTCCATTTCAGCTGCTGATCGCTTTCTTCGTTTCTCCTCTTCCTCCCGACGTCGAGTACAATCTTTGACTTGGCGCTGATGGGTCATGTCCAAACCTGCCATTGAACCTGGACGTCCTTTCTGGCGCTGCTGCTGAAGGAACTCCCAATCTCTGGATACTTGACCAATTTCTCAGAATCAGCGTGGGCGATGTCAAAGAGACGATCGAGGCGTTCAATGAATTCTTTTTCTTTCGTCTTGTGTGAATCGCTCGTCCTTGAGGCGTGTTTTTTGAGTCCTTTCCACTCCTCGAAGACTTTATCCAGTTTGCTGACGCAGTGTGTCTCGAGTCTGGTTGGAATGTGAGCTTTCTCCAGAAGGACATCACTGCTCGAAGTGTCTTCCTCAACGCGTCACGTATTGTCATTTTCTTTTCATGGTGAAGGTAAAGGAAGTAACCGAATGCTTGCCTGTAGGAAGGAAGCTTGCATCCTTTCACCTCATCAACCGCTGCCCCTAATAGGTATATACACTTCCGGGTTTCCATCACCAGAAATCACGTAGCTGAAATGAGAAACGGTGAATCGTTAAGTATTGTTCACTTTATTTCTCAGATATTCAGACACACACAGATACACACACACACGGATATAGAGATATATAGAATTTAGGGTGGAGCGAAAAATACTTTTTTTCTAGTATGAAGTTCTAATAGTGATTAAAAGTTGCATTTAGTGGACGATATATACCTGCCTAAATATGAGTTCATTTGTTTAATATTTTCAGCTGCCACCAGGGGGCTAAAGTTAACACAATTTTGGGTAAAAAGGAAAAAAATGCTTCTATTTTAGGTTTATCAAACTATTATAAAGTTTTATCTTAGAATTATCTAATAGGTTGATTAAGATTCTTAAATGATAAGAATTCGTTTTGTAAAAATGCCTTTTCATATGCTTAATATCTTCAGCTGCCACAAGAGGGCTGAATGTAACTTAAAAATGACAATTAAGTATGATTCTGTTTACTTGAAAAGGGAACAGTAATAAATTAGGATGTCTCTCCTCCTTTATACTGGCTTGAGACAGTTAAGAAACGTTATTTCGTGCCTTAGCGGAGTTACCACCCTTTCCCCAACCAACCTCCCTCTAGAAAGGGTTCTTGCTGAAGACTATTTAGTAATTTGCTTTTGTGTCAAATTTTGGCTGTTTTTTCCTTGATTCTAATGTAGCACGAATCCAACCGTCTCTGTTTGTAGGTCCGCAGACTGATCCAGCAGCGTCTGTAACGAGCTTGACGCATCTCTCTACGGCTTGTGTATGACATGGAAACTGAAATAATTCTGAATGAAGAGTAGTACCATGTTTGATGCATGATTCAATATCATCAAGAGAAACTCCTTTGGCTTTGGTTATCGGTGGTTCTGCTATCTGAAAATCTTGCCACATAATGAGATCTGTATAGTCTTTGGCATAAAAATTTATTTCTGGCACCTTAAAATACCTGATAACATCTGTTTCTTGAATGCATGCCCTTGCTTTTATGATACGCCTAAATCCCAACTGACGCACATGCTCCCTTTCATCAGCTATCATTGCAATGAGAATGTTTTCTTGATTTGCGTAATATGCATTTCGCTGAATGACTGAGTCATGTACTCTCCTAAGCTCTTCACGGAGATACCGGCTTCTTGCAATCATATGCCACATATGTTTAGCACCATATTGGCATAATGGTTTACGCTTTATCTGAAACCACATTGGTGCGTATACCCTAACAATGAAAGTAGCTAATTCTTGTAAATTGCCTGAAGGATTCTCTGTGCTTGCATATAACCGCAGAGTCCTGTTTGCTGTGGTGAGCCACCTTGAATGTGATATATTGCCTGGACTCTTATGACTAAGACTCTTTGAGAATGTTCCACTTGATATAGCCTTGTAAATTTCAAGAAGGTATTTCTGGTCAGTACTTATGTCATCTACATCAACTTCACACATGTCCTCTTGAATTTCAATGGGTTTGAAGTTAACTATGGGAAGCTTTTCACAGTCTGAAAGTGCTCGGCCAATTTCTCCTGAAAATGCTCTTGGTCCAGTAGTGGTACCATCCAAGTGATGAAACAGATGGCGCAATGGAAGTTCATTAAGGTGTAAAAGGCATATCAGCCACTGCAATGGCTTATTAAAGGCTTCTTCCAGTAATCTTATTGTGCCTCCAATACTACCAGTGTTAACCACTGTCGAATCACAGCCAACTGCAACGATGTTCCCTATATCAACATTCCTTTCTTTCAAGCAATTCACTAGCGCTGTGCAAATGTATTTAGCTTTGCCACTGGAAGGTGTCACATGTGCAAAGTACAGAGAGTGTGGTTCAGATATTATGCTGATATGCTCTTCGCGTTTGGTTCTTGTGGTTAGAGCCATCACTCTCCTGGACTTGAATCATTGTTTTATCCTTTCTGCCATCAAAGTATAATCCCCGCATGGTTTTTGGCTCTCCTATCTGTTGTAGTTCCTTTCTCTGTTTTTGTCTTTCACGTCTTAGCTTACTTCTGTCTATAATATTCCCTTTGTCTTCGGGAGTAACAATTTTAAGATCTGCCAATACTGCAGAAGCAATAGCAGCCCCAGCTCTGCCCGACATTTTAAATCTATCACAAGTAATTGCTAATGAAGGCAGTGGCTCACGCATCTGTTGTTCCGATATTACATATTGAGTCGAGGTTGTATCTTCCTCATTATCTTCAGATATCTCTTCTAGTTGTTGAAGTTCACTTGTCTCTGTTTCGATTTGTAAGTTGGACGTATTGGTTATAGCAGCACTAGTTGTTTGTGAGGATTCCAGACGTGCTTTTTCCATTTCCTTTCGATGTTCTCTTGCTTGTAATCGTCTTGTGTGTGCTATGTCAATGCTTCCTATCACCATTATTCTGCGTGTTCGTTGGTCATTTAAAAAATCCTGCTCTTTTGGAGGGACTTTCTTACTCTTTTCACATGAGCATCTCCTAAACTCCTTACATTTGCAGGTGCAGATGTCAAACAAAGTGCATTTTGAAGAGTTTTCAAATTCTTCAAGCTGATTTTTGTACTTAGGCTGATCCTTGCGTGACTTGTATGGCTTTAATAAGGACCTGTATTTATCATGGTATACTCGCATCATCTGTAAAACGCGTGTATGTGAAACTATTGGCAAAGAGGCCTTCTTCCAAATATTTTCTACCTTTTTGGAAACTGCCTCTGCTATTTCAGAAAATGAAGGCTCCTTGTTATTCATCTGCTCCTTCACTAAATGTTTTGTGAACAGGTAATCTTTCATAATGCAGTTATAAGTTGGTAGTTGCATATCACTCATCTCACAAGGTACTTC
>JAJOZX010001453.1:0-5000 GCA_023014485.1 Bathynomus jamesi
ATTTATGCTTATATATATTTTATATATATTTATGTTTATATATATTATATATATTATATATAATATTTATATTTATATATATATTTATATTTATATTTATATTTATATTTTCATTTGTTTGTTATTTCTCTTCCTCGTGTGCAGAACACTCCTCTATACTTACGTCGTTTCTATACGTTAATATACTGCGCGGTCATTGCAGTTAAATGTACATTTTTACGATTTGCGAGGGTGCCCTCTCCAGGCATTGGTTTCTGCCCTATGTAGGAGAATTACAACTTCTGACTATCGTGGCTCCGTAGTGTAGTGGTTAGCACGTCTGACCGGCAATCGGAAGATCCTGTGTTCGATTCCCGGGCGGGTGCCTTATTTTTTCATTTGTTTGTTATTTCTCTTCCTCGTGTGCAGAACACTCCTCTATACTTACGTCGTTTCTATACGTTAATATACTGCGCCGTCATTGCAGTTAAATGTATATATATATATATATATATTTATATATCTATATATATTTATTTATATATATTATATATTTATTATATATTTATATTTTATATATTTATATATATTTATTTATATATATATATATTTATATATTTATATATATACATTTATATTTTATATATTTATATATATATATATTTATATATATATATTTATATATATAGTAATTATATATAATATATTATATATATATATATATTTTATATATATATATGTATATTTATATATATATATTTATACATATATATATATTTATATATATATATATTTATATATATATATATATATATATATATATATATATATATATATATAATATATACTGTATATATATATATATATTATTTATATATATATATATATATATTTATATATTTATATAAATATATATATTTATATATATATATTTATATATATATTTATAATATATATATATAATATATATATATTATATATATATATATATATAATATATACAGGGTGGGCGGAAAGTAGCTCCCTATTTTGGATTGGTAAAAAAATACGTATATTATCCATTTATTTCAGAAGAAATAATATGAAAAGGTAGGCATACATGGTAGGTTTTCTCTGAAATTCAATGTGGGCTCCAACTCTTTCCACCAGCTTCTGGAGCCGCCCAGGAATGGCGTCCACTGACTTTAGCAGGAACTCCGGCGGGATGGAGGACATGACTTCCCGAATTCGGTCCTCCAGTTCTTCCAATGTCCTCGGTTGGTGCGGTAGACTTCTTCCTTTACCCACCCCCAAAGAAAGAAGTCGCACGGTGTCAAGTCGGGGCTCCTGGCTGGCCATTGATGTGGACCACGACGACCCATCCAACGCCCAGGGAAGTGGGCATCCAGCCACTCACGGACAACAAGAGCGAAGTGCGGAGGGGCGCCATCTTGCATAAATATCAGATCGTCGATGTTCTCCCATGTGCTGACAACCGGCCAGACCTCGTTTCGCAACATAGCAAGGTACCGCTCAGCATTCATGGTGTTGCGCAGAAGGAACGGGCCCACAACCTGATCTGAGGTCATACCACACCACACCGTTACACTGAACCGATTCTGCCGTTTTTCAGCGGTAACCGTGCGACTTCTTTCTTTGGGGGTGGGTAAAGGAAGAAGTTTACCGCACCAAACCGAGGACATTGGAAGAACTGGAGGACCGAATTCGGGAAGTCATGTCCTCCATCCCGCCGGAGTTCCTGCTAAAGTCAGTGGACGCCATTCCTGGGCGGCTCCAGAAGCTGGTGGAAAGAGTTGGAGCCCACATTGAATTTTAGAGAAAACCTACCATGTATGCCTACCTTTTCATATTATTTCTTCTGAAATAAATGGATAATATACGTATTTTTTTACCAATCCAAAATAGGGAGCTACTTTCCGCCCACCCTGTATATATATATATATATATATTTATATTTGTATATACCTTACCTTATGAACGATATGTTGTTTCTTGCATTGGTCTCTCTTCACACGGAGGTGAAGCTGGTGGCCCCGCCTCTAGGTCTGACCTGGTGGAGGAGCGAGTTGCTTTCTTGCGCTCTCCACCGTACATAGCCAGGCACGCCCGGCTTATCTGGTACTGTCCTGAGTCAGGCATCTAGTCTTTTCTTGAAGACTTCAACTTTCACCCCCGTTACGTTTTTGAGGTCCTTAGGAAGCTGGTTGAAAAGTCTTGTTCCCCTGTCAACCAAGCTATTTTCCTTCAAGGTTGAGGAGGTCCCTTGTCGGGCCTTTAATTTGGGAACACTACACATTCTGCCTTTCTTATTTTCCAGTGTTGTTTGAATAGTAATTGGGTTTAGTTTTAGGTTTGGTACCAGTTTTTCGATCATTTTCCATATGTAGATTATGATGTACCTCTCTCTTCTTCTTTCCAGTAAGTACAGATTTAGTTTACGTAGTCTTTCCCAGTAGTTGAGTTCTTTGCAGCCATCTATCTTGGCTGTGAAATGCCTTTGCGTTTCATCTAGTTTATTAGTTTCTTCCTTTGTATATGGGGACGGCAAAACTGAGCAGTATTCAAATTTTGGAATTATCAGTGTTTTTAGCAGGGGAATCATTACTGTCCTGTCTCTTCTCTTGAACGTTCTTAGTACCTGACCGGCGACTCTTTTTGCTTTATTTATCACTATCTGATTTTGTGTTTCGAATTTCGCATCGTCTGTCATTATTATCCCGAGATCGATCGCTTTCGTGCTTCTCTGAATTTGCTGTCTATCTGGAGCATAATATGCAGTCTGTTTAGGTTCTTCTTTTCTACCATATCTCAAAGGCTGCAATTTCTAGGCGTTGAATGACATGTTTTTGTCTTCTGACCATTTGTATATTTTGTTCGTGTCCCTCTGCAAGGCCTCCACGTCATGTACATCGCTCATTTTTCTGTTGATCTTTGTATCGTCTGCAAAGGATGTTACTATACTGTTGCTGTTTACTCCGCTGTCTGTCTGTTAGCATGATAATGAACAGGAGTGGGGCCAGTACTGTCCCTTGTGGTATTGAGCTGCGTACTTCTGATTCTGATGATGATATACCTTGAATTTTGACGACCTGCAGACGATCACTAAGGAAGTTGTAGATCCATTTTCCCACTTTGCCTGTTATTCCCATATATTTAATTTTATGTGCTATTATACCATGGTCACATTTATCGAAAGCTTTAGCAAAATCTGTATATATAACATAGTAGTTGTCATTGCCTTCCAATGCATCTAGGATATTGTTGTAGTGTTCTATTAGTTGTGATAGGCATGCTCTACCTGATCGGAATCCATGCTGATTATCGTTGAATCTTTCCCGTGTCTCCAAGAAATCATAAATTTTCTCTCTAACTATTCTTTCAAATACTTTGGTGAGGTGGGACGTCAATGACACTGGTCTATAGTTCTTTGCTTGAGATCTGTCTCCTCCTTTATATACAGGGACAATGTTTGCTCTTTTCAAGATGCTCTGTATTTCCCCAGTGTCTAGGGATCTTCTCCATATCCAGTATAAAGGTGTAGCTATTTCATTTTTACAGTTTTTAATCAATAATGCGTTCCAATTGTCCGGACCTGCAGCTGAATGTGGTTTCCTCTTCAAAGAATGCATTTATGTCAGGTATTGCTCTGTCACTTTTTGGGGTACTGAAAACTGATTCATACTGAGCTCTCAATGTATCAGATATTTCTTTTGGATCGTCGGTTAGTTCATTATTTCCCGTCCTTAAGGGCCCAATAGCGGCGCGCGTTTTTGTTTTCCTTTTTGCATAGCTATAGAAGTATTTTGGATTTTCCTTTATTGCTTCTACCGCCTTTTCCTCTTCCCTCTCTGTATGGTCCTTAATCAGGGCTTGTATTTCCCTATCTATACCCTCCAGTTTTTCTTTTATTGCTTTCCTGTCATTAACTTCGCAGTTACCTAACTTCGCCTCCACTATCTTTCTTTTGCGGAATAGTCTTCTCTTTTGCCTCTCTAGCCAGCTCCTCTTTCCTTTTGGCTGTGATTTCGGAGCAAATTTTTCTAAAATTCTCAGCGTTCTTTCTTCCAAGGTTGTTAGCATTTCTTCAGTTGTTTTATTCTCGAAAATTGTTCTCCATTCTATTTGGGCCATGTGCGATCTGATTGCTTCCCAATTTATAGTCTTCGAGTTTAAGTTAAAGGCCCCGAATTTACTTCAGTCCACAATATGTGTATTGTCTTTGAATGCTGTCGTCATATTTGTTGATATCTCGATTAAGTTGTGGTGTGAGATAATATTTGGGGTTACTTTTATATTAGCAATCAAGTTCGTGTTATTCGTGAATACCAGATCCAGGCAGTTATTTTTTCTGGTATTTTCTGTTATCTCCTGTGTCAGCATAAACTCATTTGTGAGAGCCATCAACATTTTTGCTTGCTCCTGGTCTTCTCTTGTGCCCCCCTTGTCCTGGTGAATATATATATTCCTATCCACCTTTTTGTATTTTATAAATGGGAAGTTAAAGTCTCCGCAGATCATTATATTGGAGGATGGAGGGTTTATGGCCTTTATTAGCTTTCTGATGACATCACTGGCTTCCGAGAATTTTTCGGTTGGGGTGCTTGGAGGTCTATAGATGACTATTACTCTCAAGTTTAGTTTTTCTATTTTCACTGCTAGGAGTTCCACATAGCTGTTTGATTTACTTATTATCGTCTCTGTCATATGACCTCCCTGTACATATATAGCACAGCCACCTTAACGTCTCGTCGTTCTATCCGCTCTTAGTAAATTGAAGCCCTCTATATTTATCTCTTTCTTATCAATACAATGTTCGCAGTTTTCACAATTTCCTTGGCAATCTTTAAGATGAGTTTCTGTGAGGCATACGATGTCCGCCCTTGTTTCGTCCATAAATCTTTTCAGGTACGAAACCTTATTGAGTGAATGGTTTGGTCTTATTCCTTGAATATTAGCCAGGACAATTTTTATGTTCTTTGTTTTTCGTTGCCCCTTGTGCATTTCAAGTTCGTTTTCCTTCG
>JAJOZX010001453.1:10000-17500 GCA_023014485.1 Bathynomus jamesi
TATATATATTTTATATATATACAGGTTGTCCGAGAATTATCTGTACAATTTTTGGCTGTTATTAAAAGTCAACCATGAAGTGTAGAAATTCCATTGTTGTCCCATTTTACAGAGAATCTCATTATGTTTTTTCTGATACCAAGTTTTGACAAGTTTTTTAGAAATTCCAGTGTGTCCGAAGATTATCTGTAAAATTTCATCTTTTAATAAAAATCTTGATAACACACGTAAAATTCTTAAACAAGATTATTTAGAATCTGTATTTTCAAAAGTTTCTTTTATTAAAGTAACGTTGTTACAAACATTCGATATGTGCACCATTAGTGATTCGCAAAACATCCAATCGATACTCCAAATGTTGCCATGTACGCTGCAGCATATCCACATCAATTCGCTCAATAGCAGCTGTGATTCTTGCTTTTAAATCATCAACGTCTGTCACCCGCGTACATTTCTAAAAAACTCGTCAAAACGTGGTACCAGAAAAAACTTAAAGAGATTCTCTGTAAAATGGGACAACACTGGAATTTCTACACTTCATGGTTGACTTTCAATAAGAGCCAAAAATTGTACAGATAATTCTCAGACACCCGTTATATATATATATATATATTTTTTTATATATATATATTATATATATATATAATTTTATATATATGTATTTTTATATGTTAGAATGTTATAATGTTTCAGACCAACAAAGACCCTAGGATCCACTCATGGCTGGTATACCAAACAGTTCCTAATTGTTTATTGTTTATGCCCTCCGTGGTGGCGGAGGGGACCTACAATTTTACGTGGGTTCCGAACCACAAGAACATAAGAAATTTATGTGACAACTGCCTGTACATTCACAACGACCAATTTTTGCAAAAACTAAATAATTATCAATTAAAAACTAATTAATTATCGATTTAAAACTAAAGATAGAATCTCTGGATCCAGAGGATCAAGTCATAATAGACTACTATCCACAAATATGTTACACTCTATATCTATTTATAACCGACATGCAAATATATCAGATCCAAAGAATCCAGTCATTTTCATTACGGTATCCATCAATACTAGTACCTTGCCCAACGAAAAATAAGTCACGGTCCATATCGATTGCGGACCAAGTCAAAATTTACAACCAATATACATTACAATATATATACTTATGAGGAAAAGTGTAGGTTTGGCTGTAAAGACTGTACAGTAATGTAGAAATGTGTGTGCACCCATTTTGGATCTCCCATTTCAAGATGTTTGTGGGGCAAGTGAAGATCATGAGTTTTTCAATACCTCACTGTACTATGGGGGGCACTGCTCGGCAGAGGATTCTCTTTAAATGGGGTGTGTAAGGACAGAGAGTATCCCCTAACCCAAGATGCTGCCTCCCTATATCCCACAACACTTGTTTTGTGATCTGGGATCTATCACCACAAAGCCTTAATTTTACTACCTTAAACTATACTCAATCTATCAACATATGCGTCTAATCGTTTTTTAAACATGTTTATAGACGTGCTACTAATTACTTCTACCGGCAAACTATTCTATGCGTAAAAAAGTTTTTGGCAACTTCTGTCTCGAACCTTCTACTTGTCAGCTTACACCCGTTATTTCTAGTCCTATTAATTTGAGATATTTCGAAAAAGCTATCTCTCTCTACGTTATCGAACACATTCATAATTTTGAAAACCTGGATTAGATCACCCCTTAGCCTCCTAGACTCGAGTGTTGTTAATTTTAACTCCTTAAGCCTATCCTCATACGACTTTGACCTAAGAGACGGAATCATCTTAGTTGCTCGTCTTTGAACTCTTTCGATTTTGTCTATATCTTTGCGCATATGCGGATTCCAAAATTGGACCGCGTACTCCAAATGGGGTCTAACTAATGATTTATAAAGAGGAACTATAATATCGCGCGATTTGTACTCAAAATTTCGAGCTATAAAACCTAACACTTTGTTCGCCTTATTGACGCTGCTGTACTTTGTTTCGCTACTTTTAAATCACCAGTGACTATAACTCCTAAATCTTTTCCTGCTCTACGCTTGTTAAATCTTTCCCTGACATACTATACGCAAAATTACCGTTACGCGAACCTATATGCAAAATTTTGCACTTATCAACGTTAAATCTCATTTGCCATGTGACTGACCAATCAACGATTTTATTCAGATCTTCCTGGATTTTACCTCTATCTTCGTCATTAATCGCCCTACCACCCAGCTTCGTGTCATCCGCAAACTTTGAAACTGTACTGACTAGGCCGACATCTAAATCGTTAATATATATAGAAAAAGCAAGGGGCCCAATACAGAACCCTGAGGAACGCCACTCGCTACATTAGCCCAACACGACTCCGCTCCATCAACGACCACCCTCTGTTTCCTACCTCGCAACCACTCTTCTAGCCAATTTATTACTACACCACTGATACTATGAGCCTTAGTTTTTTCAATGAGTCTTTTGTGCGGCACGATGTCAAATGCTTTTTGAAAATCTAAATACACTACATCAACCGCCCGATGTCTATCGTAAACGTCAACCACGCTTTGGAAAAATTGTAAAAGATTAGTTAAGCAAGATTTGTTTCGCCTAAAACCGTGCTGCGTATTTCTAACTAGTTTATGCACTTCTAGGTGTTCGACTATACCATCTCTAATTATTGATTCCAGTAGCTTACCTACAACAGACGTTAAACTGATTGGCCTATAATTTCCCGCCGCACCTTTATCGCCTTTCTTAAAGATAGGTGTTACGTTTGCTAACTTGAAATTATCTGGTACGCACCCCTCAGAAATAAACGCATTAAAAATCTTTGTTAGCGGCACAACAATGCTATCTTTTAATTCTTTTAGTTGTATGGGATATATGGAATCCTGCCCCGGTGATTTACGCGTTTTCATTTTATCAATATAGCGCATTACCTCCCCTTCACTAACCACAATATTATCCTAAATATTACCATTATCAAAAGGTACTATGTCTATGAACGTAGGGATATTAGTTACATCTTCTATAGTAAAAACTGAGGTAAAAAATTCGTTTAGCAAGGTAGCCATTTCCTTGTTTTCAGAAACTAGATCTCCGTTTACATTTTTCAAAGGCCCCAAAACGCTTTTTACTGGATTTCTATTATTGACATATTGAAAGAATCGCTTGGGGTTTTCTTTACCGTCACAAGCTATGGAGATTTCAAATTCGCGCTTGGACTTTTTTATTACACATTTCGCTTCACGCCTTATAGATATGTAGTTGTTTCGTAACAACAGATTATCTTTATCGCGCTTATATAGCCTATAAGCCCTATCTCTACTCTTTATAATGTCTCCTACTCTAGAAGTAAACCAGAAGGGCTTGTTGTTTACTTTCGCACGCTTAATTTTGTACGGTACACATTCCTCATTTATAGTCCTAAATACTGTTTCGAACGATTCCAACATTAGTTTTGCGTTGGAGTTCCCCATTACGTTTTCCCAATTGACGTGTGACAATTTATCTCGAAATTTACTAAAGTCTGCGTGCTGGAAGTTAGGAATTTTAGTCGAGTTAGTTGGTTTCGAGTGACTTACTGAGAGGACAAACTCTACCATATTGTGATCGCTATTGCTTAACGGTTCTATTACTTGAAGATCAGTAATTAGCCTATCATCCGTAGTTATTACTAAATCTAAAATACTGTCCAACCTCGTAGGTTCCCCAACCTTTTGAATAAGAAAGCTATCCTCGAGAAAATTAACTAAACGATTACCTTCCGCGTCTCCCTGCATTGTATCGTAATTCACGTTGGCGCAATTAAAGTCACCCATAACTAAAGCCTGCTCACTACCGATTATTCTCTTTAGTTCACGATATAACGCTTCGTCCGTATCAGCTGTTTGATTAGGGGCCTATATATAACCGCAACAAGAAGTTTGAAATCGTTCAATTTAAGTTCTGCTATAGTCGAATCTATCGGTTCTGGAATTGAGTGCTTTACTTCTATAACGTTCGCAATATTATCTTTGATATACAACATAACACCGCCTCCTCGCCTACCTATTCTGTTTTTAACAAAAAGTCTATAACCTTTAATTTGATACTCCCCTACAAAGTCACGTGTTTCAGTGCTAAGCCACGATTCATTTATCGCAATTAAATCATAGTCTTTACAAGCAATTAAAGAAAAAATTCGTTTATTTTATTTCGTAGGCTACGAGCATTTAAGGATAGAACCTTCAAATTGTTTGTAATTGCGACACCTTCGCGAGCAGGGAAATTTGTGGAATTTACGCTGGGACCGTTCGGGTTGCGGCAGCCTGAAAAGAAGAGACAGTATTATGAAATAGTCTTCCTAAACGCGCAGCTCCAACGTCATTAAATGAAGTCCATCTTCGAGGAACAAGTCCCTCCTGCCGTAGAAACTGTTCCAAAAATTTGCAAAATGCACTCCTTCCTGTTGGCAAAGAGACTTTAGGTTATTGTTAATATAGGTCGCCTTGCTGTAGAAATCTTCGTTGGATAATTCGAGGAAGTATACCTGTTAAAACAATCTTATTAGTTTTCTCCTTTAGTCGCTCTAATAAGTCCCTGTACCTAGCCAGCAGTTCTTCCGATCTAGAATTTAAAACGTTATTAGTACCGACATGAATAATATATATATATATATATACACATTATATATATATTTATATATATATATATATATATATATATATATATATATATATATATACAGGGCGTCCCAAAAAAATGTATACACACTTTAATAGCTGATAGCTCAATTGATGTTTCTTTCTTTCCAAGTTAAACCCATTAGAATTAATAATGGCAGTTAGACTAAGCTTTGAAGAAAGGAAATTCATTCTAAAATGCTACTGGAAGTGTGAAAACGCAGTTGAAGTGCAAAGACAGTTTAGGAGGGAGTTTCAAACAGATCCACCAACGCGACTTACCATCACCAAAGTCCAAGAAAATCTGTGCGGCAAGCGAGTCGTGAGGTAGGAATTTCAGAATCGTCTGTCCAACGCATTTTGAAGCGCTGTCAATGGAAAAGTTACATTCCAAGATTAGTCCATGCTATTAATGAAGATGATCCGGACCGAAGAGTGGAGTATTGCGAGTGGTACTTGGCACGATGTGGATGTGGATTGGACGAAGGGGTTTCGTAGAATACCCTCCGCGTTCACCAGACCTCACACCACTAGACTTTTTATGGGGATACTTAAAAGACAAAGTCTACGCTATAAAACCTGCAACAGTCGCTGAATTGAGAGCAGCCATTGAACGAGAATGCACACAAATACCAAACGAAATGTTTCGTGATGTTTGCGATTCCATTGCTTCGCGTTATCAGCAGTGCCTGGACCAGAACGGACGTCAGTTTGAAAACAGGCGTTGACAAAACAATTAAATAATGTCTGTAGATTCTATTACATTTTGAAAATGAAATGTATTTTAATAAACACTGCCTTTATAAGTATTTAAAGTGTGTATACATTTTTTTGGGACGCCCTGTATATATATATATAATAGGCCGTTTCGAAAAATCGAAATTTATGATGGCTCAACGCACACATACTACGAAAGTAATATGTCATGAATAAAGACTTCATGCAAAATATTAAGACAAGAGCTTATTGTTATCCCACCCCTCAATGCATATCTATTTTACCCCTCATGAGAAAATTTTCATTTTTCTGGCAAATATATTTATTTATTTTGTGATGTCCTCTTAAATTTGGTATATAAAATTCATAAATAAAATTGGAAGATAAGTAGGTCATTTTCAGGAATGGTCCAGTAACCCCCCTATATTCTTTAGAGAGAATTCTAGAAAATTCTTCCTTCAGGATAACTATTCTAGAATTTCCATTTTTTCCCTTTATGGATTATATGATGTTTTATTTGCTTTTTCATCTATAATTACTGATATTTTCACAAGTTTACTGTTCTAGAAAGGTTACTTCATGTTACTTTACAACTTTCTTACAGTAATCAAGTCATAATATAATTTAGGTGAGTGATTAATGATTATATTATATTATTAAGACTAACAGGTGGTAAAACTTTTTCCCTCAGAATTAAGGCAAAAACCAGAAACAAGTGTGAAGTCTGGTTGGTCGGACAAGTGCTGGAAGAGGGTTTTTCTGAGAAGCAGCTTCCAACTAACAGTGATGTCCTTAAACGTCTTTTTTATCACATTAAGGTGGGAAAGCAAAATGTGTCTGTAGCTTGTGCAACTGTAGCCAACGAAGTTATTGCTATGTGGGAAAAAGCCTCCTTAATTACATCCATCCCACAAGCCTTATATTGTCTCAAAGCTTAAAAGGCTTTACAATAAGCATGAAGGGCTGGTCAAGAACCGAACTCGACGAACTCCTACCCAAGAGAAGAATGAAGCAGAATTTGTCACCAGCTTAAAGAAGCTTTTCGATGTAGCTCATTCAGAAGTGGAAACAGAAATAAAATTGCAGGAGGATAAAGATTTTCTTAAGGATCAAAGGAACGATCGGAAAATGATTATGGGTCCAGAAGACAAGGAGTTTTCAAGAAAGGCAAAAGCACGACAGATAAGCATGGAAAGAATGGAAAAACTTCGCAGGAAATCAAAGGAAGAAATGAGGCAATTGACAAAGGTTGTGGATCTCAACCAATGTGAAAATTCCGGTTCAGGAGGAAGTGAAGAATCATCTGGTGATGAATTGTTCTACCGAGCACTCTCATCATCATCTTCAAAAAAGGAGAAGCTTGAACCAGGTGTAATTGTTAGGGATAAAAAGTTCTTGGCTGCTCTGGACCGCACTGGAACATCTGCAAGAGCTGCTATGCACATTGTGGCACCTGCCCTTTCAGCTGCTGGAGTGGAAATTGAAGAGATCACACTTTCATCATCCTCTATCTACAGGCCTCGGCGATCAACACGGATGCAGATGGGAGAAGACATTAAAGCCAGTTTCCAACCAAATACCCCTTTAATAATTCATTTTGATGGAAAGCTTCTTCCATCCATGCATGGGGGTAAGATTGATGTAATGCCCATTGTTGTGACTGGTGCAGGCGAATTAGAAAAATTACTGTCTATTCAAAAGCTTATTTCTGGAACGGGAGAAGAAATGGGGAGAGCAGTTTTAGATGTCTTGAAGCAACGGCCACAAGTAAATGAGTGGGTAGCAGGCCTTTGTTTTGATACCACTGCAAGCAATACAGGTATCCATGCTGGGGCTTGTACCATCATCCAAAAGGCCCTTCAGAGATCACTCCTTTTTCTGGCATGCCGCCACCATATCCACGAGCTTCTTATCACTGCAGTTTTTGACATGTTTTTCTCTTCTTCGGGTCCACAAATTCCCTTATTCAATCGATTCAGAGATTGTTGGGATAACATTGATCAGCAGAATTACAAAGCCCTATGAACCCAATGATCTCACCTCAGAATCTTTAGATCATTGGATCTTGAAGCACAGAGACAAGCTTATTTCTTTCATCAACTCCAAACTTCAAGAGGGCCACACTCGAGGTGACT
>JAJOZX010001453.1:20000-30000 GCA_023014485.1 Bathynomus jamesi
TTTCTACAGCAAGGCGACCTATATTAACAATAACCTAAAGTCTCTTTGCCAACAGGAAGGAGTGTATTTTGCGAATTTTTGGAACAGTTTCTACGGCAGGAGGGACTTGTTCCTCGTAGTTCTACTTCATCTTAATGACGTTGGAGCTGCGCGTTTAGGAAGACTATTTCATAATACTGTCTCTTCTTTTCAGACTGCCGTAACTCGGCCGGTCCCAGCGAAAAAACCATAAATTTCCACTCCGCTCGCGAAGGTGTCGCAATTACAAACAATTTGAAGGTTCTATCCTTAAATGCTTGTAGCCTCCGAAATAAAAGAAACGAATTTTTTCTTTAAATCCTTGTAAAGACTATGATATAATTGCGATAAATGAATCGTGGCTTAGCACTGAAACTCGTGACTTTGTAGGGGAGTATCAAATTAAAAGTTATAGACTTTTTGTTAAAAACAGAATAGGTAGGCGAGGAGGCGTGGTTTTGTTGTATATCAAAGATAATATAGCGAACGTTATAGAAGTAAAGCAGACAATTCCAGAACCGATAGATTCGACTACAGCAGAACTTAAATTGAACGATTTCAAACTTCTTGTTGCGGTTATATATAGGCCCCCTAATCAAACAGCTGATTCGGACGAAGCGTTATATCGTGAACTAAAGAGAATAATCGGTAGTGAGCAGGCTTTATTTATGGGTGACTTTAATTGCGCCAATGTGAATTACGATACAATGCAGGGAGACGCGGAAGGTAATCGTTTAGTTAATTTTCTCGAGGATAGCTTTCTTATTCAAAAGGTTGGGGAACCTACGAGATTGGACAGTATTTTAGATTTAGTAATAACTACGGATGATAGGCTAATTACTGATCTTCAAGTAATAGAACCGTTAAGCAATAGCGATCACAATATGGTAGAGTTTGTCCTCTCAGTAAGTCACTCGAAACCAGCTAACTCGACTAAAATTCCTAACTTCCAGCACGCAGACTTTAGTAAATTTCGAAATAAATTGTCACACGTCAATTGGGAAAACGTAATGGGGAACTCCAACGCAAAACTAATGTGGGAATCGTTCGAAACAGTATTTAGGACTATAAATGAGGAATGTGTACCGTACAAAATTAAGCGTGCGAAAGTAAACAACAAGCCCTTGTGGTTTACTTCTAGAGTAGGAGACATTATAAAGAGTAGAGATAGGGCTTATAGGCTACATAAGTGCGATAAAGACAATTTGTGTTACGAAACAACTACATATCTCTAAGGCGTGAAGCGAAAAGTGTAATAAAAAAGTCCAAGCGCGAATTTGAAATCTCCATAGCTCGTGACGGTAAAGAAAACCCCAAGCGATTCTTTCAATACGTCAATAATAGAAATCCAGTAAAAAGCGTCTTGGGGCCTTTGAAAAATGTAAACGGAGATCTAGTTTCTGAAAACAAGGAAATGGCTACCTTGCTAAACGAATTTTTTACGTCAGTTTTTACTATAGAAGATGTAACGAATATCCCTACGGTCATAGACATAATACCTTTTGATAATGGTAATATTTTGGATAATATAGTGGTTAGTGAAGGGGAGGTAATGCGCTATATTGATAAAATGAAAACGCGTAAATCACCGGGGCCGGATTCCATATATCCCATACAACTAAAAGAATTAAAAGATAGCATTGTTGTGCCGCTAACAAAGATTTTTAATGCGTCTATTTCTGAGGGGTGCGTACCAGATAATTTCAAGTTAGCAAACGTAACACCTATCTTTAAGAAAGGCGATAAAGGTGCGGCGGGAAATTATAGGCCAATCAGTTTAACGTCTGTTGTAGGTAAGCTACTGGAATCAATAATTAGGGATCGTATAGTCGAACACTTAGAATTGCATAAACTAGTTAGAAATACGCAGCACGGTTTTAGGCGAAACAAATCTTGCTTAACTAATCTTTTAGAACTTTTTCAAAGCGTGGTTGACGTTTACGACAGTCATCGGGCGGTTGATGTAGTGTATTTAGATTTTCATAAAGCGTTTGACACCGTGCCGCACAAAAGACTCATTGAAAAAACTAAGGCTCATGGAATCAGGGGTGTATTAATAAATTGGCTAGAAGAGTGGTTGCAAGGTACGAAACAGAGGGTGGTCGTTGATGGAGCGGATTCGTTTTGGGCTAATGTAGCGTGTGGCGTTCCCCAGGGTTCTGTATTGGGCCCCTTGCTTTTTCTTATATATATTAACGATTTAGATGTCGGCCTAGTCAGTACAGTTTCAAAGTTTGCGAATGACATGAAGCTTGGTGGTAGGGCGATTAATGACGAAGATAGAGGTAAAATCCAGTAAGATGTGAATAAAATCGTTGATTGGTCACATTGCAAATGAGATTTAAAGGTAACGGTAATTTTGCGTATAGTATGTCAGGGAAAGATTTAACAAGCTTAGAGCAGGAAAAAGATTTAGGAGTTGTAGTCACTGGTGATTTAAAAGTAGCGAAACAAAGTACAGCAGCGGTCAATAAGGCGAACAGTGTTAGGTTTTATAGCTCGAAATTTTGAGTACAAATCGCGCGATATTATAGTTCCTCTTTATAAATCATTAGTTAGACCCCATTTGGAGTACGCGGTCCAATTTTGGAATCCGCATATGCGCAAAGATATAGACAAAATCGAAAGAGTTCAAAGACGAGCAACTAAGATGATTCCGTCGCTTAGGTCAAAGTCGTACGAGGATAGGCTTAAGGAGTTAAAATTGACTACACTCGAGACTAGGAGGCTAAGGGGTGATCTAATCCAGGTTTTCAAAATTATGAATGGGTTCGATAACGTAGATAGAGATAGCTTTTTCGAAATATCTCAATATAATAGGACTAGAAATAACGGGTGTAAGTTGACAAGTAGAAGGTTCGAGACAGCAGTTGCCAAAAACTTTTTTACGCATAGAATAGTAAATAGCTGGAATAGTTTGCCGGTAGAAGTAATTAGTAGCACGTCTATAAACATGTTTAAAAATCGATTAGACGCATATGTTGATAGATTGGGTATAGTTTAAGGTAGTAAAATTAAGGCTTTGTGGTGATAGATCCCACAGCTCAACACAAGTGTTGTGGGATATAGGGAGGCAGCATCTTGGGTTAGGGGATACTCTCTGTCCTTACACACCCCATTTAAAGAGATTCCTCTGCCGAGCGGTGCCCCCCATAGTACTGTGAGGTATTGAAAAACTCATGATCTTCACTTGCCCCACAAACACCTTTAAATGGGAGACCCAAAATGGGTGCACACACATTTCTACATTACTGTACAGTCTTTACAGCCACACCTACACTTTTCCTCCTAAGTATATATTGTAATGTATATGGTTGTAAATTTTGACTTGGTCCGCAATCGATATGGACCGTGACTTATTTTTGGTTGGCAAGGTACTAGTATTGATGGATACCGTAATGAAATTGACTGGATTCTTTGGATCTGATATATTTGCATGTCGGTTATAAATAGATATAGAGTGTAACATATTTATGGATAGTAGTCTATTATGAATTGATCCTCTGGATCCAGAGATTCTATCTTTAGTTTTAAATCGATAATTAATTAGTTTTAAATTGATAATTATTTAGTTTTGTGAAAATTGGTCGTTGCGAATGTACAGGCAGTTTTTACATAAATTTCTTATGTTTTTGTGGTTTGGAACCCACGTAAAATTCTAGGTCTCCTCCGCCACAACGGAGGAAATACACAATTCACAATTACGAACACAGTTAGGTAGACCAGATATGAGTGGATCCTATGGTCTTTGTTGGTCTGAAACATTATAACATTATGACATTATAACATTATATATAAATACAGGGTGTACCATAAGTCCGGCATCGTAGGAGAAATTCATATTTTTCTATTTCTACAAACCATAAATCATATTTTTCTCATTCTACAGGCCATAATGTCTGTGAGCAAGGAAGAACGAATCCAGATAATTCTACTCAGGAAATCGGGGTCAAAGAGAGGCCGCTGCTGAATTTAACAGACTGTATCCAGACCGCGAGCCAATAACACAGAGTTGTGTTAGCAGATTTGTTGCAAAGTTTAAGGAAACAGGATCCATAAAAGATAAACCACGCAGTGGACCTTCAAGGAGGTCCACTGACGATGATACAGCGACTGCTATCCTGGCTTATTTTAACAGAAGTCCCAATAAGTCTCCTCGGCGATTGTCCGCCGAGACAATAGTGTCGAAAAGTAGCAGCCATCGCATTCTTCAGGCTCACAAATGGCATCCATGTAAACTTCAGATCCTACAGAAATTAAGCGAAGATGATCCCGACCGGCGGATGGAATTTTGTGAATGGGCAACGGAACAATATGATCGAGATGCCAATTTCCCGTCTTCCATTGTCTTCAGTGACGAGACTGTTTTTTATGGAAATGGTGAGGTAAATCGACAGAACACCCGCTACTGGTCTCAAAACAACCCTCACTCGTATACCTCTTCAAAGGAAGAAAGTGCATCTCGGGTGATGGTATGGTGTGGCATTTGGAAGGATAGCATCATAGGCCCCCTCTTTTTCGAAGAACATGTCACTGGAGGCACCTATCTACGTATGCTCAAAGAAGAAGCATTTCCCAGTGTCTTGAATGAAGAAGGAAATTTCCGAACATGATTCCAGCAAGATGGCGCTCCTGCACATTACAGCACCCAAGTAAGGGAATACCTGTACCAACAATTCCCTGGTCATTGGATAGGAATCGAGGGCCTGTGGAATGGCCAGCTACATGCCCGGATCTCACGCCACTAGATTTTTATGTCTGGGTCCACTTGAAAGCGCTGGTATACGCAGAGAAAATTAGGAGTGTTGAACATTTGCGGCAGCGCATTATTGGGGCATGAAACACCATTACTCCTGACATCATTCACCGTGTGCTTGCTGACTGGGTATCACGTCTGAGTTTGTGTATTGAAAACAATGGTGGATATATTGAGCACGTTCTGTAAATAAAAGCTTTTCTTTTGCCTTTTTTTATTAGTTTTTCTATGATGCCGGACTTATGGGACACCCTCTATATATATAAATAAATAAATAAATATATATATATATAAATATATATATATTTATATATATATATATTTAAAAATATATTTCTATATATATTTATATATATATATATATATATTTATATATATTTATATATATATATGTATATATATATATATATATATGTATATATATTTTTTATTTATATATATATTTTATATATATATATATATTTATATATATATATACAATATATATATATATAATATATATATATATATAGATATATATATATATATAGATATATATATAGATATATATATAGATATATATATATATATATATGTATATATATATATATATATATATATATATATATATATATCAAAGCTATTGACTTCTCCTTAGGGAACCGAGCTTACAGATGAAAGAAGGATCAACACACGGCAAACATTTTCATTTATTTGTACATCAGACGTTTCGACAAATCTTTGTCATCAGTGAGTTAAGTCTTAAAACCTTAAACAAAATTGAAAAGTGAAAGTTACATCAATACAATATTAAGACCATTAAAATTAAAACCTTAAAGCAAAATGAAAATTGCATCAATACAAAATTAAAACATTTAAATTTCATCACTATAAAAACTAAAATTAAATTAAATTTCATCACTATAAAAACTAAAATTAAATTACCTCAATAGGTAAATACACAATGTTTAAATCCACTCCATACTTGGCAAAGTCTAAGGGAACACTAGGTGGTCAGAGGATTAGAAAGGGTATATCTGTGAAACACGGTTGTTTGTCAAAAGAGTCGTAATTTGTAGGATGAGCTATTATTATTAAGGGAGGGTTTGTTTCTATAGATGTACAAAGATTCTAAAATTCGGAGTTCTGTAAGGTTATTGGATCTAGTTAAAATTTCAAACTGAGTTTTGTGAAGGGGATGGTCGTTTTCATTACTGTGGTTTCTAATTGCGGATTGTGGAGGGCTACTGAGGGGACGGTTGGTACGGACTGACAAGCCCAAATGTTGAGAAAGGCGCACCTCCAGTTGGAGTTGAGTGCTGCCAATATACGCAGCCTTACAGCTGTCGCACGTGTATTTGTAAACAACATTGGGGCATACAGTTTTGGGGAATTCATCTTTGAACTTTAAAAAA
The DNA here is from genome assembly GCA_023014485.1 of Bathynomus jamesi. NCBI lineage: Eukaryota > Metazoa > Arthropoda > Malacostraca > Isopoda > Cirolanidae > Bathynomus > Bathynomus jamesi. Next base: position 26,169 of record JAJOZX010001453.1, read on the forward strand.
TTTGATAATTTAAGTGGGTTATCATACTAAATAAGTTATTCACTACTGATAATACTCTTATTAATGGCCTCACTCAGACTCAATTTAAAAACCTTCTCGAAATAGTGTGTTTTGATAATCTTTTCTTATTTAATAGCAACCTTTACAGCCAAATTGATGGGGTAGCTATGGGTTCCCCGTTAAGCCCAACACTAGCAAATGCATTTCTTTGCCATCACGAAGAAATTTGGTTGAAAAATTGTCCTAGTAGTTTTAAACCCATATATTACAGAAGATACGTGGATGACACTTTCTTAATATTTAACCATCCTTCACACGTAAAACTTTTTCTTGATTATCTTAATAAACAACATAGTAATATTAAGTACACGTGTGAAAACGAAACAAATAATAGTTTACCTTTCCTGGATGTTTTAGTTAAACGGGCCCATAATAAGTTCCATACTTCACTATTTCGGAAACAAACTTTTACTGGCTTGGGAACCAATTATTTAAGTTGTATGTTTTATAAATATAAGATTAGTGCTATAGTAACATTATTAACAAGAAGTTACCGTATTTGTTCGGATTACTTTTCGTTAAACGAAGAATTTAAATTTTTAAAACAGTACTTTATTAACAATTACTACCCTTCTCATCTATTCGATAACCAATTAAAGAAATTTTTAAATAACACTTTTGATACTAAACTCCCGTAACTACAGTACAAAAAGAAACCAGATATATTAAATTACCTTTTTATGGTTATTTATCATTGCGTATTCGAGGTGAATTGTCCAAACTACTCAAGTCTAGTTATCCCCAAATAAATTTTAGATTCGCCTTCGTCAACCCACTTAAATTATCAAATTTTTTAAAGTTCAAAGATGAATTCCCCAAAACTGTATGCCCCAATGTTGTTTACAAATACACGTGCGACAGCTGTAAGGCTGCGTATATTGGCAGCACTCAACTCCAACTGGAGGTGCGCCTTTCTCAACATTTGGGCTTGTCAGTCCGTACCAACCGTCCCCTCAGTAGCCCTCCACAATCCGCAATTAGAAACCACAGTAATGAAAACGACCATCCCCTTCACAAAACTCAGTTTGAAATTTTAACTAGATCCAATAACCTTACAGAACTCCGAATTTTAGAATCTTTGTACATCTATAGAAACAAACCCTCCCTTAATAATAATAGCTCATCCTACAAATTACGACTCTTTTGACAACCAACCGTGTTTCACAGATATACCCTTTCTAATCCTCTGACCACCTAGTGTTCCCTTAGACTTTGCCAAGTATGGAGGTGGATGTAAACATTGTGTATTTACCTATTGAGGTAATTTAATTTTAGTTTTTATAGTGATGAAATTTAATTTAATTTTAGTTTTTATAGTGATGAAATTTAAATGTTTTTAATTTTGTATTGATGCAATTTTCATTTTGCTTTAAGGTTTTAATTTTAATGGTCTTAATATTGTATTGATGTAACTTTCACTTTTCAATTTTGTTTTAAGGTTTTAAGACTTAACTCACTGATGATGACAAAAGATTTGTCGAAACGTCTGATGTACAAATAAATGAAAATGTTTGCCGTTGTGTTGATCCTTCTTTTCATATATATATATATATATATATATATATATATATTTATATATATATATATATATATATATATTATATATATATATATAATATATATATATATATATATTATATATATATATAATTATATTTATATATATATATATATATATATATATATATATATATATTTTGCTAATTTTTGGAACAGTTTCTACGGCAGGAGGGACTTGTTCCTCGAAGATGGACTTCATCTTAATGAAGTTAGAGCTGCGCGTTTAGGAAGACTATTTCATAATACTGTCTCTTCTTTTCAGGCTGCCGTAAGCCGTACGGTCCCAGCGTAAATTCCACAAATTTCCCCCGCGCTCGCGAAGGTGTCGCAATTACAAACAATTTGAAGGTTCTATCCTTAAATGCTCGAAGCCTACGCAATAAAAAACGAATTTTTTTCTTTAATTGCTTGTAAAGACTATGATTTAATTGCGATAAATGAATCGTGGCTTAGCACTGAAACACGTGACTTTGTAGGGGAGTATCAAATTAAAGGTTATAGACTTTTTGTTAAAAACAGAATAAGTAGGCGAGGAGGCGGTGTTATGTTGTATATCAAAGATAATATTGCGAACGTTATAGAAGTAAAGCACTCAATTCCAGAACCGATAGATTCGACTATAGCAGAACTTAAATTGAACGATTTCAAACTTCTTGTTGCGGTTATATATAGGCCCCAAATTCAAACAGCTGATACGGACGAAGCGTTATATCGTGAACTAAAGAGAACAATCGGTAGTGAGCAGGGTTTAGTTATGGGTGACTTTAATTGCGCCAACGTGAATTACGATACAATGCAGGGAGACGCGGAAGGTAATCGTTTAGTTAATTTTCTCGAGGATAGCTTTCTTATTCAAAAGGTTGGGGAACCTACGAGGTTGGACAGTATTTTAGATTTAGTAATAACTACGGATGATAGGCTAATTACTGATCTTCAAATAATAGAACCGTTGAGCAATAGCGATCACAATATGGTAGAGTTTGTCCTCTCAGTAAGTCACTCGAAACCAACTAACTCGACTAAAATTCCTAGTTCCAGCACGCAGACTTTAGTAAATTTCGAAATAAATTTTCACACGTCAATTGGGAAAACGTAATGGGGAACTCCAACGCAAAACTAATGTGGGAATCGTTCGTAAAGGTATTTAGGACTATAAATGAGGAATGTGTACCGTACAAAATTAAGCGTGCGAAAGTAAACAACAAGCCCTTGTGGTTTACTTCTAGAGTAGGAGACATTATAAAGAGTAGAGAGAGGGCTTATAGGCTATACAAGTCCGATAAAGATAATCTGTTGTTACGAAACAACTACATATCTCTAAGGCGTGAAGCTAAAAGTGTAATAAAAAAGTCAAAACGCGAATTTGAAATCTCCATAGCTCGTGACGGTAAAGAAAATCCCAAGCGATTCTTTCAATACGTCAATAATGGAAATCCAATAAAAAGTGTCTTAGGTCCATTAAAAAATGGAAATGGAGATCTAGTCTCTGAAAACAAGGAAATGGCTACCTTGCTAAACGAATTTTTTACGTCAGTTTTTACTATAGAAGATGTAACGAATATCCCTACGGTCATAGACATAATACCTTTTGATAATGGTAATATTTTGGATAATATTGTCGTTAGTGAAGGGGAAGTAATGCGCTATATTGATAAAATGAAACGCGTAAAATCGGGTCAAATCACCGGGTCCGGATTCCATATATCCCATACAACTAAAAGAATTAAAAGATAGCATTATTGTGCCGCTAACAAAGATTTTTAATGCGTCTATTTCTGAGGGGGTGCGTACCAGATAATTTCAAGTTAGCGAAACGTAACACCTATCTTTAAGAAAGGCGATAAAGGTGCGGCGGGAAATTATAGGCCAATCAGTTTAACGTCTGTTGTAGGTAAGCTACTGGAATCAATAATTAGGGATCGTATAGTCGAACACTTAGAAGTGCATAATCTGGTAGAAATACGCAGCACGGTTTTAGGCGAAACAAATCTTGCTTAACTAATCTTTTAGAATTTTTCCAAAGCGTGGTTAACGTTTACGATAGACATCGGGCGGTTGATGTAGTGTATTTAGATTTTCAAAAAGCGTTTGACACCGTGCCGCACAAAAGACTGATTGAAAAAACTAAGGCTCATGGAATCAGGGGTGTAGTAATAAATTGGCTAGAAGAATGGTTGCGAGGCAGGAAACAGAGGGTGGTCGTTGATGGAGC
>JAJOZX010001453.1:35000-460000 GCA_023014485.1 Bathynomus jamesi
TCAGCATTTTCATGGAGTACAGGTTTCTGGCCATCCATCTGGCCTGATGAATGGCGCCTGGTCGACTCCAGTGAATACCTCGAGGAGGCGTTCCTCCAAGAACAATGACTGTCAGTTCAGCCATTTCCCTGTAGTCGGCTCTTGGAAGCCTTTCTGCTGTTAGAATGTCTTGGAGTATTTCTTCACTGTTCTTCTTCTTTTCCTTCAGCCATTTGCTGTTGATAGCCAGCATCTTTGGGTTTTCCTTGGACAAGTCCGTCCAAACATCCTTCAGATGCTCAAACCAGGGATTATCTGGCCCCTTCACCTTCCCAAACAGCTTCTCCCAAACTGCTCCTACTAGGATTTCCATGTCTCCAGTAAATCCATTGAAGCCTCAGCCTGAGCTGTGCCAGAAGAATTGTCGATGACAGGTACTCCCAATAACTTTCCTTCAGTGTATGAAGGTGGACCAGACACTAGCACAGCTAAAGTCTCTGAGGTACTTCCAGGTTCACTGCCCAAGACATCTTTGAGCAACTTTCCATCCCAGTGTAAGGCAGCGTACTGTGGGGGGTTTTCACAAAACTTGGACATGTGACTCTGGCTGATATTATACCTGGACAGCATTCTGTTGCGACGTGTTGTTGAGGTTGAGATGACGAAGTTATCCAGATCAGCCCCTCCAGCTTTCAAGGTGGCAGAAACCATGGCAGTAACTTGATTGTCTGATAAACCAAGACGATCAGCTGTATTGCAGATGACATCACATTCCATGACCTTCCTTGGAAACGTCAAAGTCACACTAGTCACAGTGTCTTGATGGTGAGAACATCCAGGACGAGGCTGATGGTAATCCATGTCCTCTGTGTTAGCGTCGTTGTCAGTTGAGTCACCCCAGGTAATGTCATCCACATGAACAACTGCCTCTTGTTCTGCTGCAGCTGTAAAATAGTACATGTTAAGACAGTAATTGTTAAGTACATGCTAAATATCGCAATGGAGTAAAACTTAAAACTTTTTGTGACGTTCAAAGTAATTAGTTTTACTTGTTCTTGTCTATGCTGCAGTCTTTCATTCCTCGCTGCTTGCTGCAGGGATCTTGTCTCAAAAATCTAGTCATGACCAGACATATGACCTTTCCTCTCAGTCTTTTGGTCTTCGTAGAACCTGATATCCTCATCTTTCATCTCTCTGGATAACAGTCTGTTGTTCTGTATTTCCTAGATTGCATCTGGAGCTCCTATATCGAACAGGCTGTCTAATTCCAGCACAAATGCTCCTCTTTTTCCTCCAGGGTTACTTGCTCTTCCTTTGCTTTTCACCATAGCACGATGTTTCTCATGTAGTTTCATGAAGAGCTTCATTGCGTTGTACTTGGTCATTGTCTTGATCCTAGCCATCTGCCAGAATGGGATGATAGATTCAACTGTTTCATATGCAAGGTCTTGAACCATGGGCCTCCCTGCATTTTCCGGTAAATTCTGAAGATTAAGGAAATACTGGAACGCCTGTCTGTTGGTGGGAAGCTGGGAACCACTGATAAAAGCTGAAGGGTATCCAACCATGAAAGTTTCAGTGAGAGATCTGGTAGATGGCCCCGTTGACACCTGCCTGTGGACAGTACGTGGAGGTTCTGAGATATCAACTGTGCGCCCACGGAGCTCCCTCAGCTCCTTGCTTAATACCATTGTGAAGTTGTAACTTGTAGATGGTTTTCTAGATTCTGATTGAGTTTCTGTTGTTTCCTGAAAAATGATAGATAATTATTATTATTATTATTATTAATTATTATTTATTTATTATATATTATTATTATTATTATTATTATTATTATTATTATTTATTAATTTTATGCTCTTTCATTTGATACCTAATTTGTTGCTCTATCTTGTATAGATCAAAAGTTAAAGTGCAAAACAATTCAAGGGACCCCGGAATTGGCGCTTTGGCCGATTTCAATGCAGAAAATTTAAAGCTCCATGCGGCAATGCTTCCCAACATCCTAGGTCAAAATAGTTGTGATTTTCGGCTTTTTTAGGTCAAAAAGCATGGGAAAATGTACAGAAACCTATGAAAATAAGAAAACGTTGATTTTTGAACTGGCCTAATGGCACCTGGTGCACGAAACTTGATGCCTTTATTGGGGACACCTCCAAGAAAGATGATGGACAGATCCAAAAGTTCTTGATAGTCATCCCGTAGCATAGGTGCCTGGGATCTAGCAAACTGAATTAGTTCAGTTTTAGACTGGATAATTGCTTCTTTAGTAATCGTGTCTGTCTCACCTGTTTGGAACTGGCTTTGATCAACAGAAGTCCAATTGTCACGAAAACGCTTAAAGATCAATATCTCTGGACCAGTTGATGTAGATCCCAATGTTGCTTCAAATGCAGCTCCCAACAATAAATCTAAAACATGGTGTCTACAAGGCAAACAAACATCATGTCCCAATTTTGCTTCGATGAGAGCACAGGCTCCACTATATTGACCCATGTTTGAAGCTGTTGTATCGAAACAAATTGCTTTTACTCTCTCTGTAATTCCCCATTCATTCAGGCAGTTAAAGACGGCTTCAGCTTGTGCTTCTCCAGTTGAGTTTGGGATTTTGGGGACACCAAGCAGCTGTTCAACACCAGGTCCTGACACAAGTACTGGGAGACGATCAATGTGCTTGTGCGAGGTGAGGTCCTCCATCATCTTGCCATCCCAGTGGACTGTCATAGAACATTCTCCATGGAAATGCTCCTTAAGTTCTTTAGCATGACGAGCTCGGTTCTTATTTCGAAGGCGATGGATAGAATGTTGGTTTATGTTGTAATCTGAAGCGTCCAAACCAAAGCTTGTAGCTGCCTTTGCGAGGATAAATGTTGCCTTTCTAGAGGAAATTTGTGTACGATCCAGGGTAGCAGACATCTGAATAGTCATGATGTTTTTCATGCCTCGTTTTTGCTTAGATTTTGGTAAAGCACAAGCTCCTTTGGGCTCCTCCTCCTCATTCTCACTTTCATCAGTGTTGCTGGAAGATGTGGAAAAAGCCAGTACAACTTGACAAGTAGACGCCTCCATCAAAGATTCTGACTTTCTTTTTCTCTCTGCCTCAGCTTCCAACCGTTTGACTGCATTTTTTGTGCGGTGAAGATGTACAGTGTCCACACCACCGATTGAGCCAGGACGACCTTTTTGTCTTTGCAGTTGAAGGAACTCCCAGTCCTCACGATTCTTGATCAGCTTCTCAGCGTCTCCATGGGCGATGTCAAAGAGATCTTCCAATCGCTCTACAAAATCAGCCTCCTTGGTTTTATGGCTCTGGCTTGTTCTGGAAGCATGCTTCTTTAAGCAAGTCCATTCGTTAAATAAATTCTCTAACTTCATGGCACGAGGTTCCTGCTGAGTAGGAATATTGGCCTTATCCCAGATAACTATTGTGGCTCGAATAGATTGACGCAGAGCATCGCGGATTGTCATGTTTTTCTCTCTGTGGAGGTGCATAAAATAACCAAAAGCTTGCCTATATGGGGGCAGCTTTGAGCCTTTAATATCATCTACTGTAGATCCGAGCAAATAGAATGGTCTTCTTGTATTCATCTGCAAAATAAGAAAACAAAATATTAATGTAGTGTTATGGTTTTGTAGAGCAGGGCTAAATCACTGTTTTAACTTTTTAAATTACAAAAAAAAAAAAATTTGGTAGACATAACAAAGTTAATTTGGTCTATTTTATAAATCTAACGTATTTTCTCAATTATTATTCGTATTATTTTTTAATCTAAGAAACAAGGAAATATTTTTGTAGTAGAAATTTATATTTTGCTATTTTATTGGAAATAGAAACAGTGGCGTCACTAGGGTTGGTGTCACCCAGTGCGGTAACTCATGGTGTCACCCACCCCCCAATGGACCTCCTCCCGTACCAGACCATACAGAATCCTTAGTAATGTTTTTTGTACTAATGTTACTCGTAAATCGTAATTCCCGTATATCACTGAATGTAATGGCAATAGTAGTGACATAAACAACTAGCAAAATTAAAATTACTCCTTTAAATTACAATATCATACGCACAGCCTAAATGTATTTACATTTACATAGTTTCATGTGGTTAAAGTGAAAATTCGGTAAGAAAACAATAGAATTCGAAGTAAAAACGTTTAAGAACTACATCAAAATTATGTTCATTTTAACGTTAAACTTTACCGTTACATGATACATTAATGGATTAGGTTTGCATAATCAATAACGGCCCAAATAATGTAGAAGTTGTAGACAAATGCATATGGAAATATACTCATAAATTTGAGGCTGCAACATCATAAAGACAGAGGCTGCAACAACTGAGCGGAAGCCTTTTTTTATTTTTCTCCTTCTTTTCCTTTAATTACTACTTCATTCTCAAAAAAGTTAGTGACATAGGTTCACAAATACTAATTACCACAATATTGTAGCTAAAACAACAGAAAATTTGACAAAATCAGCGACTATAAAAACACCAGCAGCAACGAAAACAACAGCGCGTGCTTGTAGAGCGTGCAGACGAAACCACGTGATTCTAAGCGTCATTGTAATTGGGTAATAATGACAGCTCTGACCGGAGCGCATTAGAAGGTTCAAAAAGTAAATTAGCATAGAGTTTTAGCCTTGTAGGTATATTGATACATGTAAGCTGGGCTTACGAAAAATGTTTTTGTTGTTATAACTAACTACAGGGATATTTTTATAAAAAATAATAAATTTCTGCTCAAACACTGCACAAAAACCCCCCGCACCCCTCTAGTGACGCCACTGATAGAAACACAGATCATGAAACACATGTCAGGTAAAATTTCCATTGAACTAAATTAAATTCTTTGTGACAAATAGCAACATTGTTTAAAACTTCATAATATGTGTATAAGAGCATAAATTCTAATTTTTTCATTAAATTAATTAAATTTCTTTCAAGCACTAATAACAAAATCAGTATAAATAATTGTGAAAAATATAAATAACAGTTTATTATCTGATAATAGCAAAAAGAAGTATAGTGATACACAGTTACACACCTTTTACTTATGACAGCAGAACACTGAATGATGACAAATAAACAATTGCAACATAATCTGGAGCATTCTTGATGAAACATGTTTAAACAGGTTGATCTTGTCTTATCAAGCAATATTTTCAGCTACAAACTTGACAATTATCTCTAATATATTCATTTAATTGAATTCATCATAAATATGATGATTAATTAATTAAAAACATATGTTTAGTATACTTGACAACTGCTAGTAATTTCAAATATTAATTGCATAAATAATAGCTATATTTTATGAACTTTAATAAGCGGGAGCGACCTCTAAAAATTGTTCAATCCAAACAAAATTTTATATGTGATGTTTTTTCAACCAATGGAACTGGTTGAGGGGGCGCAAGCTAAAAAAATCAACACTTCGAAAATAAGAGACACCCTAATATATATATATATATATATTTATATATATATATATATATATATATATATATATATTTATATATATTTATATATATACATATATTTATATATAATATTATATATATATGTATATTTATATATATATATATATTTAATATATATATATATATTTTATATATATATATATATTTTATATATATATATAATATTTATATATATATATATTTTTTCTATATATATATATATTTATTTATATATATTTTTTATATATTTATATATATATATATATATATTTATATATATATATATTTATATATATATATATATTTATATGTATATATTTTTATATTTATACATTTATATACGTACGTACATATATATATATATATATATATATTATATATATATATGTTAGTCAAAGTGAGTAACCAGCCATTTCGCGTAATGGCTGAAACTTTTAGTCATTTCGCGCAATGGCTGTTTCACTTGGTCATTTCGCGTAATGGCTGAAACTTTTAGTCATTTCGCGTAATGGCTAGAACTTTGTCATTTCGCGTAATGGCTGAAACTTTTAGTCATTTTGCGTAATGGCTGGAACTTTTAGTCATTTCGCGTAATGGCTGGAACTTTTAGTCATTTCGCGTAATGGCTGGAACTTTTAGTAATTTCGCGTAATGGCTGGAACTTTTAGTCATTTCGCGTAATGGCTGGAACTTTTAGTCATTTCGCGTAATGGCTGGAACTTTTAGTAATTTCGCGTAATGGCTGGAACTTTTAGTAATTTCGCGTAATGGCTGAAACTTTTAGCCATTTCGCGTAATGGCTGAAACTTTTAGTCATTTCGCGTAATGGCTGAATCTTTTAGTCATTTCGCGTAATGGCTGAATCTTTTAGTCATTTCGCGTAATGGCTGAAACTTTTTGTCATTTCGCGTAATGGTTGAAACTTTTTGTCATTTCGCGTAATGGCTTGAACTTTTCTGTCATTTCGCGAAATGGCTGTTTCATTTGGTCATTTCCCGTAATGGCTGAAACTTTTAGTCATTTCGCGAAATGGCTGTTTCACTTGGTCCTTTCGCGAAATGACTCAAATCTTCAGCCATTACTCGAAATGGCTTAAATTCCATCTTGGTCATTTCGTGAAATGGCTAAAATGACTTTTGTCGTGAATTCATAGAAATAACAAACATCACAATAAAATTGGAAACCTTTATTCAAGTAACTAAATCTGCTAAAACATATAAATCCACAGGTCTGTTCAAATAAGTGAGAAAAGCTCTTCAAATGCACATTTGAACATTTGAACACATTTGAATTTGAATTTTCAACATACAGGTTTTCAAATACGAACCTGGCCTTCATTGTTATTCCGATGTCCCCCACTGAAGGCCCGGTTAGGTCAACTATATGCCCTTGACAATTGGTTATGTTAAGTCGTGTTATTTTCGTTAAAACTAACGAAAATAACACAACTTACAAGATCATTTGCCCGGTTAGGTCATCTGTATGTCAAATGTTGTTAAAAGTAACGAAAATAACACAACTTAACCTAACCTAACCTAACAGTTGACTTAACCGGATATACAGTTGATCTAACCGGGCATACAGTTGACCTAACCGGGCAAATGATCTTGTCCGAAATGAACCAGGTGGAATTTCAGCCATTTCGCGTCATGGCTGAAGATTTTAGTCATTTCGCGAAATGACGAAGTGAAACAGCCATTTCGCGAAATGACTAAAAGTTTCAGCCATTACGCGATATGGCTGGTTACATACTTTGACTGTAACATATATACGAATCATCTTTCAGTATCCGAAAAACTGACAAACTGATATGCGATAGAAACGCGTTCTTTGATGAAGAACTACAATGGGAAAGTATAACGGACTTCGACTTTACGACACATGATATTACACAAGCTATAGGGAAACTAAAAGCACACTCAGCGGCAGGACCGGATAAATGGAATGCCACACTGATCAAAAACTGCAAGAATGCAATCGCTGAGCCCCTATATTGGATATGGAGACGATTACTAGACACGGGAGAAATACCGGGCATCCTGAAGAGCGCGGACATAGTTCCATTATATAGAGGAGATCGATCCGAGGCCCAAAACTATAGGACAGTGTCGCTTACATCTCATCTCACTAAAATATTTGAAAGAATAGTTAGACACAAAATCTATGACTTTTTGGAAACTCAGAAAAAATCCAATGATAACCAACATGGCAGATCATGCCTATCACAACTAATGCAACACTACAACAACATTATTGATGCTCTTGAAAGGAATGAAAACTATGATGTAATATACACAGACTTTGCGAAAGCGTCCGACAAGTGTGACCATGGAATCATAATACATAAACTGAAATATATGGGAATAACAGGAAAAGTAGGGAAATGGATATATAATTTCGTTAGTAAGCGGCAGCAAGTCGTTACAGTATAAGGAGTATCTTTATCAGAATCATAGGTCTTAAGCTCAGTACCACAAGGGACGGAAGACAACAATATGAAGTTTAACACTGAGAAATTTGAGGTGTTAAGGTACGGAAAAAGAGAAGACCTAAAATCTATAGAATATATACCCCAAATGGACAAGAAATTCAGAGAAATTCTAGAGCAAAAGATTTAGGGGTTGTAATGACTGATGGTGCGAAATTTGAAACACAAAATAAGATAGCAGTTAACAGAGCAAAGAGAATAACTGGGCAGATACTGAGAACCTTTAAACACTGATCATACCCAAACTGGAATACTGCTCGGTCCTAACATGCCTAGTCCTAACATGCCCCATAACTATACAGTTTACACACTAGTAAGATCAAGGGGTGCAAAGAACTAAATTACTAGGAAAGGTTACGCGAACTAAACCTACTGTATATTCACAGGAAAGGAGAAGAGAGAGAGATACACCACTACTTACACTTGGAAAATAATTGAGAAACTTGTCCCTAATCTTACTCTGAACCCTGTAACTCCTCAACCAACAGTGGAAAGTAGAAAAGGAAGACTGTGTCGTGTTCCCAAATTAAAGGCTTGACAGGGAACATCCTTAACCCTGAGAGAAAATAGTTTTGTTGTGAGAAGACCAAAACTGTTTAATCAGCTGCCCAAAGACCTAAGAAACACGAATGGTGTTGCAGTGGACATCTTCAAAAGAAGATTAGACGCCTGGCTGAGAACAATTTCCGATGAGCCGGGCGTACCTGGCTATGTGAGGTGGAGAGTACAAGAAACCAACTCACTACTTCACCAGGCCAACTCGAGAGGAGGGGCGACAAGCTTGACCTTCGTGAAATGAGGAATCATCGCACGGAACCTTTGAAAGGGTGAAAGGTTGAAAGGTATATATATATAATATATATATATATAATATATATACATATGAAATAGGATCCCTCCTAAGGAGACGTAGTTTTACATTTAGGATAAAAACGAAGACGTAGAGCAAAAAAGTCATTATATTTGGCTGCAGCCGACGTTTCGGGCAACTCTAACCATTTTCAAGGCCTAATAAATAAAAGCTAAAATTAGGCCTTGAAATTAGGCCTTGAAAATGGGTAGAGTTGCCCGAAACGTCGGCTGCAGCCAAATATAATGACTTTTTTGCTCTACGTCTTCGTTTTTATCCTAAATATATATATTATATAGATTAAAGCTTACTTACGGCTTCTATTTATAAATAAATTATAAATATATTGTAAATGAATACAAAAGATTTACGATTAAAAAACTCTTTGTATAATGGTTTTTAAAAACCATTATACAAAACGTTCTCTTTTTATAGTCGGAGTTAGTGATGGATATAATCATGAAAGATGTCTTCACATGTACAGTGGTGCTCATAAGTATTTGTACAGAGAAATATTTCAGTTATATTCGTCCTTATCTTTTGTAACATGCATAAAATAATTATGAAAATAAAAAAAAAAAAAGAATAAATAAATTTTTTTTTTAATTCCAACATATAATAGTGGACCGACCAAAATTCAAAAATCGACTTTCAACAGCGTTTTTTGTTAGTAGCTGGCACAGATGTTAAATCAATGTACCTGTGGGTGAGGAATAAAATGCAGGTGGATGCCATTCTCGCTTTTGGCTATGAAGGTCATTTTCGACATCAAACTGTGCAAAAAATGATATTTTCTAATTTTAACTTAAAAAAAAATATTCTGAGCCAATTGGTTTGACCAAATGTTTCATTTTGCCACAATTAGTGATAAAGAAGTATGATGACACGCTTATTCCATCCGAATTACCAACTCAAGGTCAAATTCAAGTTAATCACGACCGAAATTGTGCTAAAAATTTGTGATTTTTTATTTTAATTGGCGAAACAAAACATTGAGCAAGTCTGTTTGTCAGAACAATTTATTTTAACATGATTAGTGCCTAATAAGTTTGATGGCATGAATTAAGTACTCACAGTAACAGAATTATCATAACTAAATCGCAGAGCAGTAAATATAGCCCCATAACTATACAGTTTACATACTAGTAACATCTACAAGTTCACGTTTCTTGATGAACAGCACCGAAATGCTGCACTGACAGTCACAATTGTGTGGATTGCAATCACTTAAGAACGGAGTTATTAGTTCCTTACAGCACATTCCAGCTTCTCTCGATTTCAGCCCGGAAGAGAGACATAGATCTACTGTCCAGCTGGGTTACAGCAACCGCTGTCGTCACGACCACAAGCTGTCGTACACTTCATCCTTTTCCTGAAGCAGTTGCATCTAGCTGTCTTGCACTTTTTCTTGCAACCACAAGCAACAAGCTCCAGGCAGGCTTCAGGGATTGGAGGAAGTCTTGTCCACACTGGTAGGAGGCTCCCATCTTCCAACTTCCAGGCTGAAGTGTCCACCGGATCTTCAACATCTACGTGCTCTTTGTCAGCCTGGAGCCATATTTTGGCCTGATAGTTTGCCCGCTTGGCGTGGAGCTCCAGGGCATCCTTTGTCGGTGGGAGCATTTCCAGAGTCTTCTTGGCCTTCCCAAAAAGGTGAACTCTGGCGTCATCAACTGTGTTGTTCCGGGGTGCCATACAAATGACACACAAACTTCTCAACATCTGCGATATCCCCATCTCGACCAATGGCGTGCAGCAGGAGTGGGTGGTCACTGAACACCTTCCAACACTTCTTTTTTCCATGACCACTGAAGGACGAGACTGTGTCACACCCGGTCAAAGCGTGGAAGCTGACCAGGTTGTCCCTGACTGGGGGCGACAAACTCTTGAATACATCGTGCACGGGGTAGCATTTTCGGTTCTTGGCCGTTCCGCACAGCATCCACACTTCAGCGACCTTGGTGCAAACGAAGTGAATCAGCAGCACCATTACATCAGTATCTCTGCACACTACCAGTATTCGTTCATAGCCCTGGGACGCTGCATCACATGAGTGAAGGATGAGCCTGGTGTCCGCCTCTTCATGGTTGCTATGCAGTGGAACGTCATGTCGCCTGGTTGACCGTACTTCAGTGGCTTCAGAGAAGCCACCCCCTGTCACCAGCTGACATCTTTCTTGAAGATCTCTGCCCTTCTCAGTGATGACGTTAGACAGAAACAAGGCTAGGTCAGCCTTGTTTGTATCCAGGGCCATGAAGTTTTTCCACACTTCAGGCAGTGGAACTTGTGGGCCATCAATGACTTTCCGAATCGGTTTCTTCTTGCTTGCACGCTTTGTCCTGGTAACTGCTTTGATCGATCCTTCCCCTGCGTACCGATCAAAGATGACATCAACTCTTGTTGTGTTCATTGAAATAACTCGTCACGGCCTTGAAGAACACTTCAGCATAGTCGCCGAATGTCCGACAGCCGCCAGGCTTGCCAAGAGCTTGGATGAGTGCATGGCCATCTATCATCACACAGGTCTTCAGATCAGAGGTTGGAACCTCTGAGCTTATGGTCTGCTGAGCCATCAGGATGTTCATCAGCTCAGACTTCGATGTCGAATTCATCTCTCCTCCTGCCTTCGCCAGACTAAATGGGACTGGGGACAGTTCATGCTTCAAGACGTTGACCATCTCCACCATGCGACCTGCGGTCGCGGCATTCAGGAGCCGCTGTAGTAGCTTTCTGTCAGCTTTGATGGTCTTCTGCATGTTCTGCTTGGTGGAAACTGTAGCTTTGTACACATCAGCGAAGGTTTTCGACCGATGTTTCTTCATCGTTTCATGGAAGCCTACTATCTGTTCAATCAGTCTCTCCTTCATGAAGCCGATTACATGCTGCTTTCCTCGATCCTGAGCTGTCAGCAGGTTCTCCACAACATCTGTGGGTGCAGTGTCTTTGGTTGCCAGTGAAACAAGTGGGATGTTAGTGGCGGCATCTGTATCTCCTGCTTCACTCACGTGAACTCTGAAGACGTCAAACTGCTTCAACTGCTGAACTAGCTTCATGACATCATGAGCGTCACGCCTAGTGCGAGAAGGCAGACTGTCAACCCGAGTGAAGGTGGCTTCCCCATCATCATCTTGAAGATTGAAGAGGCATCTTGTGTCTTGAGAGATGCGTGACCGCTCTGACCATGTGATGCAGAACCTGTCTCTTGCTTGGTCATTCTTTGTGATGCCGATGATACCATTGTGCATCTTGCATGTACGATTTATCCATTCGGTTGCCTGATCAGCTGGAACTTGGTTGAAGCGCTTCGCCGTCCTCTTGACGACAAAGTTCCCATTACAGAACTCTGCATGAACTTCTGGTGCTGACTTCTCAAGACCTCTCATATCAGCCAAGTAGACCGGCCCCCAACGTGCATAGTTTGTGTGGTCATAGATAGTTAGCCAAGGCAGCATTGCAGCAAAGGCTTCTATGTGGAGACTCCACATGCCATCTCTCTGAGCTCTGATGAAGGCCAGTAGGATCTCTACCATTTCCATGTAGGATGACCACAGCATGAAGTTGGGATTTTCAGAGTGCTGGTCATTGAATTCCTCCATGAGACTGTGGAATTTCTCATCTGCCAAAACGTCTGAGAAGTTGTCAACAGCATCGCGCATCTCATCTATGTCAGCTCTGTCTTTGAAAAGCGAAGCAACATTGAGGGCAAGCTGTTTGACGTTCTCATCTCCGTTGCCAGTTGCAGCCAGCCATGACTCAAACATCTGCCACTTGATGCGCCACAGTGCCTCATACGTCAGCTGGTGACCTCTCACAGCTCGGTAGTAGGCCTTGCCGTCCAGCATTGTCTCAGTGGTGTTAGCCGCGTACACACCTGCCTCTGTCCATAAGTCATCAAGTCCCACACTTTCCATGTGTTGACCAATGGCTTTCAGAAAGTTGAAGCAGATATGGAGGCCTCCCATGAGCAAGACCACGTTGGCAAATTTCGAGTTTGCCCAGACTAGTTCCTTACCCCTGCTGTACAGAGGCTGATCAGCAGTGATGATGGTGTACTTCTGGCTGACATACTCAGAAATGGCCATGAAGCGATTGATGACGGTGGTCATGGTGTCATTGTCATCTGCTGGTGCCTGCAGGATTGGCAACATCCCGGCGGTCGTTACTGGTGGATCCGCAGTGCTGACAGATTGATTGAATGCTCCCCAGCTTGGAACGGACATCGCTTCATCATGGATGCGTGACACCACCCAGGCCAAGTCCTTGGCACGTGCCCGGTCCCTCTCAGGTTCATGTGACAAGTCGTCTATGTCAGTGTCGTAGCCAGGAGGAGATGGCCTCTTGCCAGATGGGAGGGTAGCCTGGTCCAGCCTTTGGAACTCCTGTAGGTCATCAGGTTTGATAGATTTCGATCTCTTGTGCTTGCCACCCTTTTGGCCATGACTCTGCTGTGGAGGGGGCCTCTCTGCCATACCATCAGTTGAGTGCTGTGGAAGGTGTTCTTCCCGTCTAAGGTTGACTCCAAGACATCTATGTTGTCACAAGAGCAGTGAATCATTCTCTCTTTGACGATGGTGTCAGGGATGTAGACACATCCATTCTCAGCATACCTCTCCAGGATGTTCTGAGCGATGGTGGTGTCTATCCTTCTTACAGTGTCGATACCAATAGTGTGATTTGCCGCGTGGAACAGATCTAGGAGTGCTTCTGAGCGGGTGGCTTGGTGCAGAGTAAGACCCAAGCCCACATGCTTTGGTGTCAACTTTCGTCGGTTGGAGACTGCATAGACTATGTCCTGGGCAATGCTACACACACTCTGCTTCACTTTCTGGTCCTCTTCACTTCCCTCATCCACAGCATCCATTCCCCAAAGAGCAATCGTAGAAACAGGTACAGACTGTCGGGTATGACGCGATCAACATGTTCCTGATCAAGACCTTGCCATGTCTCGGAGTGTCCAGGAGTTTCAAGAAGATCTTGTCGAACCTTCAGAGCCACGTGTACCATATCTTGGAATATGCTGCTAGTGGCACACATGCGGACATCAGCATCTTCATCTTCAGTAGACTCTGACTCAGAGGTGACAGGACCTTGTTCACAAGACTTAGCCAGTGCTTTGGAGATGATGAAATCTGAGCTCTCTCCAGGGTAAATCAGCAGCGGGCCCCTTGACAATGGGCGTACATAGCTGGCGTTTGATCCAAGCAGCCTTTGAACATCTTCGTAGAACGTTGTTCTCCTGGAGTATTTCACGGTGATGCCGGTGTCATTACACATACTCTCGTATCTGTCCCAGACGTCCCATGTCGTATACGTGACCACGAGACAGGCCTACTGTCAAGTCTTTGCACAGCTTCGTCATGCACTCATTTTCAGGCCCTTGCTGCTCCTCTGACACCGCTTGTTTTCTAGTACGTCTCTCAAATGTCACCAAACATGCCAGATGATAGCAGCCTTCAACTGCAATCACATCACTCACCGCTGACAACGGTATGCTCATGACAGGGTCGTGTTTGGCACGCTGGATCAAGTCATCTGACTTCTCCATTGTCTCCACCCTGTGCAGTTTCTTTGTGGTCTTCTTTTGGCAAAACATGCAGAGGGTCCAGTCAATCACTGGTGTTGAACGTCTACGCTTTGGGGGAAAGCCTGAGAGCCTGCACTTTTTGTGGTCGCCGATGCACCCATGGTCTGCTGCTGACTTCGCAGCCTTTTGAGTTTGCCTTCAGAGGTGAATAAAGAGTAGCATGATTTATGCCACTTGAGTTCCAATGCATTGAAATCATCCTTGGAATGACTTTCCAGTCTTTGTAAAACATCAAGATAGTAGGTATCTCCCAGGTTCTTTCTCTCATCGCCCACAGTCATAGTTCTTGCTTTTCCTTCTGCTGATGCTGTGCAGGTCACCAGCGCTGCTTTGGCAGAAGAAGCAACAATCCTCACTGACATCCTGACGTTTCCTCTTGCGCTTGATGACAGCTACAGGGTCCATTGCTGATGAGCTCCCTATCTGCAAAGACAAGTGGGAATGGCAGTATGTAGTAGCCACAGATATATTGAAACAATTCGAAACATACCTATCCTTTAGCAGTATTATTATTATTATTATTTTACCAGCTGGCACTGTCTGCACTCTTTTAATTGCATATACCAAACCAATGTCTGGCCAGCCAGTGCATTGAAAATATTCAACATGTGAAAGTATGCTATTACTTGTACTATGGTAGTAGTAGGCACATGCGCACCTCACCCAGCATGCTAAATGTAGTTTTAATGGAAATGAAGACATCCAGAGTCATAGTTACATTCAATTATTATCCATAAAATCACAAAAATATGCTATATGTGCTAATGATACAACTTTAAACACGTTGTTACATAGAACCACCATTGAAATGCAAAAATTCGGAATTTTTCAGAATTTGACTATTGTAACCTTGTATGGGACCTTCATACCCAAAATTGAGAGTGGCATCCACCCACATCTTATTTGGCATCCTCAATACTACTTATCTAAGGTGGGTGCCTGCTATTAACAAAAAACGCCGTTAAGTTTTTTCTAGAGGACTTTTCAATTTTTGGCCGGCCAACTATGATGGAAAACATCAAAGAATTTGAAGAAAATAAAAATGTTAAAATGCAAAAGTTTTCGTACATTTATTTACAAAATTATTTAATGCTTCGTGAGTGCACCTTAGGCTTTAAGAATTTAAAATATTTATCAGTAGTTGGCTGTTTATTGATTAGAGACTGTTGTCAATTCTGATTTCTAGAATTTTCTCTGTGAATCTTCATAAAAAACGGATGACTCTACAAGCCATAAGTAAGCAATGGGTCGTCGGGATAAAGAGCTGTCTAGAGATCTTACGATATCTGTTGTTGATGCACACGAGACTGAAAAGAGTCATATGGGGGTAGGAGAAGAACTTCGAATTCCATTTACAAAGGTTACTGCAGTTATAAAGAAATGGAAAGGCTTTGCCACAATCAAAACTCTGCCAATGTGTGGACGATCTTGCCTGATTTCAGAACATTCAACTAGACGAATTGAAGGAATGTCTACTGCAAACCCACGAGTGACTGCAGGTGATATTTTCCAAACGTTAAGACTGTCTAAGATCGCTGTCCATTTCACTACTGTACGTCGTACATTGAGAAAGAATGGTCTGCATGGAAGAGTTGCACGAAGAAAACCTCTGCTACGAAAAGAGTGCAAAGAAGCTCGTTCAAAGTACGCCAAGGATCATCAAGGTGATGGATTGCATTCTGGAAGAAAGTTCTCTGTACAGACCAGGCAAAAACTGAATTAATCGGAAACAACGAGCAAGGTATGTTTGGAGAAAATCAATGCTGGTTTACTGCTTCAGGTCCAGAAAAACTTGTCATCAGTGGAATCTTGAATTTGAAGAAATATCAGGAAATTTTAGAAGAAAATGTATTGCCTTCAGTTCGGGAGTTGCGAATGAGTCGCATTTGGGTATAGCAACAAGATAATGCTCCAAAACATAAAATTAAGAGCACCATGAAATGGCTTCAACAAAAGAATTTCAAGCTTCTCGAGTAACCTTATCAAAACCTAGATCTCAATTTAATTGAGAATTTATGGTTTCATTTGAAAAAACTGTCCGCAAGAGAAAACCGTCAAATATGAATGAATTGCAACAATTTTCTTTTGAAGAATGGGCTAAAATTTCTACTGAAAGATGTAGAAATCTTGTAGAAAAATACCCAAAAACGAATTATTGAAGTCATGCAAGTAAAAGATGAATACGCAAAGTACTAAATAATTTTGTAAGTAAATGTACAAAAACGTTTGCAGTTTAACATTTTTTTATTTTCCTTAAATTCTTTGATGTTTTACATTTATATGTTAAAGTTAAGCTCATTTTTTATTTGTATAATTTTTCCAAACGAACATTAAACTTTTTATAACTATCCTATGCATGGTACAAAAGATAAGGAAGCATACACCTGAAAAATTTCTCCGTACGAATACTTACGAGCGCCATTCCATGTTTTTCAGTTTATATATTTATTTTTTTTCTCGCAAGCTTATTCCAATTACCTCATACTGAGACCCTGCCAAATCTAATTTAAAATAACTTGGACTCAATATTATGTTAAGTACAGTTAAAGATTTTTTCTGCTGAAGAAATATACTGAAGAATGTACAGAAATTTTCAATACGCTGAAGATAATATATTAGTTTCAAAATAGCCTTTGCTGTTTTATGATGGTGTAACATTTATGCTGTTCTTCCAAGAGAAGACCTTTTCCATAAGAAAGGCGTAAAACGTTCCCATTTCCTGTCCCACTCCTCACTTAATCACTTCTAGTGACAGGATAGAAGGGGAAGAAAGAAGTAATATGGATATGAAAATGAATGAAAATGAAATGAAAAGGTTTATTGGCAGACCATAGCCAATATGACAAATATTAATAATACAATGACAGTTCACATACTAAGGATAGAAATATATACAATTACAATTAATGAAAAATAAGTAATGTCGAGGTTAAGTGGAGCTACAGACAAACGTTTTCGCACTATAAATTCTATAGCTTAGAAGACAAACGGCAAGACTAATGGTTAACTTGGATAATCGGGTTGGTTTATATTATAATTCTTTGTAGGCTGTATTGAGCAGGTCTAGTTACTTCCGGAAAGCTCGGGACATTGTGGGTAGAAAACATTTGCGAAGCTGAGCATCTCGGGGGTAATTTATGTAGGAGACTAAAAGACCTGTTGTACAGCAAATTTAGGGTCCTGTCAGAACCTTTTTTATAATTTACCCAGAGTTGCTGTCCGTATAGATTACTGCAGAAAGTACGAGAGTCTTTAGCTTCACCTGTACAGAACCGGAAGCCTTTGTGCTATCTTACTATAATACCTATCTATGAGTTTACAGTGAGAATCATATGATTAAGGATTACTACAGGCAAGATGCAAAATTTCTAAATTATTAAAGAGGTGACCTGTTCTGTCTTTGTATTCTATTCTCTGTTGCATATTAACATTAGACCAATCGACGCGATTATTCTTACCTATTGAGTTCTTGTTATGTCGTGTTGGGCATAAATTGGTAAAATTAATTAATAGTTCTAATGGTCTATGATCAGAAAGAAGGAAATCATGCAAAATATGAACTCTAACAATTCAATCCTTTAGATTATTACTAGTGAGACAATGATCAATCCACCTGGTGGTACCACTCATATCACTAACGAATGTGAAATTACCACTGGTTACGCCTAATACATCTATAACACTTATACAGATATAAAATGTGTGTGTGTGTTGTTTCGACATAATTAATGTAAATATGCTTTCGCCTTCGGAAACATTCTTCTTCATTATATCCATATAGTCAATCTCGACGTTGAATCCCCTCTCCCTAGTTTAACTTTTACTAGTTTTGTTCTGGCAAACTTCATATAATTTTATTGTCTCGAAAAAAGACTTTGGTCGAAAACCCGCGATGTTCATTCTTTTATCGATCTAAACCATAGTTCGGAAAACATATGGTGGCATTGATTTAATAGCTTGGATGACTGGATTATTTGAATTTTTAATTGTTTGCGTTAATCTGGATTGAATACGTCTAGTTACTTGCATCTCTTGGGAGAGGCTCAACACATTGTGGTTAGCAAACATTAATTATTCATATACCATAACTAAAAAGGAGAAAGCTACTCTTTCCACGTTGCACCTTCTTCATTTCCTGTTCACTCTTTATTTTAGGTTATCATTCTGAGCTTTATATATATATACTGTATATATATTAGGGTGGTCCAAGATAGTATGGTAAAACTTCAAACTTTAAAGTGGTAATCTCCTCAAGGCTGCTCTTGTTACACTACGCAAAAGTAACACTCACACAAAAGTTTGAGCAAATTGGAGCAGATTTAGAGGTCGCTACAAATTGAACATTTTTCATACTAGAATTATATTCGTTTGGGTAATTCTTGTGTATATGTTATGTGTGCATATGTGCGAGTATGTGTGTGTGTGTAATGTATATACATATATATATTTATTTTAATCTAGGTTACGAGAGATAGCTGCAAAGGGTACACAATATACAAAATTATACATGTACAAAACCCACATATTAATTCGTCTTGGGTTGAGTGACCTTGAATCAAGCACTGACTTGATTCACCCTGAATTTGCAGATTTTGACAAGCAAAGGCTGGAAATGTGGGGCCTCTTAATGCAGTGTGTAGTAGGCAACTGTATGATGTGGGTGAAACATTGATTTCGTGATAAAGCAGAAATAACTTCGTATATTTTTGGTAAGCAAAAATCTCATCACATATATAATATGTATATACAAATGTTGACTATTCATATTATGAATGATTTTAGAATATTTAGGAGCTACAAAACTGTCATGCATATATACTGAAATGTATATAAGCTATAAATTAGTGTATATATTAAATATTCTTTGCATATAATTACATATGTATAAAATATATGTAGCATATCTATATATAATATAGTCTTATTATGTACATTATACAATAAATATACATATGAATGGACGGAACCGCGTTTAAAATATACGATTTTAGATGAGGTTCTTTTCCTTTCATTTACATACCTCATTGTAGGAAAGAGACTGATATATTATAAGTTATTTATTATATAGTTATAAATGCAAGTTATTAAAATATTGATTTGTTTTCTGTTTGTTACAGTCACTCATCCCCATGGTGGACGCCAAACGGCCGACCCGAAGTTCTGCCAGTACCTGGCTCATTGGAAAGCCTACAAAAGATCTTCTAACCTAGCGATTACCTTCAAAGCGTAAAGTGTTAAGCAAATTCTTATTTCATCACATCGAGGAAAAACGAACAGTTACTGCAAGTTTGAAAGAGACTGTCTCTGCTCTTCTTTATATCTGGGATAAAGCAAGGATTCCAACAAAAAGATCGGACACTGCTGAGAGGAAACTGAGAAAACTATTCGAACAATATTGCGCTCTAAAGAAAAATAGGAAGTCATCCTGAGAAAGCATATAAATGAATGTGGCAATATTCATTGCTGATCTTGAAGACATTTTCGATGTCGCCAGAGCAGATGCCTTAAAGGTAATGACTAACGAAGAGGACAAAGAATTCTTTATCAAGCAGAGAGAAGATCGTTCCTGCACCAGTTTTGGAGGCATTGATCGAGCCTTGGCTAAAAAGGAGGATCGGAAGATGCAACGAGAAGAATCTAAATATAATAGAAAAAAGCGAAGCGACGATGAAAAACAAAAGAAATATCAACTGAACCTGAGGTACGCGAGGGAATCTTAGGGTTTACGCGATGGGGTCCTGAAAATATAACCCTTTTAATTTTATATACGATTAACAAACGGTCACAAGACACACGGTCGTAAAGAAAGTAAAATCTTGTATGCCTCTCCTCTCGAAAATCCAGAAAATCCCTTAAAAGAGTTCAAGGGGTACACAAAAAGAAAAAGATTCAGAACCGCTGGTCTATGCTATATATGATGGTACTTCAATAAGTATCCGCACTTTTTTATTTAGTGATAATATAGTATATATAATATATACTCGTAATAACGAGCCAAACTGAGATATATAGGCTTATTTAGGCTAGCAACAGTATAGGCTTTTTTAGGCTACTCGTAGCTGTCACATATCGTACGAGTAGTGAGCATGACTGCGCCGCTTTCAATTTATACTCTGGAAGAACAGAGATCCGTGGTTCGTTTTTTGTGGGCAGAAGGTGTGAAAGGAGCTGAAATTCATACGTGTTTATGTGCTCAGTATGGGAATAATGCGTTACCACGGCGAAGTGTGTACGAGTGGATTCAAATGTTCAAGGAAGGTCAGACATGTGTGACAGATGCTCAGCGCTCAGGACGACCGTCAACATCAACCAGTGCTGACAAACAGGAAGAAGCCAGAGCCATGATTTTCGATGACAGAAGATTAACAATAAAAGAAATTGCATCTTCATTAAACATCACTCAAGGTTCAGCCTAATCGATAGTTCAAGACATTCTTGGCTTTCACAAGGTTTGTGCAAGATGGGTGCCCAAACAGTTGACAGAAGAGCACAAGCGTAATCGTATGGACGTCTGCTCTCGTCTTTTGGCGCGGTATCATAATGAAGGTGAAAACTTTTTGGAGCGCATTATCACTGGAGATGAAACCTGGATCCATCACTATGAACCAGAAAGCAAACGACAGAGCATGCAATGGAAGCATCAACATCTCCCGTTGCAAGGAAGTTCAAAGCGCAGCCGACAGCAGGTAAAGTTATACTAACATTGTTTTGGGATACACAAGGCCCTATCCTTGAACATTATCTAGAGCCTGGAACTACAGTAACAAGTGCATCGTATTCTGACATGCTTCGAAATGAGTTAAAGCAAGCAATTCGCACAAAACGGAGAGGGAGATTGTCGGAAGGTGTTATTCTGTTACACGACAATGCGCGCCCTCATACCACTGCACAGACTTGAAAATGCCTTCAAGAACTTAAATTTGAAGTTCTCGACCATTCAGCCTACAGTCCAGACCTGGCACCTTCGGATTTTTACTTGTTTGGACCGCTAAAAGACGCTTTGAGAGGTCAGCGATTCCAAGGCGATGATGACTTGGAGGCGGTGCATGACTGACTAAGCACACAGCCATAAACATTCTTTTGTGATGGCATTAGGAAGCTTGTAGATCGCTGGACTAAGTGTATTGAGAAACAGGGAGACTATGTTGAGAAGTGATGTGTTTATAATCTATTAGATGTGAAAATAAAATTGTGAAAATAAAAAGTGCGGATATTTATTGAATTACCCTCGTACTTTATCTTTCTTACAATCTTAAAGTCAGATATTGGGGCAATGACGACCCAATATCCACACAATGTTCACACTACCTTTTTTCTCCTATTCATTTTCCCCATCTCTTCTTTTCATTTTATATTTTTTAATATTTTCAGTGAAAAACAAATTATAGCAATCATTATGCTGTATTTATGATACTTTCTTTTATTGTAAGAGGGAACATGACTCCAGATTTGAAAAAATTTACTGGAGCACAGCTCTGAATTTACTTTTTTTCCCCTTACACCACTAGATAGGTTAATGATAGTAAACTCTTGAATTGACGACATACCAATTACAAATTGTTTTAGCTAAACATAATAATACAATAATGTACAGTTTATAACTCACCTTAAGTTTATTTATTCATTGCAGCAGCAACAGTGGACGATGTTAGACCTTGCATGTAGGCATTTGTTGTGAATTTACCGCCATGTATGCTTGGCCACTGATCAATGGCTTTCTGTGTGATCATTACAGCAGATCTAGTGCCTGGAGCTGGACCCTCCTTCACAATTCTGCACAGCTTAGTCAAATGAGATGGCTTAATGGATCCTTTGTGTTCAACAATGTAACCAAGAATGGAGAATGTCCCTTCAGCTGGTGCTTCACTCCAGGCAGTTGATCCATCTTTATCAAAATGCTTTAATCTCTCTGTGATTCCTTTCCACAGCTGTTCTATATATTCTGTCAGCCAATTTATCACTGAGTCTTTTGTAAAACTACTTTCAGATCTGGTTCTGGATGGTTTAGCAACTTCAGCAACCTGGTAGTAATCAGAACGTTTCTTGATGTATTTGTAAACTTCATTTAGGATGTAATCCTCAGCTGTTAGTTCCTTTTGCTGCCCTGTGGTATCGTGCTTAAATTCAGAAACTACATCATTTGCATTTCCTCCATTAGCTAATTTGGAAATTGTTTCCATCACTCTTAACATAACAGTTTTCCCTCCTTCTTTATAAAATATATTTTCTACAAATTCTGCACTAACTGTGGTTTTTTGAGCTACTTGCAACATAATCTTTGTTACATAGGAAATCAATACATAGAACTTGGCACTAATTTCTTTCTCTTGTGGATGATAAAAAAAAAACACAATTTTCCACAAATCTGTCAAATTGATCAAATTCGTAATTAACCATGCGAGTATCAGATTTGAGTTTTGGTCTCTTAAAACCAATGATATTGTCAAGAACCATATTGGTATAGTCAAGGCCTGATCTCAGATTTGAAGAGTGATTCTGAATAAAGTCTAAAAGCTCACTTAGTTTACAAATTTTCTTCAATGCATCAACGTGGGCTCTGTTCACAAGATGCATTAAGTCCCATCGAAATTTGAAATTTTCTCCAAACAACTTTTTCATTTCGTTTTTAAATGGCTCGTTGTCCTTACAAAAAGCCCCATCTCCAACCATTCCAGATACCTTGGATTTAATTGCTTCTTCAGATAGTTTCAAGTGATTAGGAGACTTCAACACATCAAAAATTTCATTGGCCAAATAAACTCCTGATTTGCTGCGTGCTAAATTTATCCCAGCAAGTTTTACAGTCTTATCTTCTTCACTCATAACTAATACAACTAGCATGCTTAATCCCAAAATTGTTCCAATGTCAGCTGTTATTGTTACTGAAGTTTGTTCTAAGAACCACTTTACAGTTTGTTCTTTAAGTTGATTATCTAATAGCTCACAAATTGTCTCGCACGCATGTGTGCTATGATTCAAATTTCCAACCTCACAACCTGACCTATGTAATACAGCTAGAAGTACTGGATATAGATAGAGCCCATGCAGTGTTTGTTTTCATTATGTAGTATAAGATGTTGCCACATAAGTCTTCTATGCGTTTAGTAGTGTTCCGAGAAGATGTTTTCATCACTTCATAAACAGCAGCTCTTTGATGATGCTGAAGTTTAATTAAATGTCTCTTCAGGTGGGTTTTCAGATTTCTAAACCATCTCTCTTGATTTTCTCCTTGTTTGCATACATAGGTTAAATCTTTAACATTGAAGTAACCTTTTATGTTAGAATGTTTGTCTGAAGCACATGCTTTGGGGTCTGTGCAAGCTATGCAATATAATGTAAACATTTTATCATCAGAAGCATCATCAATATCTTCTTGATTATCATCATCTTCATCCTCAACAGCTATATCTACATCAGGCATATTAGTGTCACTATTTGCAATGTTTTCCATTATATCACTTGGTACTGAAAATGAATCATCAGCATGCCCTAGATCCTTCTTTTCCACCAATTTGAATGTAGATTTGATCAAATCATTGTTCAGGATTTCTTGTATTGATTTACACTTGCTTAAATGGGCTATGGAAATGTCAAATTTGTTGCTTTTTGCTTTATTAGATTTGGATGCAACATTTGAACTTGAAGGCATATTTTGACTCTTCTCTTTATTAACCACAACAGCTTGGTGAGTTTCTTTTGTTAGGCGCAAAATTGCATTCAATGTCTTCTGGATTTGGGAATTTTCAAATTCCTCTAAAGCAGTTTTGTTAGTCTGATGCACAGATTCCTCACTTATCTTTTGTTTCTTAGGTGGAGGAGAAGCATTTTCTTCAGTCTGTGAAACATCTAGTGAAAAAGTTTCATTTTCTAGATTAGCAGTTGATGAAGTTGGTTCATTTTTCTGAGGTCTAGCACTAGCACATTTTGTGAACAAACTAAATGACTGCTTTGCCGTATCTCTTTGCTGCACTTCATCCTGGTATTTCTTTACTGCAATACCAACTAAACTTAAAATAACTAAATTTGTAATTTAAAAAAATTGGTTTGTACAAGAACGTATACGCAAAAAAATTGCATAACGTCTAGCGGATGAACAAAACCCAAACCCAAATTTACTTTTTCTCATGGTCAAATTTACTGGAGCAATGCTCCCAAGATCCCAGGAATCTGGAGTCATGAGAGGGAACACGTATGACACTGAACATTATATGAATTATAACATCATGCTATATCTAACTAAACAGAAATTGTACGATTTATTGTATTAAAAATTACAACCAATCCCACATTGTATTCCCATGTAGCTTATAGCTTCCCTTAAATTACAAAGAGCAGCCCTCTCTTCCTTCCCTTTAATGATAGCTCTACTTTTTAAGTTTAATTGGTACGGTTACGCTGTACGTTTCCTGGTCTTTATACAAATGGAAGAGATGCAAACGTTCTTATTATGAACTTTAATGATATTCGTGTTAGTCAATACATTTTACTTCATATTACATTATGTACTTCTCCAATGCGTCCCATTTTTCAGGAATCATTGAGGATAATGCTAATTACTGTTTCTATTTTTGGTTACAAGTCATAACTGTGAAAACTAGTGAATGTCTCGAAGAAGGGAAAAAAAGAGTAAAAAGATGTATATTGTTGTGTTATACGTGTTATACTTATTTTTAGGCTCTTCTTAGATTATTTGCAAAGAACAATACTTGTGGTTGTTGGATTACTCATGATCATACTAATTTCTATACCTGTATTTATACTTATTTATGCCTTGTGAAAATATATTTTTATACATATACCTCGTTGATAATTTATTTCTATACGTATATCTATTATGAAAATAAACACGAAGGAAAAACAAAACACAAAATAGTGTTCAAGCGCTTTCGTCTAATGACATCCTCAGGAACATTGAAATTAATAACAAGATTGAGACTATATGTAGATCACAAAGAAAAGAATAATAATGATAATGATAATAATATGATTGGTGCAGAGGAGCATACAATTCACTTGGAAAAGCTACCACAGTTTTAGCGCCTTGCCCTTCTTGTCTAAATCTGTTCTGAGTGAATGCAAAAGAACAGGATCAAGCGAAAAAACGCCCTGGCTAAGATTGAAATTGTTTGTAAGTTGAATAATGGCAGACTCAAGACTATTTCTATTAACAATGTTGCTTGAGTGAAACAAAATTGAAACATTATTCTAATCAATACAACTGGACATCTCTGACAAATGGACAAAATGGGCATTGGACGACTGTCCCGTTCTAAAGGAATATTGATGTTTTAAACGTGTGTTCAAATCTTTTAGCGTCTGTCCATTGTAAAAGACGTCACATTGTTTACAACTAATTTTATAGATAATACATGAATTATTGGTACGACTATTTTTTATTGCGATATTTTTTATAATATTGTCATATGAAAATACTACATTAATGTTCAAAAGTTTAAGTACATTAGCAATGCCTAAAAAGACTGGGAAAAATTGAAGTACTAAATTATTCTTCGACAAAGTGCGAGGATTATTATTCACACAACATAAAGTTCGTTTTGCCTTGTTAAAACAAAATTCCAAAAAAGTAGGTGGGTAACACAAATCACTTCCAATATTGTTGATTTTTTTTCTGACTCAACATCCATGTATTCTGAACTGGCGACCCTAAGAGGACGGACAAACATTGAAGAAAAGATGGTTTTCTCGATGGGAATGTCATGTCCGGAGTAAATAAGTACAGTCGCCTGCAACAGTTCCGCTCCACCCTTTCAGAGATGTAATAACAACGCAGACCCTCTTAAACCCCAGTACCGCACCCTCACTCCCTCCCTCCCTCTCCTCCTCCCCCTCTCAGGTGCTGTTATAGTAATGCTTTTAGTTTTTGAAAACCAATGACTGACTATGTAAATATATCGTTCACTGCAGTTTTGGTGGTAATGCTTGGACGACTATGTATTTTATTGATGCAGTATTCCCAAATTTGGGGAATACGGTAGTTAGGTTATTTCACAAACTTGGGATACTTTAAAAACTTTCAATCATAGGATTTTGATGTGGCCATGTTATAGTTAAAGTGTAAGATAAGTTGTAGTTTCGACTTTTTCTCCAGGCAATAACCTTAAAGGCCATGCATCATCAACAAATGATTATCCAGAAAAAGGTCTATCCATGGAGAGATAATGATAACATAGTTAAATTTTTTTATTACAAAAATAAAAATGAATCGAGTAAATTTAGGGATTTTCTTAAGGACATACAAAACATAATGTTCAAATTATAAGGAAATGACAATTTTTCGAGTAAATAAATATATATTTACTAGATTACAACCATTACATTATTATACACAATTACTCAATACTTGGTCCATCCTCCATTATTATTAATGACCTCTCGTATCCTATTTGAAATAGATGCCACGTGATTGTAGATGACTTGTGGGTTGGTGCGGAAAAGTTCCCACTCTGCCATGGTGTGTTCCAGCGGGTGTCGAGATATCTACTCTTGCCCAGGCTCCCAAGCATTAACCACATTTGGCCACACATTTTCAATGGGATTTAGGTCACGCCCCTTGGTGGGCCAGTTCAGCAGCTCTACATCTCGTTGTCCCTGAAACTACCGTCTGATGATTCTGGCAGTATGAACAGGGCAGTTATCCTGTAATATAAGTTATATGTTAATCCTCCGTCTATGGCCTTGGGTGGTTCGAGGCTGACGGGGGTTCTGGTTAGGTGTCAGCAACGGATTTTCTCACTCTGGGGTAGCTGGTACCGTGTAGGGAATCGCAGTAGTTTCTTTTATACTACACTCCGATTTCTTCTTGTAGTGGATCGGAGGATTTTCTAAAAACTTACTACATTATCTGACGGTTCCCCGATTGTATTTTAAAACTAAATTCTCTGGAGAAAGCATGGCTCAAAGGAAAAGACAAAGAGATCCTCTGACTGAATTTAACTGCTTCTAAAATATTACAGGTAATACTTCGGCCTCTAGGTCAGAGCAGAATAATCAGAATGATAAGTTGAAAAATTACAAGAGTTTATATACTAATAATTTGGTGACATCATTATTATTTAATGTTGACCTGTTTTGTTTTTGATTCTCAATAGGCTGAATTTTTTTTTGGCAAAATATTTGAAGATAAAGGTATATTTTGGCTGTTACAGGAAACTGGCATGTAAGCAAGCTATTTAAAGATGAATTCATATTTTTCTTTTAAATCTATAGCTGCGGTTGAAGACTGACACTGTTCTTCTCCTAAAACTATTAACAGTGGTGTTCCTCAGGGCTCTGCCCTGTAACCAACTCTTTTCCTTTTATTTATTAGTGATCTTTTAATTCGCACTTCCTGTCCTACTCACTCTTATGCCGATGATTTCACTTTTCACTTCTCCACCCGCTTCCCAAAACGTCCATCACAGCAGTCGCTTCATGATTCTCGTAGGACAGCTATGAGACACCTGACCTCTGATCTTTCTGCTATATCTGATTGGGGCAGAGAAAACCTTGTGGCTTTCAATGCGTCAAAAAATCAGTCCCTCCATCTGTCTACTCGTCACAATTTTCCACACGACTATCTCCTTACCTTCAACAACACACAACTGAATCCTTCCTTTTCTCTTAACATTCTTGGCGTTTCCTTTTCTCGTGATCTTTCGTTGAAAGATCACATATACTCTCTTTCTGAAGCAGCTTCTAAGATGTTAGGTGTGCTGTACCTCCTCCCGGGTTTCTTCACCCCCACTCAGTTGCTGTCTCTCTACAGGGGTCTTGTTCGCCTCTGAATGGAGTATGCTTCTCATGTGTGGGATTGTTGGACCCACACAGCCGTACTTGACCAGGTGGAATTGAAGGCTTTTCGTCTCATCAATTCCCCGCCTTTTACTGACTGTCTTCAATCTCTCTCTCTTCGCCGCAATGTTGCCTTACTCTCTCTTTACTATCGCTATAATAACGGACATTGCTCTTCTGAACTCTCGAACTGCATGCCTCCTCCTTTAAGGAGAGCATGCAGTACCATACTTTCTACAATTTCTTATTCCTTTTTTGTCCAACTATCTAATGCAATGGTTAATCGGTGTTTTCAGTCTTTCATCTACTCAACCGGTCAACTCTGGAACAATCTTTCTCAATCCAACTTTCCTCCTGTCTATGACCTCCCATCTTTCAAACGCAGAGTGTCTAGGCATCTCGAAAACCCCGGACCTTGATTTTGGCTCTCTTCTTTTTCTATGGGAGGGGCGCTTTAGCGGACATTTGCCCTTGGCAGAGATGGGCACGATCTTGATCTTCAAGATCAGATCGTGATCTTGAAGATCAAGATCGTGATCTGATCTTGATCTTGAAGATCACTTTTATTATGGTGATCTTGATCTTGATCTAAGATCACTTTATTTCTTGTGATCTTGATCTTGAAGATCACTTTAGACTTCAAGATCACTTTTAATTTCAGATTCTTAAATATGCCGCTATGCGAATGTCATTTGTTTTTTGTCCAAGCGACATCTGGTGGCAACTTTGTTCAACACCGACTGTTTATGTTTTCTGTTAGTTGGGTGACTTGCGTCATGCGTGGGCTCATGGAAGGTGTAGTTGCTGTGGAATTTAGGCTCGTAAAAAGTGTAATTTACTCTGCAATTATGTTAAAAGTGTTCTATTAATATATTATTATATATAGGCATAAAATATAGCCTATAGGTCCGTATTCATAATAAATTAATTCTAAACATATTTTATTTACAGATTGAATTTTTTAATAATGAGTGCAATTTTACAACTTCAACAGGCTCCCAAGGGAACCAAATATTCTAGGTTGTCACCAGAACAGTATTCAATATATTTAGATAACAATGTTGGTAATAAGGATCAATCTGTGCTATTGAACGGAAAATATTTTCAAATTGTCGAAAAAACTGGAAACAGTATCAAAGTTATTTGTAGGCAGTGTACAAAGAAAACTACAATTCTGTCTGCTGGCCTCGACTCAACAAGCAATCTTCTGAGGCACCTCAGGGTTAGTACTACTTAGTAACTAAGTAGTAAGTAGCAACATTAACATAATGGTTCAAGTCATATTTTAAGTGACTGGTGCCATACAAGACTAATGCTACATTTACATAGACGTCCATTTGAATATATTGTGCACTTCAGATATTAATAGATTATGGACTAGTAACTACATTAAAAACTGCCGATATCCAACTATAATAAAACGCCAGGTGTATCTGTCTTTCTCTCTGTCTGATCCATGTCTGTAATTTCTCCTATTTAGTTACTGAAGGACGAAATTCGGCTTTCAATTTAACATAGGATAAAAATGCACTGATCATGGTGAAAATAATTTTAGTTAAAGATAACAAAATTTTAGAATCTTGTTAAGTATTAATTTCAACTAGAAGTTTGATACTCTGATAAATATTATACAGGGTGTTCAAGAAGTCTCTCCGCATGATAATAATTTATTTTCTTGTGCAGAAACTACATTCGGATCTTTTGGGTGAATATGAATCGGAGAAGAAATCTCGCAAGCGTCCAGCTAAAGAAGAAGATGCCAGCGGCAGCAATGCTGGCACTGCCAAAATTGCCAAGCAGTCAACACTAAGCATGTTCCACATTTCCAAGCAAAAACCAGGACCACCAATATGCAAGGATATCCTTGAAAAGAAGATTCTCTCGCTTGTGGCTAATGGGCTCCTACCATTGAGCCTAGTTGAACTACATGAATTTAAGGATTTTCTTTCATGTTAGTATAACTCAAATATTTTGCTATTTTTTCCATAGCTAATATCTGATTAAAATAATTAATCATATTATTTGTATGAACATTAGACTATCGCTAGCCTAGCTAAATATTTTGATATTTTTTCCATAGCTAATCTATTGTATTTGTTTTAATTTTTAAATATTTTTTTCAGACGTCAACCCGGCTGTTCAGGTGCCATCTAGACGCACCCTGGCTAGATCTCTTGCAACAACAACCAGTACAATGAAGGAAGACATACAAGCAAAACTGGCAGCAGTTGACCATGTGTGTGTTACATGCGACATATGGTCAACTAATCACCGCAGTTTCATGGGAGTCACTGCGCATTCACTGATTCACTGATTCTGTCATCTGTCATTGTGTCTGATTCACAGCAAAATGTGGAAGAGTCCATATTCACAGGCTGTGAATATGGACTCTTCCACATTTTGCTCTTATGGGATGGGTCACTGATGTGGTGGTATGGTAGGCGACTCATCGCTGAATTGCTCCTTTATATCACATAGTTCTTCTCTTCAATGTTTGGTGGCGCAGTTTAGCTGGTGCGTGTCTAACCAATATTATTAAATTAAGCTTAAAAAAATGTTCATACAAACATTGATTTTATATCTTACATTACAGATCAATGATGACTTGTCGCGAGGATCAGCTGCACTGGCATGCGAAGATTTCGTGGAAACACATAGCTTTGATAAAATTGCTGGAATATTGGACAGGATCAACTCGGAGCATGGTTTATCTTATAGAAAAGTTGTATCTACAGTCACCGACAATGCATCGAACATGGTGAAATGCTTTAAAGAGTTCGGTGTTCGTGTTCAGAATCGTACTGACGACATTGATGAAGATGATCTACAGATCTACAGAAGCTAAGGCTAACAAAGACCCTAAGATCCACTCTAAGGCTAGCCCGAGAGAAAGGAAAGAGTAGGGGGTTAAGAGAAGAGAGGAGAATAAGGGGTTAAGTAAGGAGCAACACCTATCATTCGTGGGTTAACATTCATTCAGAAAAAGAGGGAAAAAGTCTCACCATCATCATCCGCCGGCCACTGCCGACAAGTCAAAAATAGTAGGAGAATATAGGAGAGGGGTAAAAATGAAAAGAAGTAAAATAAGAACGCTTACAAACCATGCAAACACAGTCTTAACTCACTGTCATACCATGCAAACTACAAACATGCAAGGAAAGAGTTACAGACATGCAAGTAAGGAGAAAAGAAAAAAAAAAAAGTAGGTAAAGTTAACAAAAAGTGGGTTAGTTTACGCTACAAGCTACATCTACATTCGTGTTAGTCTAATTTTTTTTTTTTTTTTTTTTTTTTTAATTATTATTTATAATTTTTTAATTTTTTTTTTTTATAATTTTATTGCTGGCATCACACGCTGGCATGTCACAAGCTGGCATCCATCGTCAACAGACTCATCCTCGAGCACCACCACCAGAGCTCCTGTTAACTTTCTTTTTTAATTTTAAACAACGCTAATACTTTTAAAATATCTGTCAAGACGGTTCTTAAACATATTAACGCTGGTAGAATGAACGACTGACGCGGAAAGATTATTCCATTTATCAATTACTTTAAACGTAAAGAAGTTTTTAGCGATATTAGTAATGAAACGTCTGCCACGCAACTTAAATCCGTTATTGCGAGTATTACTATTATCGAAAGTGAACAATTTGTCAAAATTTACGTTATCGATGTTATTAACGATTTTGAAAACTTCAATAAGCTCCCCCCTTAATCTCCTAGTTTCGAGTGAATACAAGTCTAACTCTTTAATCCTATCTTCATAAGGCTTATTGCGCAAAGACGTAATAAGTTCGTGGCACGACGCTGAACCCTTTCTAACCTATCAATATCCTCACGCAAGTACGGGCACCAAAACTGAACGGCATATTCTAAATGAGGCCTGACTAGGGACTTGTAGAGGGGCAATAAATATCCTTCGATTTAAATTCGAAATTACGCGCTATGAAGCCTAACATCCTATTAGCTTTTGCGCAAGACTCCAGGCACTGGTTCCTAACCTTTAAATCTTTAGTTACGCGTACGCCTAAATCTACTTCCTCGTCAACGCTCGCTAACTCCTTATCATCCACGTGTACGCGTAATTATTGTTGCGAGAACCTATATGCAAAACTTTACATTTATCTACGTTTAAATTGCATCTGCCACTTATCCGTCCCACTCCGTAATCCTATCTACATCGTCTTGGATCCTATTTCTATCGTCCTCGTTAACAACCTTACCCCCTATTTTAGTAGCGTCCGCGAACTTTGACACGTTACTATTCAATCCTACATCTATGTCGTTAATGTAAATTACGAATAACAATGGGCCTACACTGAACCCTGTGGGACACCGCTACCTACATCTAACCACCCCGATTCACTACCATTAACTACAACCCTCTGCCTCCTAGCACGAAGCCATTCTTCTAACCAGTTAGCTACCTGACCGCGTATACCGTGCGCTTTAACCTTCGCAATTAGTCTCCTATGCGGAACTGTATCGAACGCCTTTTTAAAATCTAAATAAATAACGTCAGCTGCCCTATGCCTATCGTATTCGCGCACTATTTCGTTATAAAATTCTAACAAATTAGTTAAACAAGACCTATGGCGTCGAAACCCGTGCTGACTACTATTAATCAAACCCCTACTTTCTAAGTGATCGATAATACGATCCCTAACTACGGATTCCAAAAGTTTACCGACAATTGACGTTAAGCTAATGGGCCTATAATTGCTAGCTACCGCGCGGTCGCCTTTTTTAAAAATAGATGAAGATGATGATGAAAAAGATTCAGATGAAGAGGTTATCATCAGCAACTTTCCTGAACATTCAGGAGAGCATGGAGAGGAGTCAGTGAAACTATCATCCCATATTCGATGTGCCTCCCACACATTGAACTTGGTAGCAACAACTGATGCAGATAAAGGACTTAATTCATCTTGACTAAAGTAGATAAAGCATTCTGCAATGGGAAAATGTTCGGCGCTGTGGAATGCTGCTGGTAAACCCAAGTCAGCAGAAAAAATACAGGAAATAACTGGGTCCAATTTAGGTACCCATGCGTCACCCGATGTGAACTCAATGTACGACTCATTAAGCCAAATATATAAACATAAGACGACGTGAATGTAGCTCTTGAAGAACTGAATCTACCCATCCTCAAAGACAATGAATTGGAATTTTTTCAGAATATTTGTCTGTTCTAAAACCAATTGCAGCAGCCCTCAACAAATACAGGCAGAGAAAGAATGCTACTACGGTTGTCTTCTTCCAACAGTCCTAGTGACTCAAGATGCCCTCGCAAGATTGGAGCCTATCCAACCAAACGACTGCGCTTAGACACTGCATGCCATTACTGGCAGCAGTCGTCTCTGGCTTCAATGCCAGATTGGTCATTTTTTGTCGTTGAGCCCCGAGGTAACTGATGCCGTTTTGGCCTCAGTATCTCATCCGTATTTCAAACTTAGATGGATATCATTGTTGCAAGGGCCTAATTTCGGCGATCATGAAGCATCAAGTCTCAAGTAAAAGACAAGCTGCAAAGGCTGTAAGAAATTGTAATTCTGACAGCAGTGGTAATAGTCGGTGAACTCAGACTCATCATCTGAAGACGATTTCTTCAGAACTATGACGGCTCATTCTCTTGCTCCTAACAACAAGGAAGACTTGGAAGTCCTCAATTATTTGCAGGACACCAGTAAGGCACTCGACTCTTTAGATAGGTATCCTGCTATAAAGAAGATCTTCAAGAGGTATAACACCACGCTACCTTCCTCTGCACCAGTGGAACGGTTGTTTTCGTTTGCTGGCAGGTTCATAGCCCCAAACGAAGTCGTCTCTCGGATGGTAACTTTGAACAATTGGTTTTGCTGAAAGCAAATGTTTACAGCGGTTGAACATTAAATTAACACTCTTAACTTGCGGTTTTTACCCTTATATTGTCAGTAATTGCGTACTGCAGTAAACTGTAAAATTAAATTCTATGTAAAAAATGTTACTATATATGCTGACCATTCATTGATATGGGTTATGAACCTGTGAATGAGAATTGAGAAAATAGAACTAAAACTATATGTAGGTCATTTAATAGTTTTTTCTTGCTGATAAGTTATGATAATACTAAGTTTTAAGTTTACACCTGAAAAACTGAAAGGGGAATCGTCAATCCCCGTGGTTTTAGATCAGGTGACATGGGTAGGATGCGAATGCTTGTATTGCTCAGCCCTCAGGGGATATTTTAGGAGTGATACTTTTCAGGAGTGATTAACAAAATAATTTGTTTTTGTTTACTCTACAAGAGTACAACTTTTTTCATTCATATAAAAGTGATCTTAAAAAGTGATCTTGAAAAGTGATCTTCAAGATCACGATCTTGATCTGATCTTCAAGATCACATTTTTCTGGTGATCTGATCTTTGATCTTCAGATCACATTTTTCTGGTGATCTGATCTTGATCTTCAAGATCACCAAAGTTGGTGATCTTGCCCATCTCTGGCCCTTGGCACATCCTTCCTGCTTAAAAAAATGTTTATCCATAGATCTGATGTTATCATTATTTGCCGAGTTAACTAAAAATGGAAATTTCGGAACATATTTTTCTAAAATTCTCAGCGTCTTTTCTTCCAAGGTTTTTAGCATTCCTTCAGTTTTTTTATTCTCTAAAGCTGTTCTCCACTCTATCTGGGGCATGTATGATCTGAGTGCTTCCCAATTTATAGTCTTGGAGTTTAAGTTAAAAGCCCCAAATTTGCTTCTTTCTTCAGTTTGTGTATTGTCTTTTTATGTTGTCGCCATATATGTCAATATCTCGATTAATTTGTTTTCTGAGATATTGTTGGGGTTATTTTTATATCAACAATGAAATGTTTGTCTCCCCCTTCTCCTGGTATATATATATATAATATATATATATATATATATATATATAATATATACATATATATATTATGCTGCAAACCCACAAGGAAAAAGACAAACGATTCCAAGGTCTTTCGTGTATTCAAAGCTACACCTCGTCAGGGAATGAAGATAAAAGGCGAGATGCCCATAAATATATACAATGTACAGGAAAAACAAAACAATTAGCGCATAATTAACAAGGGTTAATGAGAGGCAAAAGAAATTTTAACATGATATCGTCAATTTTATACGTCCCCGAACTGTTATTGAAATTGTTTTTTAAATGAATAAATGCACATTCTAGAATATTTCTTTCTATTATATCTCTGTTTTTAACAAGCGCTTTAGAACTATCCCACTTGATGCTATGGTTACATCTATACATATGGTTAAATAAAGCATTGGAAGTATTAGCTGTCTACACGCATATTTATGCTGTTTTACCCTAATATCTAACGTTTTACCGGTTTGGCCTATATATACTGAGTTACATTGTGTACATCCGATCGAATACACACAACCACCAACATTATCAGGGCTATTCTTTATTAGGCGTGATTTAACAGTATTATTATACTTAAAGATTACATTAATGCCAATTGCTTTAAGTACAGTTGGAAGGTATTGAAAATTAACATGGTAAGGTAGGCTAAGGATATTTTTACGCTGAAATTCCTTTACAATTACATTATTATAATGCCTATTCTTGGCTTTCTTAAGACAGTTATCTAACAATGAAATAGGATAACATAATTTAGTACCAATATTCATGATATTGCATAACTCGGAATCTAAAATTCAGGACTGACAACTCTCAATGCTCGAAGAAACATAGCAGAGAAAATAGAGGATTTAATCGAAGGATGATGGTCAGAATAAAATGCACATAAGAGTTATTATTAGTAGGCTTACGGTAGACTTCATATTTGAACTGATTAGAGCATCTCCAAATTTTTAGATCAAGAAAAGATAGGCTTCCATCATTTTCTTTTTCAACTGTAAACTTAATAGATGGGACCAAATTGTTGAGCCTACCAAGAAATAAGTCCACATCCAAATTATTAGGCCAAAGGCATAAAATATCATCTATATACCTGTACCAAACCAGGTTAAAATTAACAATCGTAGGCAAAATTCTACTTTCAAAAAATTCCATATATAAATTAGCTAGTACAGGTGAAAGGGGATTTCCCATAGCCAATCCAAACGACATAGCATAAAACTTATTTTCAAAATGAAATTTACAATCTTTGACACAAACTTAATTAACTCAATAAGAGTGTTGTGTTGAACAGGGAAAGAATATTCAGAGATCTTATCTTTTAAAAAATCAAGTAGGTCATCAACAGGGACTTTTGTGAATAACGAGCATACATCGAAGCTTACCAATTTGAAATTAGGGTCATTAGGGAATTTCAGTTTGTCAATAAGATCCATGGTATTTACAATATGTGACTCAGAAATAGAGCCAACTAACGGCGTTAACAAACTAACTAACCATTTTGATAGTTTATAGGTTACGGAGCCCACTGAGCTAACAATAGGCCTCATGGGATTATTAACTTTGTGTGTTTTTACTAAGCCGTACAGATATGGTAGTGACGGATTGATACTAAGAAACTGCTGTGAAAGCCCATTATAGTTATTTTTTAATATTTCTCTTAATTTTCTGTTAAACATTTTATTAACATCCTCCAATGGGTCTCTATTTAGAGGTTTGTACGTGTCACGATCACTTAATAACGTATTCATCTTTTCAGCATAACTGTTTTTGTCTATGATAACGATCGA
This sequence comes from Bathynomus jamesi, assembly GCA_023014485.1. Classification (NCBI taxonomy): domain Eukaryota; kingdom Metazoa; phylum Arthropoda; class Malacostraca; order Isopoda; family Cirolanidae; genus Bathynomus; species Bathynomus jamesi. The sequence continues at coordinate 71,830 of JAJOZX010001453.1, forward strand.
ATTGGATTTGTCCGCTTTAGTGACATGTAATGAATCATTATTTTTCAGTGTTTTTAGGGCTTTTTCAAACCTCAAAGGATAATTCGATTCAAACCTCGTATTAAAAGCACTATACGCACAACCTTTGGCTAAAGTCACCTCACTTTCGGAAATATTACTATGTTTTTCAAAATTAATAAAAGACTTAGCAATCAGTAAACTGCTGGGCTTTTTTGGGACTGAGAAACCCAACCCAAAGCCTAACGCACATTTCGTATTGAAGTCTAGCTCTTGGGACGACAAGTTAATATTACTAAAATCACTTTTTTTAGTCCAGTAACTATTACGAATTAAATCCTCCAGTCTGTTGTTTAATTTCCTATTCTGAGTTCTGCATCTTCTACGTAAGTTGTTGTAAATATCATCCAAAATTGTACTTCTCCACGCATGAGGAACGGTGGAAAAAAATATATTTTTTCTTACTTCGGACTCTCTGAAGGCGTTCTTCACTTCAATGCGGGCTATATTAATATGTTTCTTTAAAATAATCCTTTCGGTGTCACCAAACGGCGTATCGTCCAACATACGGTATCGTCTTCCAAGCAGGGATTTTGGGATTACTTTTTCACTATAACACTTCCTAAGGAAATCGAATTGGTTCTTAAGAGAATGTGCATGAGCAATAGCAGAACGGTAACTTCTAAAAATCGATCGGAGAGAAGGGAATATGGTTGTAAAAAGAGCAACAGTGAAGAGGACACGCGTGGGCTCCAATATATGGGATGAATTTCACAATAAAACACGTGAAATGAATGAATGCTGCAAACCCACAAGGAAAAGAAAAACGATTCCAAGGCCTTTCGTGTATTCAAAGCTACACCTCGTCAGGGAATGAAGATAAAAGGCGAGATGCCCATAAATATATACAATGTACAGGAAAAACAAAACAATTAGCGCATAATTAACAAGGGTTAATGAGAGGCAAAAGAAATTTTAACATGATATCGTCAATTTTATACGTCCCCGACTGTTATTGAAATTGTTTTAAAATGAATAAATGCACATTCTAGAATATTTCTTTCTATTATATCTCTGTTTTTAACAAGCGCTTTAGAACTATCCCACTTGATGCTATGGTTACATCTATATATATGGTTAAATAAAGCATTGGAAGTATTAGCTGTTCTACACGCATATTTATGCTGTTTTACCCTAATATCTAACGTTTTACCGGTTTGGCTATATATACTGAGTTACATTGTGTACATCCGATCGAATACACACAACCAACAACATTATCAGGGCTATTCTTTATTAGGCGTGATTTAACAGTATTATTATACTTAAAGATTACATTAATGCCAATAGCTTTAAGTACAGTTGGAAGGTATTGAAAATTAACATGGTAAGGTAGGCTAAGGATATTTTTACGCTGAAATTCCTTTACAATTACATTATTATAATGCCTATTCTTGGCTTTCTTAAGACAGTTATCTAACAATGAAATAGGATAACATAATTTAGTACCAATATTCATGATATTGCATAACTCGGAATCTAAAAATTCAGGACTGACAACTCTCAATGCTCGAAGAAACATAGCAGAGAAAATAGAGGATTTAATCGAAGGATGATGGTCAGAATAAAAATGCACTTAAGAGTTATTATTAGTAGGTTTACGGTAGACTTCATATTTGAACTGATTAGAGCATCTCCAAATTTTTAGATCAAGAAAAGATAGGCTTCCATCATTTTCTTTTTCAACTGTAAACTTAATAGATGGGACCAAATTGTTGAGCCTACCAAGAAATAAGTCCACATCCAAATTATTAGGCCAAAGGCATAAAATATCATCTATATACCTGTACCAAACCAGGTTAAAATTAACAATCGTAGGCAAAATTCTACTTTCAAAAATTCCATATATAAATTAGCTAGTACAGGTGAAAGGGGATTTCCCATAGCCAATCCAAACGACATTCTAGAATGTGCATTTATTCATTTTAAAAACAATTTCAATAACAGTTCGGGGACGTATAAAATTGACGATATCATGTTAAAATTTCTTTTGCCTCTCATTAACCCTTGTTAATTATGCGCTAATTGTTTTGTTTTTCCTGTACATTGTATATATTTATGGGCATCTCGCCTTTTATCTTCATTCCCTGACGAGGTGTAGCTTTGAATACACGAAAGGCCTTGGAATCGTTTTTCTTTTTCCTTGTGGGTTTGCAACATTCATTCATTTCACGTGTTTTATTGTGAAATTCATCCCATATAATGGAGCCCACGCGTGTCCTCTTCACTGTTGCTCTTTTTACAACCATATTCCCTTCTCTCCGATCGATTTTTAGAAGTTACCGTTCTGCTGTTGCTCATGCACATTCTCTTAAGAACCAATTCGATTTCCTTAGGAAGTGTTATAGTGAAAAAGTAATCCCAAAATCCCTGCTTGGAAGACGATACCGTATGTTGGACGATACGCCGTTTGGTGACACCGAAAGGATTATTTTAAAGAAACATATTAATATAGCCCGCATTGAAGTGAAGAACGCCTTCAGAGTCCGAAGTAAGAAAAAATATATTTTTTTCCACCGTTCCTCATGCGTGGAGAAGTACAATTTTGGATGATATTTACAACAACTTACGTAGAAGATGCAGAACTCAGAATAGGAAATTAAACAACAGACTGGAGGATTTAATTCGTAATAGTTACTGGACTAAAAAAGTGATTTTAGTAATATTGTTAACTTGTCGTCCCAAGAGCTAGACTTCAATACGAAATGTGCGTTAGGCTTTGGGTTGGGTTTCTCAGTCCCAAAAAAGCCCAGCAGTTTACTGATTGCTAAGTCTTTTATTAATTTTGAAAAACATAGTAATATTTCCGAAAGTGAGGTGACTTTAGCCAAAGGTTGTGTGTATAGTGCTTTTAATACGAGGTTTGAATCGAATTATCCTTTGAGGTTTGAAAAAGCCCTAAAAACACTGAAAAATAATGATTCATTAAATGTTACTAAAGCGGACAAATCCAATTCGATCGTTATCATGGACAAAAACAGTTATGCTGAAAAGATGAATACGTTATTAAGTGATCGTGACACGTACAAACCTCTAAATAGAGACCCATTGGAGGATGTTAATAAAATGTTTAACAGAAAATTAAGAGAAATATTAAAAAATAACTATAATGGGCTTTCACAGCAGTTTCTTAGTATCAATCCGTCACTACCATATCTGTACGGCTTAGTAAAAACACACAAAGTTAATAATCCCATGAGGCCTATTGTTAGCTCAGTGGGCTCCGTAACCTATAAACTATCAAAATGGTTAGTTAGTTTGTTAACGCCGTTAGTTGGCTCTATTTCTGAGTCGCATATTGTAAATAGCATGGATCTTATTGACAAACTGAAATTCCCTAATGACCCTAATTTCAAATTGGTAAGCTTCGATGTATGCTCGTTATTCACAAAAGTCCATGTTGATGACCTACTTGATTTTTTAAAAGATAAGATCTCTGAATATTCTTTCCCTGTTCAACACAACACTCTTATTGAGTTAATTAAGCTTTGTGTCAAAGATTGTAAATTTCAGTTTGAAAATAAGTTTTATGCTATGTCGTTTGGATTGGCTATGGGAAATCCCCTTTCACCTGTACTAGCTAATTTATATAAGGAATTTTTTGAAAGTAGAATTTTGCCTACGATTGTTAATTTTAACCTGGTTTGGTACAGGTATATAGATGATATTTTATGCCTTTGGCCTAATAATTTGGATGTGGACTTATTTCTTGGTAGGCTCAACAATTTGGTCCCATCTATTAAGTTTACAGTTGAAAAAGAAAATGATGGAAGCCTATATTTTCTTGATCTAAAAATTTGGAGATGCTCTAATCAGTTCAAATATGAAGTCTACCGTAAGCCTACTAATAATAACTCTTATGTGCATTTTTATTCTAACCATCATCCTTCGATTAAATCCTCTATTTTCTCTGCTATGTTTCTTCGAGCATTGAGAGTTGTCAGTCCTGAATTTTTAGATTCCGCGTTATGCAATATCATGAATATTGGTACTAAATTATGTTATCCTATTTCATTTTTAGATAACTGTCTTAAGAAAGCCAAGAATAGGTATTATCATAATGTAATTGTAAAGGAATTTCAGCGTAAAAATATCCTTAGCCTACCTTACCATGTTAACTTTCAATACCTTCCAACTGTACTTAAAGCAATTGGCATTAATGTAATCTTTAAGTATAATAATACTGTTAAATCACGCCTAATAAAGAATAGCCCTGATAATGTTGTTGGTTGTGTGTATTTGATCGGATGTACACAATGTAACTCAGTATATATAGGCCAAACCGGTAAAACGTTAGATATTAGGGTAAAACAGCATAAATATGCGTGTAGAACAGCTAATACTTCCAATGCTTTATTTAGCCATATGTATAGATGTAAGTGTAACCATAGCATCAAGTGGGATAGTTCTAAAGCGCTTGTTAAAAACAGAGATATAATAGAAAGAAATATTCTAGAATGTGCATTTATTCATTTTAAAAACAATTTCAATAACAGTTCGGGGACGTATAAAATTGACGATATCGTGTTAAAATTTCTTTTGCCTCTCATTAACCCTTGTTAATTATGCGCTAATTGTTTTGTTTTTCCTGTACATTGTATATATTTATGGGCATCTCGCCTTTTATCTTCATTCCCTGACGAGGTGTAGCTTTGAATACACGAAAGGCCTTGGAATCGTTTTTCTTTTTCCTTGTGGGTTTGCAGCATTCATTCATTTCACGTGTTTTATTGTGAAATTCATCCCACATATATATATATATATATATATATATAATTCTTATCCACCGTTTTGTATTTTATTAATGGGAAATTAAAGTCTCTTCATAGCATTATATTGGGGGATTGAGGGTTTATGGCCTTTATTAGGTTTCTGATATCATCAATGGCCTCCGAGAATTTTTCGGTTGGAGTGTTTGGAGGTCTATAGATGACTATCAGCATCACTTTTTTTTCTATTTTCAATGCCAGTGGTTCTACAAAGCTGTTTGGCTTACTTATTACCGTCTCTGTCATATGAATTCCATGTACATATATAGCATAGCCACCGTTTCGTCTCGCTGTTCTATCAATTCTGAGGGTCTTTTCGGCTTGACGGCCTGTTAATATTTTTTAACGTTACTTGTCTTTTATTGTCCAGTTTTAATCGAGGATTTCAAAAATAACATTCATGTTTTAGAGAAACAAATAGTGAGGCAGTTATACATTTTAGTTTAGAGAATATCATATACGCTTAAGATTCCAAAATCCCTGAAAGTTTTAGGTCAACTGTAGGCTCATGACGATTGGTTAGGTTAAGTCATAATATTTTCGTTTGTTTTGACTGTAAACTAACGAAAATATCATGACGTAACCTAACCAATCGTAAACGGCGTAAAGCTGACCTAACCGTGCATTTTGTTAACCTAACCAGTTGGTAGAGAGTAGAATTTGACGGTCACGTAGCCATGACTCGTTTTTTTCCGCCGGCCGTCAAACCAAAAAGATCCCAATATGGTTTAAAAATATATACCGTATTTTAAATTTGTTAAATTGCATATAACTGCCTCACTATTTGTTTCTCTAAAAAATTAATGTTATTTTTGAAATCCTCGATTAAAACTGGACAATAAAAAAAAAGTAATGTTAAAAATATTACAGGCCGTCAAACCGAAAAGATCCACTCTTAGTAAGTTGAAACCCTCTATATTTATCTTTCTTATCAATACAATGTTCGTATTTTTCACATTTCCTTGGCAATCCCTAAGATGAGTTTCTGTGAGGCATGTGATGTCCGTCTTTATTTTGTCCATAAATCCTTTCAGGTACGAAACTTTGTTGAGGGATTGATTTGTTTCATTCCTGAATATTAGCCAGGACAATATTTATGTTCTTTGTTTAACGTTGCCCCTTGTGCATTTCAAGTTCGTTTTCCTTCAGTATCGCTTGTTTCGTTGCTCTATGGTCCTCCGAGCATACCTAATTTTAGTGTGCAGTGATAACCAAATTTGCGCAGTAATAATTTCAATTTGTGCAGTGATAAATTGAAAACCTGTACAGTGATACATTAGGTTATATATCGGATATAGATATATATCCAATATATACATATATATATATATATATATATATATATATATATATATTAGACTGGCCCAAAAAACTTATCTTTGAAAAGTGAAAGTCTCACCCCCTAAAATTGTTACCACCATCATAATATACTCGCACACTAAATTTCAACAATATCTATGCACTTTTGGTGGTGCAGACAGCGCTTGTATTTTTCATTTATTGCGAAAATATCAGTTGCTGGTAAAATTACTTTAAGAAATCCCATAATTCGTAGTAAAATATTGTGTGCAAACCAAGCTTATTCACACTCTTGTGGATTGTGCTCCACATGTTACACTGTTACACATGTTACACTGTCACATATTACACTGTTGAGTCGAAACACGTCTTTTGACTTGACGTCATTGCCGGTGACGTCATCGGCTACGGAGGAAAGTGTGAGGGTCGCTGTTCACGTAAGAATTGTTTAAGACGCAGTGAGAGATTGATGTGCGAGTGTTTTCTCTTAATATTTGCAGATTTTATCCTTCACCATGTCCGATTCAATTGTAACAAGAAGAAAAACTGAAATATGGCTGACTGGACAGCCATTTGACACAATTGGCAGTAAGAAGCTTCCATTCCAATGGAGATGTACTACGTCGGCTTTTCTGTCTCACAAACAGTAAGAAAACATTGAAAGAAGCATCCAACATAGTTTATGCTGAAATTTTTGAGATTTGGGACAAGGCGAAAATACCCACCAGAGCCAAACAGCATGTACTAACGAAAATTAAAAAAATGTATGAGAACTTCAGATCACTTCAAAAATCAAAATCAAACCGTAATCAAAATCAAATTAAAAAAGAAACTGAATTCCAAGATAGTTTAGATAATCTTTTTGATATAGCTCACGCAAATGCTTTACAAATGATGTCAAATGAGAAAGATAGATCATTCCTACATGCTCAAAGAGAAAAAAGGAGGCGAGATGACATGACTGATATTGATAACAAACTGGTCGCTAAGCAAATGCGAAAACGGATAAAAGAGGAAAGAAATGCTGCACTAAAAGAAGCTGAGGCATTGCGAAAGAAACTGTAATCAGCTGCAGTTCCGTTCAGTAATAGCAGTTCAAGCAGTAGAGTGATGAGCAACCAGAGCCAGGCACATCTTACACTCCTGAAATGACATCGAAACCTTCAAGCAGCACAATATCAAATAAGTGTAAGCGCATCGTAACACCAGATCTGGCAATGGTATTAGATCGAACAAAAACAAGTGATCGTAGTGCTGTTATGGTGCTTTCACCTGCTGCAACTTCTCTTGGACATGACATTGACAATGTTGTTTTGAGCAGAAGTACTCTACAGAGGACGAGGAGTGCCGTACGCCAAAAAGTTGCAGATGACATTAAGCAAACCTTTACCTCTGACGTTCCGCTTACCATTCATTGGGATGGTAAAGTAATGCAAGATATAACAGGTGATGAAAAAATAGATAGGCTAGCTATTCTTGTGTCCGGTGGAGGAAAGTCTAAGCTTCTAGCAGTACCCAAACTTGTTTCTGGAGAAGGCGGAAAAATTGCAGAAGCAGTTCTAGAATGCTTAGACGATTGGGATTTGCAAGAATGTATTCAAGCAATGTGTTTTGATACTACCGCTAGCAATACTGGCATAAAAAAGGCGCTTGCATGATAATCGAAAGTAAGCTTGATAGAAAACTCCTTTCTTTGGCTTGTCGCCACCATATTAATGAAATTGTGATATCAGACGTCTTCCAGAAGTGTTACGGTGATTCAACGGGACCGGATATATTACTTTTCAAACGTTTCAAGATTTCCTGGAAACAAATGGACTGCTTGCCAGAAGTCACCTAAGAGCGGATTATCGCGAACTTCTTGAATTATTATCAATTAATTATTTAGGTGGTGTTCTATCAGGAGGAGTAAATTTTCGTCAACCTGGGGCTTTACATCGCGCTGGGTGGATGTCGTGAGTGATTTATGCCATGAAAATTGTATTGTTTCGCTCGCAGTACAACCTGACAAAACAGGAACTGATTGCAATGGAACGCTTCTCTCGCTATGTTGTCCGCTTTTATGTGCCACAATGGTTTGCGGCTCCTATCGCATCTTTTGCACCAAGAACCGACTTGGAGTATCTACAAGAGCTTCAGCAATATGATGATAAGGAACTTTCAGCAATAGCTAGTAAAGCACTATGCTGTCACCTCTGGTATCTAAATGAAGAACTTGTGTCGCTTGCCTTTTTTGATGATGGCATAACTTTGCAAGTGAAACGGCAGATGTCTCAGGCATTGGAAAGATCTGGTTCAGAAATACCAGAAAAACGAATTGCTTTTGACCACACTCATGATATGATGACCCACTAGAGAAAAGTCTGGCGGACTTTGTCACAAACTCTTTGAGAAATTGTCCCTTCAATCGACGTTTCTCGAAGTAGATCCTGCAGAATGGGATAACAGGGACGACTATAAATTAGCTAAGGAATATGTTAAAACAATAAATGTCGTAAACGATAATGCAGAGAGAGTGGTCTCATTAATTCAGAGTTTCAGCAGTCATCTCACAAAAAACGAAGAACAACTGTAGTACCTTCTTCAAGTCGTGGAAAAACACCGAGAGTAGTTTCCAGAGGCAAGGAAATCAATGATAAAGACAAGAAGCACATCAACCTCATTAGGCCTATTGGGGATAACACTTTAAAAAAACGCGCCTGTTGTAGTTACCCACTGGATGGTGCGGAAAAACTACACATTTCAGAGTCTGTCGGCACTACTAAATATTATAGAATCTGGCTGAAACTTCACTCGAAACTTCCTATCGACACGCATAACAAATTCCAGGGGTGAGACAAAAAAAGAAAAGATTTATTTTTCACCCCTATGAGCCTTGGCCGGTCTAATATATATATATATATATATATATATATATATATATATATATATATATATATATTGGATATAGATACTTTATTATGGGTTAAAATTAAGCATGCATATGGGCTAGAATTAAATGCTTAAAATTTAAAATTACATGTTAATTTAGAGTTTTGGCAAGTTATAACTTTATCTTTTACAACTGAGAGAGAATGTATAAAAAAATTAACATTGCAGAATTTAACACGATTACATAATTAAACTTAATCTAAAAAAATGATTAGGTAATTTAAAAAAGAAATAATTCATTAATTAGTTAGCAAAAATAAAATAGAAAGAAAATTAAATTTTTTTCCAAACTTGCATTTTATATATAGTGAGAGTGAAACGCGAGTTTGGTCTTTATATGCAAAAATTAATGTTAAAATTATTCATTTATATATATATATATATATATATATATATATATATATATATATATGAATTCGGAGAGAGATGCAGATTCTACCACCCAAATATCTGCAGGACTTATGCAAAATATGGAACCTCCAAATACGGAAAAAAATGTTACTATCAACATCTCCCGAGGAACCCACAGGACAAAGGACAATGTTTGAAGGACAGTAGGAATAGCAATAGGAATAACAATAGGAACACAAAAAGCGAAAAAATGTTTATTTTAACATCGCAGACACGATACGACTACCAAATATCATACAACGCACACAGTTGACACAGGTGGAAACCCCCGAGCCGAACCACTTCCGGGCATGAAGCTAACAGAATAGGTAGGCGGAAACGAATCTTTCTCGGAGGCATACCTAATTTTAGTGTGCAGTGATAACCAAATTTGTGCATTAATAATTTCAATTCGTGCAGTGATAAATTAGGTTCTATATCCGATATATAACCTAATGTATCACTGCACAGGTTTTCAATTTATCACTGCACAAATTGAAATTATTTCTGCGCAGATTGGTTATCGCTACACACTAAAATTAGGTATGCTCGGAGGACCATAGGGCAACGAAACAAGTGATACCGAAGGAAAATGAACTTGAAATGCACAAGGGTCAACGAAAAACAAAGAACATAAATACTGTCCAGCTAGTATTCAGGAATAAAACAAATCAATCACTCAACAAAGTTTCGTACCTGAAAGGATTTATGGACAAAACAAGGACGGACATCGCATGCCTCACAGAAACTCATCTTAGGGATTGCCAAGGAAATTGTGAAAACTGCGAACATTGTATTGATAAGGAAAAGATAAATATAGAGGGTTTCAACTTAATAAGAGTTGATAGAACAGCGAGACGAAACGGTGGCTATGCTATATATGTACATGGAGGTCATATGACAGAGACAGTAATAAGTAAACCAAACAGCTTTGTAGAACAACTAGCAGTGAAAATAGGAAAAAAACGTGATGCTGACAGTCATCTATAGACATCCAAACACTCCAACCGAAAAATTCTCGGAGGCCATTGATGATATCAGAAACCTAATAGAGGCCATAAACCCTCCATCCCCCAATATAAATGCTCTGAAGAGACTTTAATATATATACCAGGACAAGGGGGAGAAAAGAGAAGACGAGGAGCAAGCAAAAATTTTGATAGCTCTCACAAACGAGTTTCTGCTGACACAGGAGATAACAGAAAATGCCAAGAAAAATAACTGCCTCGATCTGGTATTCACGAATAACAAACACTTCATTGTTGATATAAAAATAACCCCAACAATATCTCAGAAAACAATTTAATCGAGATATTGACATATATGGCGACAACATTAAAAGACAATACACAAACTGAAGAAAGAAGCAAATTTGGGGCTTTTAACTTAAACTCCAAGACTATAAATTGGGAAGCACTCAGATCACACATGCCCCAGATAGAGTGGAGAACAGCTTTAGAGAATAAAAAAAACTGAAGGAATGCTAACAACCTTGGAAGAAAAGACGCTGAGAATTTTAGAAAAATATGTTTCGAAATCACAGGCAAAAGGAAAGAGGAACTGGCTAGAGAGGCAAAAGAAAATAATATTCCGCAAAAGAAAGAGCGTTGGAGCGAAGTTATCCAACTGTGGAGATAACAATGCCACGGAAGTAATAAGAGAAAATCTGGAGAGTATCGATAGGGAAATACAAACTCTGATTAAGACCATACAGAGAGGGAAGAGGAAAAGGGGGTAGAAGCAATAAAGGAAAATCCAAAATACTTCTACAGCTATGTGAAAAGGAAAACAGAACCGCGCGCCACTATCGGGCCCAAAAGAAAGGAAATAATGAACTAACAGACGATGTAAAAGAAATATCTGAAACATTGAGGGCCCAGTATGAATTAGTCTTCAGTACCCCAAAAGTGGCAAAGCGATACCTGACACAGATGCATTCTTTGAAGAGAAATTGCAAGGAGAGTGTATGAAAGACTTTGATTTTACCCCCAGAACATGTAGCGAGACGTATATGACAAATGAAACCACATTCAGCTGCAGGTCCGGACAATTGGAACGCATTATTGATTAAAAACTGTAAAAATAAAATAGCTACACCCTTATACTGGATATGGAGATCTCTAGACATTGTTGAAATACTGAGCATCTTGAAAAGAGCAAACATTTTCCCTATATATAAAAGAGGGGATAGATCTCAAGCAAAGAACTATAGACCAGTGTCATTGACGTCCCACCTCACCAAAGTATTTGAAAGAATAGTTAGAGAGAAAATCTATGACTTCTTGGATACACTGGAAAGATTCAACGAAAATCAGCTCGGATTCAGATCAGGAAGATCATGCCTATTACAATTTGTAGTTGCTTATCACAACTTATTATAACAATATCCTATGTGCAGTAGAAGGCAATGACAACTACGATATCATATACAAGGATTTTGCTAAAGCTTTCGACAGATGTAATCATAGTACAGTATAATATCACATAAAATGATATATATTGGAATAACAGGCAAAGTGGGAAAATGGATCTAGAACTTCATCAGAGAACGTCTACACGTCAACAAACTTCAAGGTATAGCATCGTCAGAATCGGAAGTACACAGCTCAGTACCACAAGCTATAGTTCTGGTCCCACTCCTGTTCATTATCATGCTAACAGACATAGACAGTGGAGTAAATAGCAACAGTACATTAACATCCTTTGCAGACAATACAAAGATCAGCAGAAAAATCAGCGATGTGAAAGAGTTGGAGGTCTTGCAGAGGGACACGAACAAAATATACAAATGGTCAAAAGACAACAACATGACATTTAACACCGAGAAATTTCAGCTCTTGAGATATGATGGAAATGAGGAACTTAAACAGACTGCATATTTTGCTCTTGATAGACAGGAAGTTCAGAGAAGCACTTAAGCGATCGATTTGTGGGTAATAATAACCGATGATGCGAAATTCTAGACACAAAATCAGATAACGATAAATAAAACAAAAAGAGTCGCGGGACAGGTACAAAGAACGTTCAAAAGAAGAGGCAAGACAGTAATGATTCCTTTGCTAAAAACATTGATTATACCAAAACTTGAATACTGCTCAGTCTTAACGCCCCCTTATAAAAAGGAAGAAACTAATAGACTAGAAGAAACTCAACTACTGGGAAAGACTACGTAAACTAAATCTGTACTCCTTGGAAAGAAGAAGAAGAGAGATACACCATAATCTACATATGGAAAATGATCGAAAAACTGGTACCAAACCTAAAACTAAACCCAATTACCATTCAAACAACGCTGGGAAATAGGAAAAGCAGAATGTGTAGTGTTCCCAAATTAAAGGCCCGACAAGGGACCTATTCAATACTGAAGGAAAATGGCTTTGTTGATGGGGGGCCAAGACTTTTTAACTCGCTTCCAAAGGACCTCAGAAACGTTACAGAGGTCAAAGTTGAAGTCTTCAAGAGAAGACTAAATGTCTGGCTGAGGACGGTACTAGATGAGCCGGGTGTACCTGGCTATGTGCGGTGGAGAGCGGAAAAAGGCAACTCGCTCCTCCACCAAGCCAGGCCTAGAGGCGGGGCCACCAGTTTGACCTTCGTGTGAAACTCAATCCCGTTTTTGGGTGTGCGTGTACATAGGGAAAGCCTAGGTTTTAAGTTTATTATCGATCGGAAAAAACAAACAATTTGCCTTATGTACATTTTTACTCCGGACATGACATCCCCACCAAGAAAACCATATTTTATTCAATGTTTGTCCGTCCTCCTAGGATCGCCAGTCCAGAATGCATGGATGCTGAGTTCGAAAAATCAACAATATTGGAAATAATTATTACTACCCACCTACTTTTTTGGAATCTTGTTTTAACAAGGAAAAACGAACTTTATATCATGTGAATAATAATCCTCGCACTTTGTCGAAGAATATTTTAGTACTTCCATTTTTCCCAGGCTTTTTAGGCATTGCTAATGTACTTAAACTTTTGAACATTAATGTAGTATTTTTCAATTTGACAATAGTGTGAAAAATGTCATAATAAAGAATAGTCTTACCAATAACTCAGGCATTATCTATAAAATTGATTGTAAACAATGTAACTTCTTTCACACTGGACAGACAGTAAAAGATTTGAAGACGCGTGTAAAACAACACTATTCCGTTAAAACGGGACAGTCGTCCAATACCCATTTTGTTCATTTGTCAGAGTTGTCCAATTGTATTGATTGAAATAATGTTTCAATTTTGTTTCACTCAAGCAACATTGTTAATAGAAATATTCTTGAGTCTGCCATATTCAACTTACAAACAATTTCAATCTTAGCCAAGGCCTTTTTTCGCTTGATCCTGTTGTTTTGGATTCACTCAGAACAGATTTAGACAAGAAGGGCAAGGCGCTAAAACTGTTGTAGCTTTTCCAAGTGAATTGTATGCTCCTCTGCACCAATCATATTATTATCATTATCATTATTATTCTTTTCTTTGTGATCTACATATAGTCTCAATCTTGTTATTAATTTCAATGTTCCTGAGGATGTCATTAGACGAAGGCGCTTGAACACTATTTTGTTTTCTTTTTCCTTCGTGTTTATTTTCATCATAGATATTATTCACGTGTTATTTTCGTGAAAAAATTTTCATACGTATATCTGTATATAACTTTATGTATTTTTGTACTATACCTATGACTATATCTATGACTATACCAGTATGCCATCTCTGAGAAGTAATAAGAATTATTCACTCACCGTAAATACAGAGGGTGCTCTGTTTCACGGTCCATATTCTGAAAAGATAAACAATTTCAACCAATTCTAAACAAGACGAAAAAATTTATTACAGTAAAATATCAATTGCAAATTAATAAATAATACAGTTCTTTATAGACACTAATATAACTTCCATCGTAAAACTAGAACTGAACTTTCATTGTAAAAGTCAAAATAAAATAATCGTTATCGAAAAAGTGTAGGAAACTGAAGTAAAAAATGAGGACCATAAAACCGTGAGTATTTCTTAATTAAGGGAACATCACCGCTCAATTCGACATTATATTCTGCATTCTTCCTCGATAAATAATTCTATTTTGCATGCATATATGACCAGGCGTCATTTCAAACGAGTTTTATCCTATTTTTAATTATATATATCCTTTTCTACACGCTGACGCGCACACACACACACACACACACACACACACACACTCATATTATATAAATATAATTAACTATACATGGAGGAACAAAGCATGCAATCTGTATATTTTATAAAACTTTATCCACACACAGTATTTAATGTACCTGTTACTTGTATAAAGATTTTTCACAAAATTCTATCGTATAACCCAATTTTTTAGTTCAAAATGTTACTGCAATCTTGTAATTATAATTTTATATGGAATCCAACTGAAAATTTTTTAATTACAGTATAAGCCAACTTATTAACGTCATGTGGCAACATACACAGGGATTCGCAATTTCAGTATTGCCGCCAAAGATTAATACTTTTACGTTATCTCGATGTAAAAGTGTAAATTACGAGGTTTGATTAGTCAGATTAACGTCATTGTGTTATGCTCGTTCAATGTTAACATTATTAATTTACAGAATTTTTTTTTTCATTTTAGAAATATGAACCGGAATATCGAATGAATAATCACTGAGACGGACCAGAAACTGGTACAGCGTCCAAACCAACTATTGCTTCAACTCGTTTATTATTATTACCGGCATCATCCCTTCGTCCTTAGTGTCTTCATTCACTTCGCTTATAGGGAAACAGCGTTACCACTGAATTATGAACACTGGATAATATCGATGAAAGTACATTTCATGAAGAGAATTTTATATAAAAAACGTTATTAAAATATCTTTTTAGCGTTTGAAATTCTTCAAATTTTTGTTATTTTAGATTTTTTTTTTTTTTTTAGGAAAAAGGATGGAGTTCATATCTGCTTTTTCCTGATGAAAAAATTTCATGGTTGCCTGTAATAGGATTTATTTTGCTTACAGTATAACCTCCACTGTCGAAAAGAAAGGGGTTAAAAGAATTTATGATAAAATAACTTAATTTTAAATTTATTTTTTAAATGTTGAACAGTGATGATTAACTATTATAAAGAATTTGCCATATATATATATATATATATATGGCAATAAGGAATAAGATGAATAAGAGGACGAGAAGGTGGTACAGTACATGTTTATCAGTCAGATACGTTGCAGTAGTGTGACCGCAAAATGTTAGAGTGCAATGCAATTGCAAATATTGATCATTGTTGCAAAGGGGAGGGGGTAATGTTGCAAGAGGTTATACAACAAAGGGGGTAGGGGTTATGCAACAAGAGGGGGTTATCCCCCAAGCTGCAACGAAGGGGAACTCCCCAGTAAGTTGGGGGAGTCCACTTAACCTCTTTTGGGGGAGAAGTTGGGACGGCCTCACCCTAAAGGGGTATACTTAACCTAAGAGAAGGAAAGGAGGAGGGTCTTTAGGGAAGAAAGTGAGACGGCCTCACCCCCAAAGGAAAACCTAACCTAAGCCTTAATCTAAGAAGGAGAGACGGGTGTTCGCCTGGCTCCTGCCAGACGCATAATGAGAGTTCATCCGAGCTCCCGCTTTCTTATAAGGTCCTAATCAGCCAGTTGGCTTAGAAGGCTTAATCTGACTTAGAAGGCGTAAATGGCTTGCTCAGGTGTACATTATTAGGGTTGAGTTGTCAGATTGCGCTATTTATTTAATTAAAGCATATATTATTGGCAGTTGGCTTTCCGCCAGTTGGCATTATCCGCCAGTTGGCTCAACCCGCCAGTTGATTTAGAAGAGCTAGAAGGCAGGTGTATATGTATATTTTAATTAACTTTCCAGCTTTAAGATTGCGCTATTTAGTTATTCTTGGCAGTTGTCTTAGAAATCCATCAGCCTGTTTAGAATGCGTAACCAGCCATTTGGTATACATAAAATTAAATAAGTTCGTTTATATATACAACCAAAAGAGTTAAATAAAACACCATTACATCATTCTGTTTATTTAGACGAATTACTGGATTTAATTTCACTAAATATATAGAAAATAAATACACAATCGTATACAAACGAGGAATATATGCAATAAAAATTAATAATAATATAAGAAATACGAACGAAGGAATATATATATATATGTATATATATATATATATCAAAAAATAAAAAATAATATACAAAGCAATAGAGTATAACCATCAATATAACAGTACAGGAGAAATATATATATATATATATATATATATAGTTATATTAAATAATTAAATATATTGAAAATAAGAAATACAAACGACGGAGTATAACATCAACATATTAGTACAGGAAAAAAAATGTGTATATATATATATATACACACACAATTATATTAAATATATTGAAAATAAATATACATCAAAATACATTCGTGCTACTGCGCTTAACTAAAACACTGAACGCGCACGTAATCGAGTCTACGGTCACATCATTATTGCTTTGCACTACGCAGTAAATACGATTTAACATTATTTCACCGTTCAAGTTATAGGGATACCTATACTCGATGTAAATGGCCTTCATATCGTTCAATACTATTTCTGTGCCCACTTTACATTCGGATGGCAAGTTAACTTTAAACACGAATAGAATACATTCAAAAGCACGCACAAAGAGGTCATCGTTAGCCACCACATCATTATTAAATACAAGTTTATAAACACTCCTTTCCAATCGAGGGTTTTCTCTTACCGACCCGAGCTTTTCAATCGTGAACTCTTCTTCACAACGCATAGAGGCAATTGAAATAATCTTCCAAGTCGTGACCACAGCTGTTCATTATATAGAGGTACAATTCTTCAGGGTGAACAGTGTAGGCGAGCCCTGCTCTGTACCGCTCAAGTCCTTTGTACCAAAGTTCATGATATTTCGAAGAGTCTAAACCATTTAAATAAGCATCCAGCTCTAGATCATTCTCGCCTTGTTCATTCCTATAATCGATAAGCCCGTCGAGCAGAGCGGTATATGCGTATTCTATGCGTATTCAAGAACCGTGTCAAAATAAATCATATCCGTAACACGTGCGTCTAATATAGACTTCAGCTTGCGGAATCCGACGATTTCAAACATTCTGTCGAGGATGAATCGATTTCGCGTGGGGACAAGAACGTTATTATGAGATGTATTCTTCCACATCAGTCGTATATCAATGCATGGCTGCTCGTTATTTATATACAACGTACAAACAACGGCATATGAGGGGGCATCACTAATCTGTTCCCTTCTTGTACCTACACCTGCAGGTATTTTATAACGGTCCTCACCCTACTTCTCAACTATCACGAAGACTATTCATTTCCTTAACACTTTAATAAATAACATTACGTTTACCAGAGTTTGCTTGTCTACAAGTCGTTTCAAGTACATAGTTAACGGTACCAGTTTCACTCCTGAACACGCGCAATGATTTCGTCACGGATACATCGTACGCAGCATTGAGAATGCTTCCCAAAGGAAGTTCCATCGTATTCGAGGAGTGTACGTCCAGTCGGTTCAAGCTCAGATGATTATGAGTCACGGGTGGGCGGATCAGCTCGACGGGGGGAGCGAGTCACACCATAAGCTGATGAATCATATACGGATTTGTTCTAGCATGAATCATGCAAGTACTTCTAACCATTATACCTGGCAATTTTCCAACACATGGGGTAATTTCAGTTTTAATGTTTTATGCGCACAGACGTTCTCAACACATTAACAATCCGGTGCACTATTTGAGAGAAACATGTGACTGTATTTATCCTTTCTGCTTAACAATCGATACTCGTCTCTAAACTCTATTAAAAACTCACACAGGTCTTTAGCCATAACCTCACTGCTAACCTCGTCATGATATATATGAATCTAGTGGTAAAAATACTTTAGCTTCTCCATGATGACAAGGTTTACATTCTTAGCCGCAGGGTACGCGTACTCTGTAAGATGCAGCATGAAAATACCGCCTGTCACACCACTCATCAACAAGACCCATTATCCATATCCGCTGCTTCTCCACTGCACGCGTTGTTTCTTTCACCTCACGGTACATGTGCCGCGAAATCCGGCAATACTATCGCCAGAATATCCATAGAGTATTTGAACATCTTTTTACAAAGTCTCAAGGGAGGGGAGAGGGTAGGTCGTC
Organism: Bathynomus jamesi; assembly: GCA_023014485.1. Lineage (NCBI taxonomy): Eukaryota > Metazoa > Arthropoda > Malacostraca > Isopoda > Cirolanidae > Bathynomus > Bathynomus jamesi. The sequence continues at coordinate 90,449 of JAJOZX010001453.1, forward strand.
TTTCAGTATTCAACAACTCTTCCGACTTTACCGAATACCACTTCATAAACGTCGAACACACAATATCAAAAGTAGCCATCACTATTTTTCGTTTACGTGAGAAAATACACCTCTAAGCTCCAGGGCTTGTAGAGGTCAACTGAGCACGCAGGGGGTAGAGATATGCTCAGGTAGTAGCAGGAGTCACGTGACCGAGTTTACACTGGGCGGAGCTTAGGATTGTACATATGAACGCACACAAAGGAGAAAATGAAAGCCTAATTGAAACAAATATACGTCATAAATAAACATATCGTTAACAATACACACACACACACACACACACATATATATATATATATATAAACAATCAATGATTAAGGTATCCAAAGGGTACGGTATCATAGGTACCAGGAACCTGGTTGTACTCCTAAGTTCCTTCACAACCCCCAGTTTCTGCGCCCGAAAATTGTAGGTGGTCCCCACAGTCAGTTGGGGTGGCTGGTCGCCCTCATCTTCCAAGCACACTAGAGCCTTCAACGAGTCAAACTTAACGACTCGTCGGTTCGCATGGTTAAGCGTGATACCCTTAGCCTTCACGATATATTTCACATCCTCCCCCACCCTCACCCGTACCCCACAAGTTTTTTGCCCTGTTGATACAAATGAGTCAGCGTATGCACCATCACCATACTCATCCTTGATCTCGTCAGTCAACTGTCCGAGGAATTCCCAATAGGAGGCATGTATTCACCATCCCTCTCTGTGAATATTACGCTATCTGTGTCAGCGTACAGCACCCTCCGACCAAGAGAGGGCAATAGTCCCCAAAGCTTGATGCGGGCGTAGGCCGTTGTGAAGCTGGCTACAGGTATGTTTGTAACCTGTGAGGTATCTCTGGCCAATTCTGTGATGTACTTTATTATGCAATTATTACTTACATTCACGATCTCCATAACCTCCTTATCGGGAGCGTTGGCATAATCTCAGACTTCACTATAACTTTGTGCCAAATGAACGTTCCCTTTGCCAGTATTCTATGCAAATTTTCCCCAAAGACTGTTTAGACACAACTTTGCACTAAAACGCTTGCTAGGATTCTTAATTTGGGAACGGTCAAGCTGTATACCTTCAAGGGCACGGTAATGCTGAATATAAGCCAATTTTTCATCTTCGGTATAAACTCCTCGCGGATACCCTGATGCCTCTACCTTATCCTTCAAAAAAGCGTTTATATATGGCGTGAAAATGTTGGGTAGTTTCTGAAACCTCCACACCTCATGTATCTTCAGTATTCTGTAGCCATGGCGACGGCTACGTCCAGTTTAGGGCTTGTATATACACCTCTGATCTTACTCTGGTTGGGTGTATGATTACAATCCCCATTGTTCTCTTCTGCGCACTTCACGCACAGGGGAAACATGAGCTTGTGATCTATAACGACGGGTAAGATCGCATTCATAAATCGCCAGGGGAGAGCACGTCTCCGAAAGAGTCCAAAGTAGCGCTTACTCAAGTTAACTGAGAACTCCTCGATGGTTGGCATGGCGCGTCCCACTAGTTCTTCAGGCGCACCTACGGCGTACGGATTATTCTTCATCACGTAGGGATATAAAGAACAGAAGTCATAGTAATGGAGTTTCACGCACTCCGAATATGGAAAGTATAGCTTGAATGGGTTTGTACGCTCTTCAAACAAGCTGTCACCGCATTTCAGGGGTTCCAACACCATTGAACGTTTTATGGCTCTTATTTCTTCACGGTACTGGCCATCTGTTTCCATCCGTGCATCATACTCAATGTCCCACACGATCTTCTGAGTGAACTGGGAGCCTATAAGTTGATCGCGGTTACAGGTCCATGCGAGGCGGTCGGCGGGGGATATTCCATGGAGGTCCCTTGTGACGGCGCACTAAGGGCGTGGGCATCCATGCCACCAGCAGCCGTTAAATGAGTACACAGTCTTCTTATCAGTGGTTGTATCCTCACTTAGCTCATCAACCCAAACAACACGACCATTGACCTTAATGGGTGCTTCCTGTTGCGGGCGTGTTTTATGTATACCCTGGTCTGTTGCTGTATGTGTAGGAGGCAGTAAATAGCCTTGTGCCCATAACTGCGGGGATTGTTTCTGTGAATGACGGCTGAGGTGTCTTTAGGCATGAAGTTATTCTTGAACACCGTAAAACATAATGAGGCGGTCGTTGTTGCGACTTGCAACGGATCGCATTTGAAACGGGCTATGTACTTCCTTCTAAAAGCCTGGAAACATACGCTAAGCACGCGTATATCATTCACGCAATAACACTCACATTCATCAGCTATATTGTATGGACTAGTTTCATTTAAACTGTTGTAGTAGTGGTCAAAATCTTCACGCTCACTATCACTCATGTTGGTGTAGTTAAAGTAATGCTTGGGAGGAGGCAGTCCTGCGTAATTTAAAGTGTCGCTAGTGAGAAATGTGTAAGGGAAATATTCTTTTGAAACTTCAGCGGCTACGCCCATGACCTTGGGTAGCTTTGCTAATTTACAAGGTGTGAACAGCAGGGTTTCTTTAAACTGTACATTACTTCTTTTCTGCGTCTGTCTTAGTTTTTTGCCTCTTTTCAAGGGATCACCTGTAAATATCTCCAACACGTGATTCAAGCAATTCCTTATAAATTTTGCCCCATTATGGGCAAGAATGTACACAGTAATTTTTTTTAACTTGTCCGCTAATTTGACAATATAGGATACAAAGAGTTTCACAAGGCTGTCGTGAGCAATCGTTTTAAAAACGTTTGTCCGTTTACTACATTTGTGACACTCATCACACTCGACGTCCATGCACTCATCGCGGATAGTCTGGCTTACGGGTAAATGTGGAATAACCTCTTTGGTTTCAGGGTTTGTGTAAATTTCTATGTCGTAGTACAAGGTTATAGAGGGTTTATTTTTAGGCTTAGCATCTTTCATATAACATACATGTTTCACTCCATCCGCCTTATATTTTCATATGTAGAACAGTGAAAATCGTCGCATTTATTCACAAACTTACCCCAATTATCCATCATATGAAACATGCCACATTCACAGATTCTCATTTTCCTGCAAATGCCAATTGACTTATGGAATTCAAAGCATTTATTATTGAAAAATGTACGTCTACACACATTACATTCCCTCTTCTCAGCTTCAACTACACGACTTTCACATTTGGAGCTTTTACACTGCTCATATACCATGTAGCACTCCTTACAATCTTTCACTCTATCATCCAAAAAACTCGAGACATCCCTTACACAAATCATGATGCCTTCCATATTTTCGACTTTTATCTTTTATATTACAGATGGGGAGATACGATGTTCCTGACAATCCTAAAATAAGTAGAGGTCTTCTAGGATCTCTCACATAGCTTTTAAAAACATACACAGTCCTACGAAAATCATCCATTCCAAATACAACTATACGAACATCCATTTCCTGCTCTACCCTTCTCAGCTCTTCAGGACCCATATTACACTCAAACTCGAGCTTACAATCAGTAGGCAGCTAGATATTATACACGATTGTATTTAGCACAGTGAACATATGAGCCAAGACTAAGGGCGGAGCTCTAGCATATATATATATTAGGGCGGAGTGAAACCACTTTTTATTTCAAATGTATTTGCCTCACTTGTGTTTTGGTGAATAGGACATAAAAATGATGTATTCAGTCATTTAATGTTTGTAACTCCAACCATCTCGCATTTTTACATAAAAGCAAAATGGCCATCAGCCGGTTGTCCATAAATAAAAATATTCTCATAACATAAAAACTAAGTGTTCTATCAAAAAAGATAATTGAAGAAAAACGCTTTATAATGCAAAACTACTCTTAAAAAACACCATTTTGCATACATTGTATTGAAATAAAATTGTATCTGGTCTCACTTTGTTGGATGCCGTAAATCAATTACATTTGAATGCGATATAAAACCCACTCATCTCAAATATTATTTTTTCAGGAGAAGCATCAGATCCTTTTTGGTTTCAAGTAAAGGAAGCAGAGAGCGACATTTTATTCTTGACCTAATAAATCCGTCTCTTCATTCCTGTGATATTAGTGATGCTCATGCATCTGTAACCAACTTCATGGCTCTTTCGACGTTCTGTGTGTGAATTGGGTATTGCTCAACTTTGAAACATTTTGTTTCGTACTCAAGCAATTCTTCATCATACAATTTAGAAGTGAGAGGTGGTTCACTGATATCAATCCTATCCCAGGAGATCCTATCCAATGTGATGCTTTGAAGTTCAATTCTGGTACTCTAAATTCTCTGATTTTCCTTGTATTGGCTTCCTTACACTTTCTTGTCTCTATTATTCGATCGATTGCAACTTTGCGCAGCTTTTGCTCACTATCTGACAGCACTGATAGAACAATATTTTCTGAGTGAGCAAAATAGGCATTCCGTGATATATAAGGTTGGACAACTTTCTGTATATCTTGGGGTAACAGGTTGAACCTTTTTATCGCATCAAATACGGTTTAAATTTTATATTGACCCAGTTGGGACCATAGTTTGTCACTATGAACAGAACAAGGCTACGTATTTCTCTGGAGGGATTCTTTTGGGAGACATAATAACGACATAGTCTGTTAGTTAGCGTTAACCATCTAGAGTTGTTAAGGGGAACAGGCTTGAGTTTCTCCAGGCTTCCGTCAACATATCTTCTCTTATGGCCCCAATTATTCTGAACAGGTATTGTTGATCATTACTTAAATTTTCTATGAGCTCATCTGTGAGAACTGGGATGCTATCGGCCCCATCTGTAATTGGGGAGAACTTTACCACAAGCATCTCAAGGCAAGTCTTAAGAGCATTGACAATAGATCCACTGAATGATCTTGGCCCAGTTGTTTTCCCGTCGTATCACTCAAACAAATGCCTTAAGGGAAGTTAATTTGTATGTAACATACAAATGCTCCATTGCAATGGTCGGTTCAGCTTCTGCTCGATGAAATCGATTATGCCATCTTTAGACCCAGTGTTGACATTCGTACTGTCGCACTCTATCACCTGGAAATTCTGGTCTCGTGTCACTTCATTTAGGGTTCAAATGGTTAAGGTATTTTCCACCAGGCTCACTCAATAGTACATACGGTAATGTTCTTCAACAATTATATCCTGGTACTATTTACCATTTTTATTGGTCTTTACCAACGTCTTGTCTTTTCTCCCATCAAAATATAAAGCTTTAACGCCACCATAACTTTGTGCAGCTTCAACTTGTAATGTTTTTCTCAATTTCTGTCTCTCTCTTCTCACCTTACTTCGATCAATAAAAAGTCATCCCTTATCAGTTATATGCAAGATGTCATTGACCTCGAGTGAGACTGATGTTTATATAAGCGTCGGTGTGTTCTTAAGTAGTTGGTGATTAATAAGTATCGCTTGTGTTCTATGAATATATTTACTCCTTATCATAGTTATAACTAAATAACGCACAACATAACGAGATATCTTCTCTCAGAAACCGATAGATATTATACTAGGGGTCTTTCAAAATATGACTTTCCGCCATTTTGTTTCCGGCAAAAATGCTGCGGGTGGAGGGTCAGTAGTATGATGGCATTTGGGGAGAGGAATTTGGGGTGCTTTGAAACTTGCCCCTGGATGGGCCCCCTGGAGGTCTTAGCCTCCGTTATGAGGGGGGCCCCTTCCTTAAGTTCATTACCCCATTTATGGGGTCTTATCCTCCTTAATAAAGGGCATTTGACCCTTCAGGGCCCCTTGCGGGGCCCCCTCCTCCTCCGGAAAAAAAAATTTCAAAAGGATTCATCCTCAACTTCCTTCAAAAAAAAAAAATCCCTCTTCATGGTCTTTTATGAGACAAAAACAAACAAACAAACATTCGTGTACATTTTGTTCCGTCGTGCTCGTGGGCCCCGCTAGTCTTAGCTGCAGGGGAAGCAACATTCTCGCACATCAGGCTGATATTCTGTATATATATATATATATATATGTATATATATATATATATATAGACACACACACACACACACGAGTATGTATATATATATATATAATGTTAATATCCGTACCACCAATTTTAAATACGGTATCGATTTCCTCAACGGCTTATTTACATAGTTAATGAGATGTCCTACCATCGTGTTTCATCCACGACAAAATATGTAGATCGTGTATCACAGAGAAATATGCAATAAAGGTGGAAAAACGGAGAACGATGAATGACATCACGTTTAAAAGTTTAGTTGACCTGACCGAAGCACCGCTTAAGCTAATCTAGGACTTCATCTTCACTAGGTTTTCACATCATCTACACCAGGGGTTCCCAAACTTTTACCACCAAGGACCCCTAAATATTAATTCCGTACGGACATAGACCCCCCACAAAAAAATTATGAATTCAGTTACAAACTATAGTATATTTCATAAACATAGATAGCTTTTAAATTAATGTAAAATTAAACATTCTACGCTAATTAAACCAGTTTAATAAACATTTACCAAATGTCTAGTGTGAAATGGAAATTTATTTTAATATAGTTAATGTTACTATTTTTCCAAAAGCTTAGAGACCCCCTGGAAGCTTCCTACAGACCCCCGGGGGTCTGTACAGACCACTTTCGGAATCCCTGATCTACACTATAGTTCATGTTTTAAAAACTGTTTACATCATTAATTCACCTATGATCCATTTAATGTTTGCAAAGTTAGTGCATATATATATATATATATATATATATATATATATATATGATGAATAAAACCACGAAGGAAAGGAAACACAGAATGGTGCTCAAGCGCTTTCGTCTAATGACATCCTCAGGAACACTGAAGTACATAAAGAGTTACAGCCTATATGTAGGTTACAGAAAAAAAAAAAATATATATATATATATATACACAATAAACGGAGAAATAAAATTAAAGGATTGTGAGAGAGGCACACAAATTTGTAAGGAAAAACTCGATTTTTAGCACAAGATTAAATGAATTATTTCCAACCAAAGTTATAGATAAAAAAAAATATATACAAATTTATACTGGAAATCTGCCCGGGTTTTAGCACTGCTCTTTCTGTATATAAAAATTGAAAAATTATCGATTTTTAGCACAAGATTAAATGAATTGGTTCCAACCAATGTTATAGATAAAAAAAAAAAAAATACAAATTTATACTGGAAATCTGCCCGGGTTTTAGCACTCTGCCCTTTTTGTATATATATACGAAAGTTTCTTACTAATTGTCTAGAGGAGCAAGTTCTTCCCAAATCCCTGCTTCCGATTCGCGTCAGACAAATTAACGACCATCCGTTCAACAACTTCAGCAGATTAATTTTAAAGAAACATATTGAAGTCACCAGACAAAATGAGTGGTCCGCCTTCAAAAATTTAAACATTGCCAAACGTAATTTTGTAACCGTTATTCCCCAACCGTGGATCCAACCTTTGTTTGATGAAATTTACAACGAGTTGCGTCGGAGAACTTCTTCACTTCGTAACATTTTGGATCGAAAAATTAAAAGTCTCATTCGAAATAGACAGTGGAGTAAAAAAGCAAGCTCAAAGTGTGTTTTGAATCTTTCTTCGAAAAATTAGTAACGATGCAAAAAGTGCCCTTGGATATGGTATGTCCTTTTTTATTGTTAAAAAACCTTCGGATTTACAAATTTGTTACAGTCTCGCTTGTTTTGAAAAACAGTGTAATCTCCCTCAGTATTTGTTTAACATAGTTAAAGGCCTTGTTTATAGTGCGGCGAATAGTAATTACGAAGATAACTTTCCTAAACGTTTACGCAATAGCCTCTCACAATTAAAGAAAGATGGGGAGCTCCATATTACTAAAGCAGACAAGGCTAACACCATAGTTATTATGGACAAAGTGGACTACATCAGAAAGATGAACGAGCTTCTCCAGGACCCCGCCACATACAGCAAACTTAGGAAGAACCCGCAGGATGACGTCATCAAATCATTTAATAGTGGCTTGAAACGCATTCTCAAAGATCATAAGGACTCAATTCCGCTTTTCATGTCCACTTCACCTTCTCTGCCCTACCTTTACGGTCTTATTAAAACCCACAAACCTGGCAACCCTATGCGCCCTATTATTAGCTCGGTGGGCTCTATTACTTATAAACTCTCCAAATGGCTTGTCAAAGTCTTGTCCCCCATTCTCGGAACTATCTCTGATTCACATGTAAAAAATTCCATGGATCTTACTGAAAAATTAAATAATGCACGTATTGAAACTAACGATAGATTGATTAGTTTTGACGTTTGTTCATTGTTTACAAAAGTGCCGATTGACGATATGCTTGACTTTCTCTCCCAAGAATTACATAAGTATGACCTGCCACTACCTTCACACATTGTTTTGGAACTTATTAAGCTCTGCATCAAAGACTGAAAATTCACTTTCAATAACGAGTATTATCAACAAGTTTTTGGGATGGCCATGGGCAACCCCTTGTCGCCCCTCCTCTCCAATATTTATATGGAGTTTTTCGAAATTACTTACATTCCGAGAATCCTGGGGGTTGGCATCCCTTGGTTGCAGTACGTCGACGATATTTTGTGTATCTGGCCCATGAATCGTGACCTGGATAACTTCCTCCTTCAGTTAAATGATCAAGTCCCCTCCATTAAGTTTACTTTAGAAGTGAAACAAGACAATTCAATCCCGTTTTTGGATGTTCGTGTACATAGGGAAAGCCCAGTTTTTAAGTTTAGTATCTATCGGAAAAAAACAAACAATTTGTCCTACGTACACTTTTACTCGGGACATGACACCCCCACTAAGAAGGCCATTTTTTCTTCAATGTTTCTCCGCGCCCTTAGGATCGCCAGTCCGGAATACATCGATGCCGAATTAGAAAAAATTAACGGTATTGGAAGTGATCTGTGTTATCCATCTGCGTTTATGGAATCTTGTCTCAACAAGGCAAAACGAACTTTCTATCGTGTCAATAATAACACTCGTACTTTGTCAAAAAATATTTTAGTACTTCCATTTTTCCCGAGCCTTTTAGGCATTGCTAATGTACTTAAATTTTTGGATATTAATGTAGTATTTTCATATGACAATATTGTGAAAAATATCATAGTAAAAAATAGCCCTACCAATAAGTCAGGCATTATCTATAAAGATTGGTTGTAAACAATGTGATTCCTTTTACATAGGTCAGACGGGAAAGGATTTGCACACACGTATAAAACAGCATCAATATTCCGTTAGAACAGGACAGTTGTCCAGTGCCCTTTTTGTCCATTTGTCAGAGTTATCCCACTGTATTGATTGGAATAATGCTTCAGTTTTATTTCACTCTAGCAACATTGTTAATAGAAATATTCTTGAGTCTGCCATTATCCAACTTACAAATAACTTCAACATAAGCAAAGGTCTTTTTCAACTCGATCCTGTTGTTTTGAATTCCTTCAGAACAGATTTAGATAAGAAGGGTAGAAAGCTAAATCTTTGGTAAACTTGTATGCCACCCTAATAACTTTTATTTTTCAATTTTTATATACAAAAAGGGCAGAGTGCTAAAACCCGGGCAGATTTCCAGTATAAATTTGTATTTTATTTTTTTTATCTATAACATTGGTTCGAAACAATTCATTTAATCTTGTGCTAAAAATCAATAATTTTTCAATTTTTATATACAAAAAGAGCAGAGTGCTAAAACCCGGGCAGATTTCCAGTATAAATTTGTATATATTTTTTTTTTTATCTATAACTTTGGTTGGAAACAATTCATTTAATCTTGTGCTAAAAATCGATAGTTTTTCCTTACAAATTTGTGTGCCTCTCTCACAATCCTTTAATTTTATTTCTCCGTTTATTGTGTATATATATATATTTTTTTTTCTGTAACCTATATATAGGCTGTAACTCTTTATGTACTTCAGTGTTCCTGAGGATGTCATTAGACGAAAGCGCTTGAGCACCATTCTGTGTTTCCTTTCCTTCGTGGTTTTATTCATCCTAAATATTTTTCACGTGTTACTTTCGTGAAATAATTTTCATATATACTGTATATATATATAAAACGAATCAAAATTTTGATAATCTTGATGCCTAAAAACATTTTGCTTGCAGAAATGTAGGGGCACTCAGAATAGTGCTCTCAAATTAGCGAGTAAGCACCTTAATTCTGATGAAACTAAACGTTTGTCATTCAGGCGTATAGTTAATTTGTGGGGTGGAATGTCACTAACGTATTTGAAAGTAATTCAATCGGATACATTCAAAGAAGCCATCTGCTTACTTTGTCTTAAATCCCCGTTAGAAACATTTATACTGCATAAGAGTATTGTCGAATTTCACTCGGAACCAGGTCTCTTTACTCAAACTTTCGCTTTATCTTTAAAGTTCTCTATTTCCTTCCAAGGTCTTTCGTATGCTATGCTTTAAAACTTTCATTTACCTCCTTAATTTTCTTACATCTTTTATCAGAGCTTCCTAAACAATTATTCACGTATAAGCTATCCTGATTGCTGTTGTTCGTAGCCTTTTGTATGCATTGTTATACATATTCTTATCAATTGTTTTCGTTTGTGCAATAACCTCAGGAAAATAACGACAATGAAATGAGCTAGAAGATTTCAACACGCGACACATCGGTACATGTATATGATTCAACTGAAATTTCACTACGAGAAGATAAGTAGCCATCTTATTCATGTAGACATATTTTAACTTTTCATACTAAGCGAATGTATACCTAACAAGCTCTTCAAACGCTTGCAGGAAGAATAAAACCTTCACTATAAAATTATTAAAATAATAATAGCTGTCTTATCGTCATTACTACTGGATGTGGAAAACATCATGCATTTATTCTGCTATGTAGGTACTTATTTGATTGACATGTATTGCACAGAGCTATGATGGTGTCTGCAATATTAGCCTTTTCTGCCCCGAATTATTGTTTTGAGCTAAAAAGTTTTTAATAATTAAAAATGTTAAAATAGGTGTGGACGCGAAACTTTGATTTAGAAATAATTAATTACACTAGAAGTTATATGGCTCCATTGATGCTATCATGTAATAAGAGACACTAACATAACTTTGGTACTTTGAATGGAACAAATAATAACAATATTTGGCCTTTGCTAAACACAATGGTAGACCATACTGCTTCGAACCATTAAAGCAGTTTTCTCGTTTGTTAAACGTAATGGGACATCACACTTTCTGCATTATAGACGAGAGTAGCTCATCATATAGTTTCTGCATCTCTTTTTGGGTTCTAAATGCTCAGGGCAATGTCCAAAAACTATCAGATGTTGCTATGCAATTAATTGTTATATTCAATAGCCATAAGCCACCATTGAATCTAATCTGAGGAAAATACACATATTTTTTGTTGATGATGCCATATGGAATCGCTGGCACAGAAAGGGTTAATACTGAGACTAAGTTTACGTCATTAATAAGCTGTGGAAAAAACCGTTCATTATTAATGACTGGTGTGTACATATACAGCTTTTATTTCCCTATAACTAATATAATGAAGGTTGTTAGAATGAAAAGCAATCTAATACAAAACAAGAAATTTATTATCAGTACAAATACTATACACAGAAAATGGTTAAAAGTGCATATTAAACAGTGGTACAAAGAACATATAATAAAAAAGGTGTACAGATGCATACATAGTTTAAATACGTACCAAAGGGTAAGGTGTCGTAGCTGCCAAGGGTATGGTACCGTTTCCTGTAGGTGTTACGACAAACCTTCGTCCCCCTAAGTTCTTTCACACCCCTTAATTTCTGTGCTCTAAAGTTATGAGTCACCACAACCAGGTGCGACGGTTGGTCATTACGATCTAAACTCACTAGATCTTTGAGCGATTCAAAGTTAACGATCTGGTGGTTGGTATGGTTAAGCGTGATGCCTTTAGCCTTCATGATGTACTTGTACTCATCCCCAACCCTCACGCGTACAGTGTAAGTTTTTGGGCCTGTCGAGGCAAAAGCATCACCGTATGCGATGTCTCCATACTCATCCTTAATCTCATCAGTCAACTCTCCAAGGAATTCCCCAATAGGAGGCATATATTCACCTGACCTCTCCGTGAATATCACACTATCTGTATCAGCGTACAGAACCCATCGCCCGAGAGAATGCAGTAGATGCCACAGTTTGACACGTGAGTAGGCTGTCGTGAAACTGGCTACAGATATGTTTGTGACACGTGATGTATCTGTAGCCAATTCGGTTCGGTTGTACTTTATTACGTACGTAGTATGTATTACCTTCATTCACGATTTCCATGACCTCTTTATCATTAGCGTTTGCATAATCCCAGACTTCGCTACAACTTTGAGCTAAATGTACATTCCCCTTGTCTGGGCAAACTTGCCCCAAAGGCTATTTAGGCATAACTTTGCGCTAAAGCTCTCCCAGGGTTCCTCGCAATTTGGGTGCGGTCAAACTGTATCCCTTCACGATCATGGTAACGTTGAATATACGCCGTTTTCTCATTTTTGGTCTCAACTCCTCGTGGGTATCCTGATTTTTCTACTTTATCCTTTAGAAAAGTATTTATGTATGGTGTAAAAAGGTTGGGGAGATTCTGAAACCTCCACACCTCATATATCTTCAGTATTTTGTAGATGTGACGGAGAGCTAGGGACAGTTCAGGACTTGTATATTAGGGCGGAGCGTTTTTACACCTTTTTCGATTTTCGTTTTGTAATAGCGCGGAAAAGTGGCTCTTCTACGTCAAAAGTGAGTTTGTAAAATCTCAGAGATCTGCAATAATATCTTCTGCCTCCGCACGCACGTTGAAAATCCATAAAATGCGCCAAAATACACATTTTTCAATATTTTCTTATAGTTTTAATTTTCATCCTACTTTCTTGTAATAGCGAGGAAAAGCATCCTAAAGGTTTATTTTAGACTAATTTAAATATTTTTGTCCTGCGATAATTTCTTCTGCCTCCGCAAACGTTCCAAAATACGGGAAAATTTACATAAATAGCTTATTTTATAATGACGCTATTATGGCCAACTTCGGCCCTACACCACAGATTATTCGTTAATTATGTATTAAGTAATGCAATTTACAATTCATTATATCATATTTTAGTAATTTAAGAAGTTTATATATTTGAGCAATTAAATAATTTAGGTCCACCAATGCAGTTTACTTTGCATATGCTTGGTTTATTTTTGATGACTTATTATGTAATATGCATGCAGCTCCCCGCTTACTTCGTCAATATTGAATGTATTATATTGACAAAATAACCCAGAACTCACCACGTAGAGGTGGCTGCATTTCGAGTTCCTCCCTGCCCGACCCAACCACCCTACCATTATCGGACTTAGGCTAGTTACACGCTGTAGTCACTTTTTGTTTCCATTCTTGGCATTTTCTTTCTGGATTCTAATCTTGCTCTGATAAACCCATCCCTTGCCTCTGAACCGCATACTGCAGCTGAAGCCTCTGTTACCAGCTTTATGTGCCGTTCAACCGCTTGGGTGTGGCAAGGAAAGCGTGGGATGAAATCAGGTACATCTCCTGATGAGATATAGTTCAGGATGTCGGAGCGTGATAGAACTTTTGTCAGAGGAGGCTCTGACAGCTCAAAAGTTTGCCAGTTAATCATGTTGTAGTACTCACTGCACTGAAAGTTCAACGTGGGCAATTTAAACACTCTCACTGCGGCTGACTCAGAATCTCTTGCTTTAAGGATTCTCCTCCATCCTAATTCTCTGATATGTTTTGCTTCATCGTGAATCATACTAAGGAGAACATTCTCAGGATGAGAAAAATAGGAATTTCTCTGAATAACACGATCAACTATTTCTATACAGCGGCACTCAATGACCTCGAGCGTTGTATCATTTGATAAAGATGTTTGGCTCCCTGTGTTGCTGAAGAATTTCTCTTGATTTGAAACCACATTGGAATATAAACTTTCATAATATAATCCACGATACACTTAAGGTTGTCTGAAGGTTCTTCAGTTGAAACGTAGAGACGAAGTATGTTGTTAGCAGTTGTCACTCATCTGGAGTGTGTCATTTTGCCTGGTTTCCTTTGAGCTAGAGAGTGAGTACATTCACCTTTTGACACAGCATCATAGATTTCTGCCAAATATTTCTGATCTGAGATCAGATCATCTCTGTCAACTACAATTTCTTCCGCTTCAACTGCTTCAAACTCAACAACGGGTCTCTTTTCACAGTCAATTAACTCTTTTCTTATAGGCCCCGTAAAACTCTGAAGACCTGTTGTTTTACCATCAATGTCAGTCATTATGTGCCGCAAGGGAAGTTCATTAGTGTGAAGCAAGCAAATCAGCCACTGGAGTTTTCTCTGAAAGTGCTCTTCAATGCTTCTTATCACTCCTCCTTTTCGTCCTGTATTAACTGCTGTCCCGTCACACCCAATGGCTTTAACTTCTGAAGTATCAATCTCATTTGAGCGAAAAAAAGCCCAAATTGCAGAAGATATACTCTGTGCTGAGCCAGAAGCGGGAATTACATGCCCAATATAATGCGAGTTTGGTTCTTGAAACAAAGTGACATGTTCTTCTGTTATATTTTTTTGATAACCTTTACTGCCAACTTTTTCTTGCACTGCAGTTCTGTCCTTTCTTCCATCGAAATGGATACTCTCCATAGTTTCTTCTTCGTAATCTCTCTTTTGAATGATAGATCTCACTCTTTTTCTAGCTCTCCTTACTCTGCATCTGTCTATTACTGAAATTAAATCTTTTTCGCTTATAATTCCCACGTCTTCAAGAACAGCCGAAGCAATTATAGCAGCAGACTGTCTGACACACCAGTTCTGTCACAAGCTATAGCCAATGATGAGATTGTTCCATGATGAGATTGTTCCATCGATTTGATTCTCTGTGTCGGTTCATAATCAGAATCCGCTCCTTCTGTTTCACTTGATGTTGATAACAGTGTTTCAGTTGCTTGTCATTTACTGGTAGATGGTTTTGGTTCATACTGTTTCATTCTCTTTTGTCTTCTAGCAATAGTTGCTAGATCTTTACGAGTTTGTGAAATATCAAGAGAGCCTATTGTCAATTTTCTTGTTGTTCTCTGATCTTTAAGGAAGTCTTGTTCAATTGCTGGAACCTTGAGATGGTTTTCACATGAACACTTGTCAAAATTTTCACATTTGCAAGCACTGATGTCAAATAATTTGTTTTCTGCCTCATTTTGAAATGTTTGTAATTTAATTTTGAATGAATCACTATCTTGTTTCCTTTTTATTGACTTTAGAAGGTTTTGACATTTTTCATGGTAATTTTTAATCATTTGAACGACACGGTTATGAGAAACAGTAGGAATAGAGGCTGTTTTCCACAAATTTTCGAGAGTTTTTTGAGAGAACACCCGAAATTTCTGCAACTGTAGGCTCTTTCTTCGATGTCTTCAGATTCAACCTTATTTGATGAAAATATTTCATGACGTCTTTATAGGTTGGAAGGCACCTCTTGTCTAGATCAGCTGGAGCCCCAAATATAGGGCAACTTGAAGAAGTTCTTGTTGCTTGAGCTGGTACTGACATTGTGAAAAACACAGTAATTAATATAAAAATTAAGAAATTTCTCCTAAAAAGTAAAATATTCTTGCATTCTGCAGAAGTATTGTATATTAAACTAACGTATTATTATGCACTAAAATATGCAGTATATGTCCACATATGCGTGTTGTCGTGTTCCAAAGATGTATTAACAGCAAGAGCAACACAATCCACATCTTACCCGAAACGTAGCTAGCACAACACTGTGGGGATGTGAGAGCAAGAAGGCCTGGTAGAGTGTTGTGAGTTATGACTCAGCACTCATCATTCACTGACTCATTGCCGTATATGGCAATGACGAGCAACACACCATACCAGGCTGTGGGGAAGCTTCTAGAACGATGTGGGAGTACTACATGACGTACAAAGTGAATTTATTAGCGTATAGGCTGAATATGCAAAATACGTGATTTATGCGGATTTTTCCATATTTTGGAACGTTTGCGGTGGCAGAAGATATTATCGCAGGACAAAAATATTTAAAACTACTCTAAAATAAACCTTTAGGATGCTTTTCCTCGCTATTACAAGAAGGTAGGATGAAAATTAAAACTATAAGAAAATATTGAAAAAATGTGTATTTTGGCGCATTTTTTGGATTTTCAACGCGCGTGCGGAGGCATTTGATATTGCAGATCTCTGAGATTTTACACACTCACTTTTGACGTAGAAGAGCCACTTTTCCGCGCTATTACAAAACGAAAATCGAAAAAAGTGTAAAAACGCTCCGACCTATTGTATATATGCCTCTGATCTTCCTCTGGTTGATCGTGTGATTACAGTGCCCATTGTTCTTCTCTGCGCACTTCACACACAGAGGGAACATGAGTTTGTGGTCTCTAACAACAGGAATGATCGGCATCCATAAATCGCGAGGTGGAAGGACACCTATGAGAGAGGCCAAAGTACCGCTCACTCAAGTTAGCTGAGAACTCCTCGATGGTAGGCATGGCGGGCCCACTAGTTTTTCAGGTGCACCTACGCGGTACGGATTGTTCTTCATCACGTAAGGGTATAAAGAACAGAAATCGTAGTAGTGAAGCCTCACCCCATCCGTAGGCGAAAAGTAAAGTTTGAAGGGGTTTGTACGTCCTCCAAACAAGCTGTCGTCGCAATTGAGGGGGTCCACCACCAATGTACGTTTGATGGCCCTTATTTCTTCGCGATACCGTCCATCTGTTTCCACCGTGCATCATATTCATGCTCTCACAAAACCTTGTGAGTGAACTGTGAACTTATAAATTGGTCGCGGTTACGGGTCCCTGCAAGGCTGTCGGCGGGAGATCTTCCATGGAGATCCCTCTGACGGCACACTCAGGGCGTGGACAACCATGCAAGCAGCAACCGTTAAAGGAGTACACCGTCTTCTCACCAGTGATTGGATCCTCACTTAAGCCGTCTACCCAAAAAACCCGAACATTGATTTAATGTCAACTTCCCCCGTGTTCCGGGCGTGTTTTTATATACTCCCGTCTGCAGTTGTATGTGTATGAGTCATTAAATAGCCTTATATCCATAACTGGGCGGGGCGTTTCGAGGAATGATGGCTAAGGTGTCTTTAGGCATGAAGTTGTTCTTGAACACAGTAAAGCACAATGAGGCTATCGTGGTTGCGGCTTGTAATGGGTCACAGTTGAATCGATCTATGTACATCCTTCTAAAGGCTTGAAAGCATATTCTAATACACGTATGTCATTCACACAATAACGCTCGCACTCATCAGCTATATTGTAAGGATTAGCTTCATTAAAACTGTTGTAGTAGCTGTCAAATTCTTCACGCTCACTCTCACCCATATTGGTGTAGTTAAAGTATTGTTTGGTGGAGTGGTAGTCCTACGTAATTTAAAGTTTCGCTAGTGAGGAATGTGTAAGGGAAATATTCTTTTGAAACTTCGGCGGATACACCCATGACATTGCTAGTTTGGCTAATTTACAAGGTGTGAATAATAAAGTGTCTTTAAACTGTACATTACCTCTTATTTGCATCTGTATAAGTTTGTTTCCTCTTTTCAAGGGATCACTTGTAAATATCTCAGATGACTGGTGCTCAAGCAGTTCCTTATAAAGGAATTGTGTGTCAAATTTTGCACCGTTATGGACAAGAATATACACAGTCATTTTTTTTAACTTATCTGCTAACTTGACAATACAGGACACAAAGAATTTCACGGGACCGTCGTGTGCAATCGTTTTAAAAACGTTTGTCCGTTTGCCACATTTTTGACACTCATCACACTCGACTTCCATGCACTCATCGCAGCCAGTCTGGCTTACAAGTAGATGTGGGGTAACCTCTTTGGTGTCAGGGTTTGTGTAAGTTTCTATATCTTAGTACTCGGTTATGTAGGTTTATTTTTAGGCTTAGCATCTTTCATATAACATATATACTTTACTCCATCCACCTTATATTTCTCATGGCATGTAGAGCAGTGAAATTCGTCACACCTATGCCCGAACTCGCCGCTACCATTCAACGTGTGAAACATACCACACTCACAAATCCTCATTTTCCTGCAGGTGCCATTCGGTTTATGGTGATCAAAACAGATGTTATTGAAAAACATGCGCTTACATACATTACAATCGCGCTTCTCAGCTTCAACTACCCGACTTTCGCATCTGGGGCTCTTACACTGCTCACATACCATGTGGCAATCCTTACAATGCTTCAACAGATCATTCAGAAACTCGAGACAACCCTTACACAAATTGTGATCTCTCCCATATTTTCGACTTTTATCATAGTTTACGTAAAGATCTCTGATGCGTCTAATAGGAAGGTAAGTGGCTCCCACCAACCCTAAAACAAAGAGAGGTTTTGTACGATCTCGCACACTGCTTTTAAATAAATACGTTGGTCTACTATCTTGATCCAGAACAAACACAGCAATTGTAACTTTCAGCTGTTCTTCTACCTTCGTCAACTCTTCAGACCCATATTACAGTCAAACTCAAGTTTACAGTCAATAGCCAGCAACCAAATTTTTTGGCTCCGTGTATTTAGTACAGTAAACATACGAGCTAAGACTATTGCTATAAATCCACAGCCATGGTCGGAGTTTATATGCTTTCGGTAAATAACCGGAGAATTGAAGTTGACTGTATAAGGCACGGCCGTATGTCCCACAACACGGAGTACATGGTCAATTTCAACCGTGAAATTCTCCAGGCTAAACTTTGAACCACTTTGAGAAGCTTGTGCTAAACGTGAAAGGATGTAGTCAACATCTTCTGGCACCAGGTGTCTGTAAGGTATTACTATCCAGAACTGATTGCTATCGTCGCTATTTGGATCAAGCCGAAACGCCAGCCTTACTCGGGTCTCCCGATCATTATTATTCTGAAGAGCATATGCGATGACACATCGAACTACGTTGGGGAGTCCTTGTTCCAAACCCTTAGAATATACGACTCGGGGATCAATCCTGACTTTCTAGCGACTTCTAGAAAGTGTATGGGAATTACTCACATTTTGCATTAAGGTAAAAGATACACCGTTGGATGAATGCTAACTCACTCTCTGTAGGGATAGCGTTTGCATTTGAAGGGGCTTGAATTGTTGCAGATGACGTGTAAGGCTGGAGGTTTTCAGGACATTGTTCATCTGGTTCTACCGATAATGAGCTTGTTGACGTTGAATCTTTGTCCTCAGAGCTGAACGAACCCTGAACCTTGCTCGTTTGGCTTCCATACCGCACGTGATCGGAGATTGATCTTCAACAGACCTAGATCTTTTAACACCTGCGGAGGTGTATGGGTTTTGGCTGGTTGTTTGAGGGGTTACTTCATTAGCAGAGTCAAAGGGTTCCTGGTTGCTCTTTCGATCCCACTTGCCGCCACTTGAACATGTTCGTGGTAATGCATTTCGAGATCTTTTAAAGGGCTCGTCACACGATGCCCTGGAAAAGAAGAGAAAAACGCTGAATACGAGCTTCTTAAAAACATGACATACCATAGTTAGCTTCTCTAGAAAATCGAGTTCACATAGCTATCAACATGTATTATAAGTAGATCCACAATGGTTTATCAAATCTATGTTTATGCTTAGTAGAGTTATTAAGCCCTGTAGATTCATTGATAACAAAGTTGCTTCATTTTCATATTCTGTACATGATCTTTATATATATATATATATATATATATATATATATATATATATTATATATATAGTTTTGCAAATGTATTATGCCTTCAAAACATTTTGACTATTTAAGAAATTTTTTATCAAGAAACATCAAAACTTCAAGAGTTTGAGGAATATAGGAAAGCCTATGGAATACAGCAAAGGTATTATCTACAGATCTACAGAAGCTAAGGCTAACAAAGACCCTAAGATCCACTCTAAGGTTAGCCCGAGAGAAAGGAAAGAGTAGGGGGTTAAGAGAAGAATAAGGGGTTAAGTAAGTAGCAACACCTATCACTCGTGGGTTAACATTCATTCAGAAAAAGAGAAAAAACTCACCATCATCATCCGCCGGCCACTGCCGACAAGTCAAAAATAGTCGAGAGAATAGGAAAGGGGTGAAAGATGAAAAGAAGTAAAATAAGAACGCTTACAAACCATGCACACAGTCTTAACTCACTCTCATACCATGCAAACTACAGACATGCAAGTAAAGAGAGGATAAGAAAAAAAAAGTAGGTAAAGTTAAACAAAAAGTGGGTTAGTTTACGCTACGAGCTACATCTACGTTCGTGTTAGTCTAATTTTTTTTTTTTTAATTTTATTGCTGGCATCACACGCTGGCATGTCACAAGCTGGCATTATCGTCAACAGACTCATCCTCGACCACCACCCAGAGCTCCTGTTGCTAATTGTTTTTTTTTATTTTAAACAACGTTAATATTTTTAAAATGCCTATCTAAACGGTTCTTAAACATATTAACGCTGGTAGAGTTAACGACTGACGCGGGAAGATTATTCCATTTATCAATTACTTTAAACGTAAAGAAGTTTTTAGCGATATTAGTAATGAAACGTCTGCCACGCAACTTAAATCCGTTATTACGAGTATTGCTATTATCGAAAGTGAACAGTTTGTCAAAATTTACGTTATCGATGTTATTAACGATTTTGAAAACTTCAATAAGCTCCCCCCTTAATCTCCTAGTTTCGAGTGAATGCAAGTCTAACTAATCCTATCATAAGGCTTGTTGCGCAATGACGGAATTAGTTTCGTGGCACGACGCTGAACCCTTTCTAACCTATCAATATCCTCGCGCAAATACGGGCACCAAAACTGAACGGCATATTCTAAATGAGGCCTGACTAGGGACTTGTAAAGGGGCAATATAATATCCTTCGATTTAAATTCGAAATTACGCGCTATGAAGCCTAACATCCTATTAGCTTTTGCGCAAGACTCCAGGCACTGGTTCCTAACCTTTAAATCCTTAGATACGCGTACGCCTAAATCTACTTCCTCGTCAACGCTCGCTAACTCTCTACCATCCATCGTGTACGTGTAATTATTGTTACGAGAACCTATATGCAAAACTTTACATTTGTCTACGTTAAATTGCATCTGCCACTTATCCGTCCACTCCATAATCCTATTTACATCGTCTTGGAGCCTATTTCTATCGTCCTCGTTAACAACCTTACCGCCTATTTTAGTATCGTCCGCGAATTTTGACACGTTACTAGTCAATCCTACATCTATGTCGTTAATGTAAATTACGAATAGCAATGGGCCTAACACTGAACCCTGTGGGACACCGCTACCTACATCCAACCACCCCGATTCACTACCATTAACAACGACCCTCTGTCTCCTAGCACGAAGCCATTCCTCTAACCAGTTAGCTACCTGACCGCGTATACCGTGCGCTTTAACCTTCGCAATTAATCTTCTATGCGGAACTGTATCGAACGCCTTTTTAAAATCTAAATAAATAACGTCAGCCGCTCTATGCCTATCGTATTCGCGCACTATTTCGTTATAAAATTCTAACAAATTAGTTAAACAAGATCTATGGCGTCGAAACCCATGCTGACTACTATTAATCAAATCTCTACTTTCTAAGTGATCGATGATACGATCCCTAACTACGATTCCAAAAGTTTACCGACAATTGACGTTAAGCTAATGGGCCTATAATTGCTAGCTACTGTGTGCGGTCGCCTTTTTTAAAAATGGCGTGACGTTAGCTAATTTGAAGTCTTCAGGAATAATCCCCGTTTCGAGTGACTGATTAAAAATCTTCGTTAAGGGGCCTACGATAACGTCTTTCAAATCTTTCAAATGTCTGGGATAAAAAGCGTCAGGGCCTGGAGCCTTGCTAACTTTTAGCCTATCGATATAATGCGCAATCTCACCCTCGTAAACAGTTATTTCATCCAAAATAGTCTCGCTACTAAATGGAACGATATCGTCCACGTCGGGGACATTATTTACGTCTTCTACGGTAAAAACTGTCGCAAAAAAGTTATTGAAAATACCGCCATCGCCTGAGCGTCAGAAGCCAAAGCGCCGTTAACATCCACTAGAGGGCCTATGTTATCTTTTATCGGCTTACGATTATTGACGTATTCAAAAAACTTTTTTGGATTATGTTTACTATCCGCAGCTATAAGTATCTCTAAATTACGCTTAGCATTCCTAACTGATCTTTTAACCTGACGTCTAAGCTCGATATATCTATTAAAGTTAGCTGCCGTGCCATTGCGCTTATTAAGTCTATACGCTCTGTTACGCTCGTTTATGAACTCGCCTATTTCCCTAGTCCACCACTTGGGCCTACCATGATTTCTAGCGCGCTTGGGCCTACGAGGAATAAACTCCCTTTCAATATTCATAAAACTTTCTTTAAACGCCTCCCAATGCAAATTTGTGTCATTACCCATAAATAAGTTATCCCAGTCCACTACTCTCATCCTATCCGCAAAACTATCAAAATTAGCCCTACGAAAATCAGGGACTTCTATTACGTTACTATCCTTAGTGTTTTCTATCAATAACTTAAACTAAGAATTTGATGATCACTACATCCTAAACTCTCGCCACTTCTAAACCTTCGACTATATTTTCGCCGTTCGTCATCACCAAATCTAAAATATTGTCACCGCGCGTTGGTTCGGTAACCATCTGTCGTAAAAAATTATCTCCATGAACTCAATCAATCTCAAACCCTCCTCATTACCAGTAAAAGTCTCGTAATTAACATTAGGGCAGTTAAAGTCTCCGACAATTATACTATTCCGATTGTCAATAAAGTTACCAAGAAGTGAGTAAAATCTAGTATCGGTATCGAGGGTTGAACGGGAGGTCTATAAACAACAACAAAATTAAAACTAATACTACGCGCCCTAACTTCAACGCATATCGCATTAATTGCTGCCGGAAAATCTATCTTAACCTCGATAGCCCTAAGGGAATTACGAATGTACAGCAAAACGCCGCCACCAAACCTATGTAACCTATCATTAGTAAAGAGTTTAAAACCCGGTATATCAAGTTCCCCCAACAAGTCCCGAGTCACGGTATTTAACCACGTTTCAGTGATAGCAACTATATCGTAGTTGCCGGAATAAATTATCGCCTTAAATTCGTTTAATTTATTTCTAATACTACGCCGTTACAATAAAACGTTTAAGTTATTTTTTACCACGGGCCGGCGTTTTAAACTATTTTTCACGTCGGGCCCGCGTTCCCCGGACCCACAACGTTTAAAGAAGGCTTCGACCTATACAGCTTTCGTACGTTTTCGTCAATTAACCCCTAGCCTAGCATTACCTATTTCATTAAAATGCACCCCATCTTTTATAAAAAGGCTAGGATCACTGAATTCGGACCACAGCTTTACGAAGGGTACATTTTCCTCAGCACAAATCTCTTCTAATTTATATTAAAAAATATTGTTTTTGACGTAATCCTAAGACCCAAACCGTGCCTAGGGGTAATACCTAGAACTAAAGACCTATCTGACCTCGACCTCGCCTTCAGGGACCTAATTAACCCCCTATATCTCTCCAAAAGGTCAGGCTCGTATCGGGCCTATACGAGTCGTTGCCTCCTACCATCGTCACCAACATCGAGTGACGGGAGGCAACGTCAATCCTATCCACTTCGTCTCTAACTCTGTCAACCCTGGCCCCTGGGAGACAGACCCTCCTCCTCTTGGTTGGATGCCGTTTAACGAACTCTGTGTCCATATGGCGCACTAAAGAGTCCCCAATTAAAATAGTTTCCCCCTCATTCACGTCCCTTTCCAAATGGGCGAAAGGGTTCGAAACCTCGATAGGGGGGGATTCCTATCACCTAACGTACGCGGCCTAGCTCCACCCTTAACTTCTCTAAATCCCTCCCCATCTACTAATCTCGGACCAACCTTAACCCCTTCCTCAACTCTATCCAACCTTCCCGATAAGCTACCTAAACTAGAAACTAGGTTACGCACCTCACCTTTCAAATTACTAACGTCTTCAACGTTAGTATTCGTTCGGCTTTCGTCAACCGTAACCCTACCCCTGCCCTCATCAAGCGTTGCAAGTCTTTCCGTTACCTCACGTACACTACCTTTTATATCAACTATTCCCTCCCTTAACTCGGAAAAGAAACAAACTGATCTCTCGGTAATCGCCATAGGACCGCCGTAATAATCTTTAAAATCCGAATACCACCGGTTTACCCCACACTAACACACGACGCTTTCTGCGACGGCATCACGCAGTTAAAATTAGTTTATAACCGTCACAAGTATAAGTTAAATTAAGCAGGCACGCTACGAAAACTTCTAAATCGCTAAAAACCACTAATATTCCATTACTTAACTATAACAATGTGAATATAAACGCAAGTATATAAAATTCTAAACTTTCCAAAAGTAAAGTTATTAGCAATATGTAAAAGCAATAATAGAGAGGCCAGGAAATGCGTCCGTTCAGTACAGCGTCTGGCTAACGAATGAGTACAGTGTCTGGCTGGCTGTTGGCTGTTGAAGTATTTACGTGTAAAGGTGACGAATCCATAGTATGTGGAAAGAATTACATTCATGCGGGTAAGTGCTTAAAAATACTCTTTTTTGTTTTGTTTTGTCTTTATGCAGGAAGGAGGAGCCTTGGGCGATTGCCCACGAAAACGCCCTCCAAGCGTATTCCATACAGATACAGATAAGACCCTGCACAGAGGCACCAACTGAGCGAGGACTAAGAAACTGTGTAGGCAGTACACTGCACCTAGCCTCTTAGAAGATGTTTTGGAGAGAGAGTATATGCGATCTTTACAGGAAAGATCACGAGAAAGGAAATGCCGGGGATGTTAAGAGAAGGGGAAAGACTGAGGTGTATATTGTTGAAGACAAGGCTATAGTCGTGTTGAAGAATGTGACGAGTAGATAGGCGCAGGAACCGAGTTTTGATCCAATGAAAGTCGCAAGGTATTCTCTGGCCCAATCAGAGATAACAGAAAGCTCAGGAGTCACATAGTGCGACTGTTGAGAAGGAAGCTCTGGGAAGCGGATAGAGAAGTTAAGTGTAGAATCATTGTCATAGGAGTGAATAGGAGAGGAAGGACGAATTAAAGATCATTAATAAATAAAAGGAAAAGATTGGTTGAAAGAACAGAGTCCCTAAGGAACACATCTGTTGGTAGCTTTAGGAGAACAGAGGCCATCTACAACCGCAGTTATAGAGCGGCTAGAGGGAGAATTAGACGTGAAGACACAGGTAGAATGATAAAATCCGAAGGATGGCAATTTGGATATTTTAAAATTTATATCACACTCTATCAAAAGGTTTCGTTATGTCTAGCGCAATAACAAGAGTTTCACCGAAATCCTGAAAACAGGAAGACCATGATTCAGGGAGATGTGCAAGAAGATCGTTGATAGAAGTACCCTTGGGTCCCCATACTGACGATATGAAAGAAGATTGTGAGAAGAGAGGTGATTAAGATTCTTCCTATTAAGGATAGTTTTAAAAAATATCAGAAAGGCAAGAAATCAAAACAGTTTTACTGAAGGGATTAGAGCGGCTATTCTTCCTTGGGACAGGCTGAATGAAAGCAAACTTTTATCAGAAAGGTAAAGTACTACTGTAGATGAGAGCCAAAAACGTAGGGGTTTGCCTGGCGGGGTGTTAGCATTGAAGCGCAAGAACAACATCAGGACCATACACCATCCTAGAGATGGTCCCCAGATAGGCCAGAAAGAACATTTTTGGAAACGTTTCTAATTTCAGACATGATAAAGTCAGAGGGAGGAGGAGATGAAGGAACAGCATCGGCTTCATCCATGGTTGAGGTGGAAGCGAAAGTTTGAGCAAAGAGTTTAGCGTTGCCAGAAGAAGATCCGGCAGCTGAGCAGTCGGGGTGGAAGAGAGGATGGAAAGAAGAGGGGGTAAAGTTGTTGAAGAGGTTGTTAGCTAGATACCTGAAAGAGTGTGATGAATTAGAACAATTAGTTCCAGGTCATTCAGGAAAGCCAAAGGTTTTGGTGAACATTGAAATCTCCTAAAGTTAATATTTCAGCTATGGAGAGCGGAATAGAATGTATTCCACTTTGGAAGTGAGGTAATTAAAGAATTTTAGATAGGGAGTAGAATTAGGAGAAAGGGAAACAGTGCAGGTGTATTTGTTTTGAGATTGGATTTAAGTCGTAGCCTGAGGGTATAGAATTCGGGGGTTCGGGAATACGAGAACAAGTTAGGTCATTGCGTACATATACGCAGCATCCATCTTTGTAGTGAATCTCAGTATAGGAATGTAAGAAGGTACAGAAAGGATGTTGCTGACTGTCATCGCAGGAACCTGAGCTTCAGTGAGGGATGAGGTTTGGAGGAGGAGAGGCGGTGTTCGGCAGATTGAAAATTTGAGAAAAGACCACGAATGTTGCATAAGTTTATGAATCAGGCTGAGGAACAAGAACATCCCGAATGGGTGGTAGCAGATTCAGCCTCGCTATCCAGCGTCTGCATTCCTTGTATCGGTAACCGGAGTCCCGAAGTGGGCCATTAAGGGGCCTCTCCTTATAGGAGTCCAATGCTCTTGAATTTATAGCCTTTTTTAAATTTGAAAAGATTATGTAGTGTGTAACACTACAGTATATGTAGTGAGTAGTAGGGTGAGACGTGTATGTGTGGTTGGGATCATGTTGGACTGGTCACAGGGTAGATGAGCCACGGAAAAAGATCAGTTAAGGTGGACAGTTGCAGTATAAATAGATGTTCCAGCATTCCCCATCTTCTGTCTAACAGAATCGAAAATGCCTCTGTCAAACATTATACATCTGAACCAAGTGCGCTTGGTCTTAATACGATCAGAGGAATAGGAATGTGGGAGGTGGATTCTCCGGTATAGAGATGTATAGTAGATTGTTCAATTTAAAAGGTCTTTGATAAATTAAAGTAAGAGGGACGACAGTACAATTTCTCTGAGAAATATTGTAGTGGTAACACAGTGGCCCACAGGATTGTGATAGTGACCAGGTTTGAGCATCGGTTTTAAGCTTTGTCAGGAGAAAATTCGGTAACTGAAATTATGTGAATGACAAATAGAAATAACACTGATGGCGAACTGGCTGAAAGAACAGAAAGAATACTCACTTTTGTAAACAGGGGGACATGTTATAAAGGAATGGTAAAAATGGCTATATATATATATATATCACGTAAAGAACGACGCTTGTATAGGAGATATTCCGCGCAAGACGAGAGAGAGAAAACAAGCGTCGTTCTTTATGTTATTTATACTGCGTGTTCTTTGCAGTTGAATGTATATATATATATATATATATATATATTACTAAAGTAAAGCATACTTGTATTTCCCCGATGTTGGGTAGTCGATAACTTGAAGCTGGAACTGAATGAGGCTGTACAAACGTGTCAAGTAAATTTTGAACGACGTCCATATTCTGAGTGGATGTGGTCCCCGACGTTTCCTAGAAATAATGGATGAAGGAACGATATAGCACCGTGACATGGAAAACTACATATATGGTACAGTAATGTAATTAACACAGAATATTCTTTGTTGGCGATATTATTTATTTTACATTTATTTTTATCTTTTCAGCACTAGTGACGAAAATCAAAACTGATCTAAACATATGCTCACATTGTTCAACATGTCTCATTCTCTTATTTCCCATATATATATATATATATATATATATATATATTATATATTATATATATATATATAACGGCGAGGCTTTGAGGAGTATGTGATGGGTGGGTTGTAGACAAGATAGAAGAGAGAGGTGTAGCCATTGTGAAACTGTAATATCTACTTATTTAATTTCGTTCTTGAGCTTTAGATTTTACTTAATTCTTAATTAAGAACAGTACATATAAATCCAGTTAATAATACATAAATCATGAATAAGCATTAACGCTCAGGGTATGTATTAGTTTTCAACTATCATTATTATCGACATAAATAAAAATACAAAGTCATTGTTATAGGTATGTTGACAATACTATACAAAGATTTCAATGCTGGGCATGGGCGTCAGCCAACGATAAATAATGTATATTTAATTCTAGATCACGCACATGAAATGACTAAGTAATAGAGTATTGGACACTAGTTCCTAGCATATTATTAGTATTCTGTTGTTAATCGATATTTCACACTTATTAGACGAGATTACATGCATCTTATTTTTTATATCGGTAATTAAAATCAATCCACAGATTCAAATCGGCGAAAATGTGTGATTTTGATATGAATATATGAAAGATTGTTGAATAACGTGTTGTGCTTCGTGTGAGCGGTATGCTTGACGAGTTACAAAATATTTGTCTAAGTTTGTTATTGATCATGACCCTACATTTGTAAATAAAATGCACTAGATTGATTACATTTTGAAACGGTGGTACTGAAGTACGTTATATAGGAATGAAAAAGGAGTAATAAATCCTGTTCAGGGGTACATGCTTAAGTTAAGCCTTATAGTATAGCTCCTTGAAATTATTAGGCTATAATTATAATTATATGACCTTCAGCGAAAGCGTCAGTATAAAGTTCATGAAGATACACATTTCTTTTATTAACAAAATTATGAAATCTGTTTTACCGTATTTAGCTACTTTGTTGACAGTGAATCATTTCATTGTTATTATTATATTCATATTTCTGAATTAATTATGCTCCTAGTTGGATTAATGTCTTTGCAATATATATATATATATATATATATATAGTTTCAGGGAATCTTGCTCTGAAATTATCTTCGTTTCTAACCACCTGTGATTGATCGACTGGGATGTATACTGTATATAGAGTTTAAAAAGTGGCGGAGTATCATGCAGAATATTATGTAATTTCAAGATATAAATTTATTTTATTGAGTTATACAGTTAATTTACAATTTCTTAGCTAACATTCTTTAAATTACATTGTCACGAACATACAGTTTGATCAGGTTTTTATTTTTGCAAACCTACCAAAGGCGATGGAGCTTAACAACGTAATAATTTAACTGTAGAAAATATCTGCAGCTTATTTAAAAAGTTAGACACTAAATTAAACGGCTTATTGTAAATAATTGCAAATTACCATTGAATGTGATGTGGGTTAAAACATTATAAGTTTTTAATTTCTCTAAAAATGAATCCGTTTCTAAACCCCGAGGGACTGTTTGCTGAAGAGAGACTAAAATTTTTTATGTAGCATGGCACTGTAGTATTAAGTAATAATCAAAATGTGAGTCTAAGTATAGGCTGAGAATTTGTAGATAACTGCACCATACATCAGTTTTCATCGTGATGAATTTCACACGTGATAAATGAAATATAATTATCGTGAATGAATGTCTTGACGTGGCATGGTTCTGTAGTAATAGGTGCTAATTAAACTAATGACTTAAATATAAGTCTATATTTGTGGATAGATATCCCTTTAGTAAGTTCATTACAATGAATTTGAAATGTTTTAATAAAATAAAATCATCGCAAAGGATATATATATATATATATATATATATATATATCCTTCATTACCCCTGGTTTAGCTACCGGTCGTATTGCTCATTCTGACAAAGGTTAAGCTTGTCCCTCAATCTTATATCCACAGTTCAACGTGGAATATTAACTATGCCTACCAGCATCTCGCTGTATTAATCACTAGTCTATCCAGGGGTACCCATTTATCTACCAACCAAATTTATTGTATGGATGGGTGAACAGTTAGGTTTGTTGCGAGCCGACTGTCGTCGTCGGGGTCGACAACTACGCTACGTATTCAGCGATGCTAACCAGTGTCCTGCTGATTCACATATATATATATATATTATTCGTGAACAAGAAAGGAGTCGAACATCTAGAATGAATTTTACTCAAAGCGCTTATCCTAAAAAATAATGATTATCAGTTAACATGCTAAATAGTTTAAAAATACTCACAAACTGGTAAAAGGAGTGAAGTGATAACAAACTTTCTGCTGTGAAGATTGCATGAAGAGTGATCATTTCGATTAGAGTCTGGGCTTAAATAGCTTCATCTCTCTGTGTTGCAATACACAGCTAGTTTCCATATTTCGCCATAATTTCAATTCGCTGTGTACTTCATTATTTAATTTGGCTAATGCCTACCAACAGATTTCATAGTTTGTTAATGAGAAAAACGAATGTTTTTTATATATGCTGTCATGTACCTTTCCAACGATAAAAATTAAGAGATCTTCCTTCAATATACAAATATGTATATCCAGCAACTCATATTCCAGACCCTTTTAAACGTATTATAGTGTATTGTAATGTAATATAACGTTATGGAAATTTCGCAATCCCTTCCGGTTTGTATAATTCCGGGAAGTTGCTGAAAATGTGGATTAGTAAACTATTGTTAAGAAATTATATTAATTAGGGAAGCTAATTGCTTACAAGTAATGTTTTAAATTTATAGAATGATCCTAAACAAATATATTTAATTTATACCTACCCTCTCACTAAACCAAAATTCCGTTTTCTGTATTGCAAATGTATGTAGAAAACGACTTTTGCAACATTTAGTGTAACACTATTATAAAATGCATTATAAAAATGTTTCTGTTTTAAATTCATCGTATAAAGGAAATCGTATTATAACTGAAAGAATATTAAATTAGGTATTCGCCAAAAATAATGAATTAACTTCAGTAGGTGGATGTTGAAACGGGGTACCCCAAAATTATTACATAAAGGAAAAGGATCAGCGCATAGACCCACAAGAAAACTCAAGCTAAATAAAGACTGATATGTAATTGACTTTAATAGCAGTCTTTCTTTTTAAAGTTGTTTGCATTTGTAATTAGCATAACAAAACGAAGTAGGTACCTAATGTAAATTGAAATAAATAATATTTATTTATGTACCTGCTTTTCCCTTCAAGTTTGTAGAAAATCCTTGCGTGATAGAAAAATGCATAACTTATTCGAAATCAGGGTAATTGATTTATATAAACCAACTATTAGTAAGATAACAGCTCTTACAAATTTCTCATTCGCAGGCCTGTGTAGTTTGTAGCCAATAATTGGCAACAATAATAATTAATTATTTCTCGTTACAGATAAATCAGTAGAAATAATTACATACGTTTAAAATTGATTATTATTAATTAGCCTGGAAAATCTGGCAAGATTGTGAACTGAGTTGCCAATTATAATTAACGTACTTAAAGAATTATGCGAATACTGTACATTAAATCAGTAAAACTTATCAAATTCGATGATCCCGGGTTCGATTCCTGGGAGGTGCCTCATTTTTCATTCGATTCCGCTCGTATGTAAGAGAATTACGACTTCTGACTGATTGGGAAATTTGGTGTAGTGGTTAGCATGTCCGACCGGCAATTGGATGATCCTGGGTTCGATTCTTGTGAGGTGCCTTATTTTTCATTTGTTCGTTCTTTCTCCTCATCTTCTGCGGACACTCTTCCACACAAGCGTCATTCTTTACATTAATTATACTGTGTTGTTTGCAGTTAAAAAAAAAAAAAATATATATATATATATATATTTATTTGCATCATTCACTCGTTTCACGTGCTTAATTGTGAAATTCATCATGTATATATATACAGTATATATATATATATATATATATATCATATATATATATATATATATAGGATCAAATGTAGAATTCGCACCCCAGCCTTCTTTAGTTAGCTTTATAAGGCTAACTAACGAAAATATCATGACCTATCCTAACCAATCGTCAAGGGCGTACAGTTAACCTAACGATTGGTTAGGTTAGGTCGTGATATTTTCGTTAGTTAGCCTTATAAAGCTAACTAAAGAAGGCTGGGGTCCGAATTCTACATTTGATCCTATATATATATATATATATATATTTGCATCATTCACTCGTTTCACGTGCTTAATTGTGAAATTATATATATATATATAATAACGACAAACAAATAATAATGATTTAGATGGTAAATGAAGGTAAATAATAATATATATGTTGTTAAACGCTTAATTGTTAGTCTAACTGCATAATGTAGCTTAATAATATTTGTCATATGGACTATAGTTTGTCAATAAACCTTTTCATTTCATTTGAAATGTGATTGAGCTATATAAAATCAGTTATTAGTAAGAAAATCTCTCCCACAAAGTTCTCACTCGCAGGCCTGTAATTTATAGTCAATAATTGGTAACAATAATAATAATAAATATTTCTCGTTACAGATAAATCACTAGAAAAAATTGCATAAGTTTAAATTTGTTTATTAATAATTAGTTTGGAAAATCTGGCAAGATTGTGAACTGAGTTACCAATTATAATTAATGTACTTAAGAAAGAATTATGCAAATATTGTACATTGAATTAGTAAAACTTATCAAATATATATATATATAATTATTTACTTTTGTTGAGTTTAAACGATGGTTCAGGATCGATCTGCGGTCGACCTCTCTGCAGCATCCCGCCTCATTTGCTGGATTTGGTGAAGGAGGGAATTGCTGTCTGATCTCCTCCTACCTTCGTAGCCAGCCACGCATGGCTGGTCAGGGACTTTGCACAAGAATCTGTCCAGCTGGTTCTTGAAGTTATTCAGGTCGGTGTGCTGGAGATTCTTCACTTCTTTTGGAAGGACATTGAAAAGCTTTGGGCCCCGTATTCTGAGGGTATTTTCCATCCTCGTTTTCATGGCCCCTTGTCTCACCGCAGCTGGGACCGTACAAAATCTGCCTCTTCTCTCATTCCAGTTTGTTTCTATTTCATTTCTGAGGTTAGGGACAGAGCCCTCAAGTATTTTCCATATGTATATTATTGTGTACCGCTCGCGCCTTCTTTCAAGAGAGTAGAGTTCCAGGGACTGTAGTCGAGACCAGTAGTCTCCACCCTCCGTTTCCTCTCTCTTAGACGTAAAAGTCTTTTGTATAGCTTCAATGTTCGCAATGTCTCTTTTTCTGTGTGGGTTTGTGAGTACTGAGCAATATTCAATTATTGGTAGGACTAGACTCTTCCATAATTTAGGATGATGTTTGCCGTTGCGATTTAGATTTTACAGTACTCTCTGAATTCTGCATCCGACGACATTATTACTCCAACATCCATGACTTGTGGATTTGGTGTTATCTGTTTGGCTTGCAGAGTTTTGTACCCCTTTTTTCTGTAGCTCTTTGTTATTACCATATCTTAGAAGTTGGAATTTTTCTTCGTTGAACTTCATATTGTTGTCTTCTGCCCATTGGAATAATGTTTCAATGTTGTTTTGTAATTTTCTTATGTCATCTTCGTTCAATATTTCCTTACATACCTTTGTTTCATCTGCGAAGCATGATACAATACTGTCCTTAATATCTGCATCAATATCTGCAAACATTATTATGATTCCAGTAATTCCAGTAATTCCTGTATTCTTAAGTTTGTGTGCTATGATTCCATGGTCACATTTATCGAAGCCCTGAAGCCATGTTGATTTGGGTTATATAAGTCTGGTACTACCTTTAAATAGGGGGGGGGCAATGTTCGCGTTCTTTAAGGGGAGTGGAATTTGTCCTGTGTCGAGTGACTTCCTCCATAGTATGCATAGCGGTTTTGCAATACTCTCTTTGCATTTCATCAGAACTGTGGCACTCCATGTGTCTGGCTCTGGCGCTGAATTGTCTCGCATCTGTGATAAGGCCGTAATTACATCTCCTTCCGTGAACTCGAAGTCCATCAATAGGTTTGTGCCGGAAATTGTTCTTGATTGATCTGTATCTGTCGAACAATTCGTCTTGCTTTTCCACGTCCATCTCGGACTTAGGGGTGCTAAACACAGATTTAAATTGTTCCCTAAACAGTTCACTTATTTCTTTCGGGTCATTTGTGTATTCGGCCTCCCCGTCTACTGTATCAACGGTCCAATACTCTCTTTACACTGCATTTTCCTTTTCGCAAACGTGTAGATGTATTTTGGGTTATTTTTTATTTTTTCTGCTACCTTTTTTCCTCCTCGTTTGTTTTATGTATGAATGTTTGCTTTAGGTTCATTTCTATTTCGCCAAATTTCCTTTCTAGTTTGAGTCTCTTTGCATCAGTTCTGCATCTGTGGAGATGTTTTATGGTTTGTCTTCGTTGCCTGAATATTGTCCTGATTTTCCTCTCGAGCTTGCTACGTTTTCTTTTCTGTCTCTCTGGAATATGTTTCAGTATTATAGGTTTGGTTTCCGTCTCTATTATACATAGTATTTCTTGTGGAGTCTTCTCGTGAAGTAGCAATTGCCAATTTACCTCCTTTAAATCTTTATTTACGTTTTTCAATTTACTTTCTTTGAATTTATGTTTAAGCCTTCAAATATTCCATCCGCCTCTCTAGGATGCGTTTTTAGACCTCTGAGTGCTAACTTCAATTGTATATCGATGAGGTTATGGTCGAGAACTTTGTGTGCGTTACTTTTTTATTTATTATTATCTCGTTATTTGTCCAGATTAAATCCAAAACGTTCTCCTTTCTCGTGGCTTCAACGATTTCCTGGGTAAGGGCGTAATGTTCCATAATATTTAATAGTATTGTTGCTTGGGTTTTGTCATCTTTCGTAATGTTGCCATGAAACTTCTCAACATATATAACTTCGTCATTTTTCTTCCATTATATGAATGGGAAATTAAAATCTTCGAAAATTAAAATATTTGTTGCTGGAGTTTTAAGTAATTTTAATATGTTTTCTATTTCATTTGTAGCAAATTGGAATTAACTTTTTGTGGTGTTTGGTGGTCTGTAGATGTTCATAATGGTTAGGTTCAGTTCTTTTACTTCTGATATAATAACTTCAACTGTGCTGTTTGATTTCTTTACCCACACTTCACATGTGTATGTGTTTTTCACGTAGATACAACATCCTCCCCCTCGTCTAGCCACTCTATCTGCTCTGTATATGTTGTAGTCCAGCAATGCTATTTCAGTATTCTCGATGCAGTTTTCACAGACTTTTTCGCACTTATATAAGTGTGTTTCCGTTAGGCATATGATATCTATGCTGGTTTGCGTAGCTAAATTTTGCAAGTATTTTAATTTGCATTCTGCGTGGTTCGTATAGAGGCCTTGTATATTTGTATATAATACATT
Source organism: Bathynomus jamesi (assembly GCA_023014485.1). Classification (NCBI taxonomy): domain Eukaryota; kingdom Metazoa; phylum Arthropoda; class Malacostraca; order Isopoda; family Cirolanidae; genus Bathynomus; species Bathynomus jamesi. The sequence continues at coordinate 125,481 of JAJOZX010001453.1, forward strand.
TACCGGGTTTCTAATCTTCGTGTTCGATTTTCCTAAATGATGGTCGTTTCTGGTCGATGTCGGTTCCTGTTTGGTGTTATTGGTTAGGCCGCTGCATTTGGGAGTCTTAGGGTTGCGGCGCGTGATACCACTGTGGTTGTTGTATTATTGGTGGGTGGTGTTGAATAGGAGGGTGATGTGCGTAATGTTGTGGTGCATATGTTTGTGTCGTTCTGTCTCTCCTTGTTAGAAGGGCAAGCTGAGCTTTTATTATCTTAATTTCTTCTAAAAAATATGTTTCATTACTCTTGTTATTACTTCTATGTCGAATATGATCTGTTCTTTCCCGTTCTCTTCTTTGCGTACCCTTTATATGAAAATGCGGGCACTCAATGTTCAGGCATTTTTTCTCAGTAATTGATTGTCTGCACACACACACACACACACACACACACACACACACACACACACACATATATATATATATATATATATATATATATATATATATATATATATATATATATGCATCATTCACTCATTTCACGTGCTTAATTGTGAAATTCATCATATATATATATATATATATATATATATATATATATATATATATATATTTATAATATATATGATCACTTTAACAAATTGCTTCCCAGTGTACAGTATATCACTTTAACATATTGCTTCCCAGTGTTAATCACTTTAACATATTGCTTCCCAATATTTAGGATAAGGAGTACGATAAAAAATGTTCGCTTTAATAAAGTAAAGGCATAAAAAGTAAATCATAGCATGTTAAAATATTAGAGTGAAAGTAAATTTATTAGAACTGTTGCGCTATATGGTCACACAAAGTAAAAAATGGATTTCGGAAGAATCGGTCACTCCACATCATTTGCCACAAGTACGAGTTGAGTAGCTCCTTTTTGCATCCTTTCATTTTCTTTATATATTTAATGTAGGTTAACTGAATGCCCGGTTAGGTCAACTGAATGCCCGGTTAGGCCAACTGTACGCCCTTGACGATTGGTTAGGTTAAGTTGTGATATTTTCTTTAAAAACTAGCGAAAATATCACAACTTAACCTAACCAATCATCAAGGGCGTACAGTTGACCTAACCGGGCACTCAGTTAACCTACATTAAATATATAAAGAATGCTCGGTTAGTTCATTTATAGCTTTGTTTACGGTCGGTAGGTTATCTCCTAGATTACCAACCTCTTTCTAACCAACCAACCTTTCTCTTTTTAACATATTGCTTCCCAGTGTTAATCACTTTAACATATTGCTTCCCAGGAGAGATCACTTTAACATATTGCTTCCCGAATGCTCTGAGAAGTAATATGTTAAGGTGATCCGTTTTGTTGGTTAAACGCTTATATGTTAGTCTAACTTCATAATGTAGCTTAATAATATTTGTCATATGGACTGTATTTGTGAATAAATTTTTTCATTTCATTTCATGTCGCTTCATTTCATATTAGTTTAGAATAAATGAAATTTAATTAGGAAAAGCAAAAGTTACCCCTATAATTGAAAATAAAATGTTTTATTTTAATTGTATTTAATTTTTTTATTTAACTTAATATAATACAAATATTAAACAAAGAAATTGTTATTGATTTAAAACGTGTTTAACCTGAATTTTTTTTTTGTGATGTTCGCAATTCCTAACATACGAAAGCGGAAACACTTTTGAAGATTAATATGGTATTGAAACTAGCGGGTTACGAACGCTCCGGAACGAAAAGTACTCGAATGTTTGTTTGTTTGTTTTTGTCTCATAAAAGACCATAAAGGGGGATTTTTTTTTTAAGGAAGGTGAGGATGAATTTTTTTTTTTTAAATTTTCACGAAGGAGGAGGGCATTCCGCAAGGGGCCCTCAAGGATCAAGTGTCCTTCATTAAGGACGGTGAGACCCCATAAATGGCGTGATGAACTTAAGGAAGGGGGCCCTCATAACGGATGCGAAGGCCTCCAAGGGGCCCCTCCAGGGGCAAGTTTCAAAACACCCCAAATTCTTCTCCCCAAATGCCATGATACTACTAAGGTCCTAAAAAAAAATATTATCTTTTTAGAACTTGTAGAGGGTCAATACACCAAATCATGAGTGAGGTAAGACGGCTTAATATTTTCACTCCACCCTAATATACCGTATATATATATATATAATATATATATATATATAAAACCTTTGGTTAGCTTCTGCCCGAATTGTTCATTATGACGAAGGTCAAGCTTTTCACTCCACCTTAGACCTACAGTTTGACGTGGAATCCGAACCACGCCTCATCAGCAGCCCAGCGTTTTAACCACTAGGCCATCCATGGTACCCATTTATCTACCAACCAATTTCTTTATTGTGAAGAAGGATGAACAGCTGGGTTTTGCTGCGCGACGGCTGCCGCCACCGAGTCTCGAATCCGGGGCCGATGGATTCGTAGTCAGCGACGCTAACCAATACACCACCGAGGTGCACACACACACACACACATATATATATATATATATATATATATATATATATATATATGGGAATGAACTCAGAATGGTTCCCTGAGTTTTTTATGATACACACAGACCGTGCATGGAACAAGGAACTCTTCTGGGATAATTAAATCCACTATAGTCCGAATAAGTAATGGTAAATGACAAATACCATAGTTTTTCTTTTTCATGATGCAAGCCCGACGTGGGCAATGAGTCTCTCGCAAAGAGGTCCCATAAATATAGCTTCCCTCACCAGCTATCTGCAAAGCAGACAGGATCCAGCTTTGGGACATGGATCTAGGGTTTAAAGCAGCCTAGCCCCACTACATTTAGAACCTCAATATAAGTAAAAGACTCGTTGCATTCACGTCGGATTGAATGTGTGAATCATATATATATATATATATATATATATATATACAGTACTGTGCAAAAGTCAGAGACCACTGTCGATCTGATAACTATTAGATAATCTGATGTATAAATTTGGTTTTGATACTAAAATACATATTAACTAGAACCTCCTGTTCATATTAACGTATAACTAAGTTATTACTTAAGTGTATAAAGTTGTATAAGCTGGATAACCCTTTAGTCTGTATAAATTGGACTTGAGGGTTCATTCATTATATTACTTATAACGCATGTGTTTAAAGATCTAGCGAACTATTAATGATGGATCTGCGTAAATGCTCCTAAGCTATTGTTATATCAATATTTACAATTAAAAGTATTGACATATTCACTTAAATTCTGCAAAACAAATTTATCCAAAACGTTTCTCATTATAATCCTAATTCATGCTTTTTTTTTCTTTCACATGCTTAAGAAATGACAAAAAGTACAATTTCTGATGAGATTAGATATAGAATAATACATTTGCATGGTGAAGGACTGAGTCAAAGAAAAATAAGTGAATCTACCGGCGTTTCCAAAACTGGTGTACAAAAAATCTTGGCTCGTCACAGCTCAAATGGAACCCCAGCTGATCGCCATAGATCAGGGAGGCCCACTAAGCTTTCTCCATCTGATCTACAATATCTAAAGATTACTTCCCTTCGAGACAGACGCAAATCCAGCACTTTACTTGCAGCAGATCTCGAAAAAACAATAGATGTTAACATATATATATATATATATATATATATATATATATATATATAGTAAAAGTGTTTACGGTGACTTCGGGAAATGTATGTTTCATTACGGTATAATCGTACAGTGACTCCTCGTGTATACTTTTTGTGTCATAGTTAGTAATAGTTGCATAATTAATGTGAAAAGATGCCTGAGCATCGAACCATTGGTATCCCGAGCATGATTTAAAGGGACGAGAAGTGGGACCCCTTTCGGCGTTCGCCCCATCTCCACCCCCAACCACCCACCACCAGCTACGCTCCCCCGCAAGCCGTTACAGATACAATGGGGTCGTCTGCTATAAATCTTGTAGAAAATCCATTGTTATGTTTTATATTTGAAAAAGTAGATCATATTAGGTCCGACCATCTTGTATCTGTCTGTCATGATTTTTATGATTCAGAAGAAATAGAACATGCGAGGGTACAATTAAACACCCTGTTCAGTGCTACCCTCTCAACTCGTAGAGGTAATTCTAGAAACGAAAATACGCTGAACGACATTATAAATAAAGTGTCCACCCTCCGGGATAATGAGAAAAATATTACCTTTAACGTTACTAACTTCCATAGAATACCGGTAATCTCTATGGGTGACGTAGACGTCTCGTGGCTCCTCAAACAGTATAATGAGGTACAAAAGTCGATAGTTGAACTGAAACACCAACACGTGGTGTCAAATCAGAAAAACGCGATTTCGCTAGAACAATTCCGGTCAGAGTTAGATACGTTGAAAAAGACGCTCCTCCCAAAGCCCAGTCACTCGGAAGTAGTTCAGCAACTCAGATCTCCAAGAAGCGCGTCGGGCAGCGAGGGAAACGAAATCCCCGCCTCCAACTCCCCCCTCTGAAGGTGGGGTGGAAACGCAGCATGCAGGGGTAGCGGTCAACCCCCCTCCCGTTCAAGGAAGGACCCCTGCTCCCGATTTCACAATGAGGAACAAGGACGGTCCAATGCCGAGAGACGAGGCATCATTGCCCTCTTCCCTGCCTCCCACTGCAGAGGAGAGGCGTTCGATTACGCCTCGCTCGGTGCGCAGTTCCCCTCCCCTCCCACCGAAGAAGGAGGGGCACACGCGGCCGTCAGGTTATAAACACCGCTAACAGACCCTCACCAAGCCACAGAGTAAGAGAGGGGCCTCCTATCCCCCAAAAGTTGTGCCATCCATCCCCCAGGCAGGCGAACCCTGCCTCAGGGAGATCGAGGGAGTAGGACGGGTGGGTAACTGTTAATAGGCGCGCCCGTCCCAAAGGTCTCCTCAACCCGTCTCCGCGGCGAGGCCACCGATGGGGAATCTCACCCTCTTTGTGTCGCGAATTCAGCTCTCGAACGAGGCAAGCGATATTCGACACATGATGGAAGAAGTCATTGGCGAACACAATATATTGATAGTTAATAAACTAAACACGAAATCTCCATATTATAACTCATTCAAAGTAATAATTCAAGGTGTAAATGCGCATTTCAACCCGTATAATACGAGTCAATGGCCAGACGGTATTATTGTTAAGGAGTTTATTCACTTTTCCAGCAGATTTGTTAACAGGAAAAATAATAATAATAATAATAATAATAATAATAGGCGCCCTAACGGTAATGCCTGAAAGTTGTACTGTGTACAATAATAATAATCTTACTAATAATAAATTTTCTATCAGTCATGGCGGATAACTTGTTGAAAATAGTCTCACATAACGTAAGGTCAGTGAGGAATTCAATTGTAGATGTTCATAAAATCTGTAACAGTGCAGATTTGATACTCCTGCAAGAGCACTGGCAACCTAAGCAAGAGCTAAAATTCCTCTCTACCATCCATGATGACTTTATGTACCATGCTTCATCAGCAGTAGACTTGTCAGGTGAATTAATGTACGGTAGATCTTTTGGTGGTGTTGCTTTCTTAATAAGGAAAAATTTGTCAAACATACAAAATTTTTAACAAGCGATAATGTAAGGTTAGGCATTGAATTACAAGTGAACAATGATTGCATATTAATTGTAAACTGGTATTTACCATACAATAGCGGCAGTAATCTAGATGAATACATTGATTTGCTGTACAAAATTAAGTCATTATCAGATAACCCCAAATATTCTCACTGTATAATAATGGGGGACTTTAACGCGCACGTGAACTCGGAATTCTTTGTAGAATTGGGTAACATGTGCGAGTCGGCCAATTTAAGTATAAGTGATGTAGATGTATTAGGGGTAACCAGTGACAATTTTACATACGTCAGTGATATGAGTGGTACCACCAGGTGGATTGATCATTGTCTCACTAGTAATAATCTAAAGGATCGAATTGTTAGAGTTCATATTCTGCATGATTTCCTTCTTTCTGATCATAGACCATTAGAAATATTAATTAACTTTACCAATTTATGTGCAACACGACTTAACAAGAACTCAATAGTTAAGAATAATCGCGTCGATTGGTACAATGTTAATGTGCAGAAGAGAATAGAATACAAAGACAGAACAAGTCACCTCTTTAATAATTTAAAAATTTTGCATCTTGCCTGTAATAATCCTTGCTCAAATGATTCTCACTGTAAACTCATAGATAGGTATTATAGTAAGATAATATCCCTGTTAAGAGAAACAGGAAGCCCCGTGATTAAATCATACAACTATCATACTAAGATTATTCCTGGATGGAATGATTTTTTTGCCCCCCTGAAGAGGGAATCGAAAGACGCCTATGATTTGTGGTGCTTTCATGGTAGACCCAGAATAAGACCAGTATACATGAATATGTGTAGAAGTAAGGGTCAGTTTCAGGCGGCCATAAGGCGATGTAAACAGGAAGAAGAGTCTATTCGAGCATTAAAAGCCTGTGAAGCTCGTTTAAATAACGATAATAACAAATTTTGGAAATTTGTTAAGAATCAAACGGGTGTCAAAAATGTCCTCCCTCCGACAATCGATGGGGTGTCGGGGGAGGATGAAATTGCAAAGCTGTGGAAAAACCACTATTCTAACATTCTTAACAGTGTGAGTAGGGATAATCTTAAGATATATTGCAGCGAAACGATTGTGGGAGGGAAAAGGGAAAATACTTTGATATCATTTTCTGAAGTAAAGAGGTAAATTAAAGAGTTAAAGACTGGTTCTGCGTCAGGGGTAGATGACTTATCGAATGAGCACTTAAAATATGCAAATGACGTAGTATGTCTGCATATATCATTGCTCCTATCAGCCATGCTTGCTCATAGCTATATCTCTGCAGAATTCATCTTGCCCCTGGTCACAAATAAGTATGGAGACATTCTGTCCAGCAATAATTACAGGCCTATTGCTGTCGCTTCCTGCTTCTCGAAACTACTAGAAAAACTCTTGTTACTCCGAGTAAATGGTTTCCTATGGACATCTCCTAATCAGTTTGGCTTTAAAAGGTCACACTCAACTCACCTGTGTATCTATGTACTCAAAGAAACAATATCTAAATAAATGCAAAAAAAATTCACTTTTTCTACCTGAAAGTCACAATATGATAATAAAAACCCATTCTAATAGACAGAGTTTATTTCCACAACAGTTTCGATGCCCACTGGCATCCTCTTCGGGTGGATACAGAAAAACGAATGAACCAAACACAAGAGGGAAAAGAGTCAAGAGCCTTTAAGAAATTCGCACATAGATTAGGTCCCGTTATCCCGACAGTGGAAGGGCATTTTATTAAAGGGACCCTCTTTTTAAACACATTCGCATAAATTTAAGGCTATCTTCTTGTTGTATACATATAGATTCTATTATTTTACATAATTATTACATTTATTATTAAATATGTTACATTTAATATTTTATTATTATTTATTACAGAAATTATAAATTTATTATTACATTGATTATTACATTGTTGTTTATTATATAAAAATTATAAACCGAAAAACAAATGAAAAAGGAGGGGGCGAGGAGGGAACAATCAAGAGACGGCTACGAATAAATTAGGTCCCGTTCTTCCGACACAGGAAGGGCATTTTTATTAATGGGACCCGCTTATAGGTACATTCGCATGAATTTAAACTATATACTTGTTCTATACATTTATCATACATTTATTATTCAATTTATTACATTTAATATTGCATTGTTATTTATTACAGAAATTATAAATTTATTATTACATTGATTATTTATTGATTTATTATTGTTGTTTATTATACAGAAATTGTAAACCGAAACCGGAAGGGCATTTTATTACAGGGTCCCGCTTATAAGTACATACGCTCAAATTAAAACTATCTTCCTGTTCATGCATACAGATTCTACTATTTTGACATAATTACTGCATTGATTATTGCATTTACATTTTTTAACATTTATTATTATTACCTTTACACTAATTACATTTATGTTAGAACCCGTTCACCCGACTCCGTAAGGGATTTTTTGACCAAGAATCTCATTAAAGGGTCTAACTTATAGGTACCCTCGTACAAATTAAAATTATCTGCTTGTTCTATACACACAGATTCTATTATTTTTCTTTTGACATAATTATTACATTTATAAAGTACTTTACTTGATTCCCAATCTATAGCATGATTATTTTGGCTGGCGTGATGAAAAATAGCATTATTGGTGTTACAACTTCTGAAGGCATATTTGTGTTCCTTAATACGGGTTGCAATATTTCTTCCAGTTTCTCCTACGTATACTAAATCACAACTTTTACAGAAAATGCTGTAGACACAGGCTTGTTCCTGTTTTGAAACGTTATTCCTAACCAATTTACTTTTCACGGTAGATGAATATTTGAAAGCCAAAGCAAACTTAAAATCTTTCGTCAACCGTTTAACTCTTTCTAAGTCGACAATGTAAAGCAAACTCACATATTGTTTTTGGTTAACTGACGGGGTTCCCGAGGGGCATAAAAAGTTTTTCTGGCTTTAAAATACGCCTTTCTCTTTAACCACCCAGGATATTTTAAATCCTTAAAAATGTTCCAAATCTTAGAATTTTCGGGGTCTAGCAAATGTGATTTACAAATCCTGAGTGCTCTTAGAAACATGGAAGAAATAATTGAGTTTTTAACCCCTTCATCATGATATGAAAAATAATGAATGTACGAATTACAATGGGTAAGTTTCCTATAGACCGTGAAATTGGGCTTTCCGCTTTCGTTAATGACCAAAACATCTAGAAAAGGTAATTGTTTGTCATTCTCCCATTCATATTTAAATTTAATAAAGGGAAAAAGATTATTTAATGACTGAAAGAAAGTGTCAAAGTTGTTCCAGTGGTCAGGCCAAAATGAGAAAATATCATCTACATAACGAAACCAAATTAGATTCCTGGAACATATTGTTGGCAACAATTCCGACTCATAATATTCCATTTATAATGTACTCAGTATTGGGGACAAAGGGGACCCCATTCCCATACGAAAACGTTGCAAATAAAATTCTTCACCGAAGGAAAAGGCATTATTAACATATTTAATAATAAATGTAATAATTATGTAAAATAATAGAATCTATATGTATACAACAAGAAGATAGCTTTAAATTTATGCGAATTTGTTTAAAAAGCGGGTCCCTTTAATAAAATGCCCTTCCACTGTCAGGATAACTGAACCTAATCTATGTGCGAATTTCTTAAAGGCTCTGGACTGTTTTACCTCTTGTTTTTGGTTCATTCGTTTTTCTGTATCCACCCGAAGAGGATGCCAGTGGGCATCGAAACTGTTGTCGAAATAAACTCTGTATATTAGAGTGGGTTTTTATTATCATATTGTGACTTTCACGTAGAAAAAGTGAATTTTTTTTGCATTTATTATGGACCCCACGATCAGACGCCATCTATTCTCCTTCTTCTTAGTTACCTTTCCCCAACTTGTATCTTCCTATCGTCTATATGAAAAAACACTAGTGGCTGTGAAGACTAAGAAGCTGCAACTCAAATTCCTGCAAAAGTGTTTAGTGGAGCAAGTGTGCCCGAAGTTCTTGATACCGTTTACCTTCAGGAATGACCATACACCATTTCCGAATTTTGCCCGGGAAATTTTGAAGGAACGTATTCCGAGCGTTAAAAGAGAGATTGACCATACGTATTTCAAACTAAGAAATTGTCTACGCGTCCTTAAATCGCATGTGTCGTGTGAACTACTTGTGGCGTTGTTTGAAGCTGCAGATTATAAATGGGACGTAGAGACTAGACGCACTGAACAACGACTTAACAGAAAGCTATCCAATTTATGTGATGAAAGTGCTTGGTCACAGTGTGCTGTGCAGGGTTCCGTTTTAAATTTATCGACATATGTCTTATCCAAATCCGAAAAGGAAGTTCTTAACTTAGGGCTGTCGTTTGCCCTTAAACCTGATAAAAACATTGTTTTAGATTTTGTGTCGTCCGTAGTTAATTCCAGGGTGGATATTCCGTGTTTAAATTGTTTGATTCTGAGCAAGTTTCTTGAACATTTCAACTCAATGGACTCGATTCATAAAAGATTCCGGTTAGCTTTAGACAAGCTCAGGAAAAACGAAGCAATATTTGTCACTAAAGCGGACAAAAGTAACGCTGTGGTCATTTTGGACAAGTGTAGTAGTACGCCCGGAAAAGGGTGGAATGCAAGTTGCAATTGCATAATATTACGTAATGTTGCAAGAGTGCCACCCCACCCCCTTTTGTTGCAAGAGTGCCACCCCAACCCCCTTTGTTGCTAAACCCCGTCCCCCTTTGGTACCAACCCCCACCCCCCTTTGTTGTCAACCTCAAAATGGGATTGCAAGAGGTATGCAACTTGGAGGCGGAGTTCTCCCCCAAGCGGAACCCCCCAAAGGGGCATGCCTATCCTAAGGGTGCCTCTTTGGGGAGGAAGGGGTTACCTCACCCCTCAAAGGAGCGGAAAGAGATAGCAAGAGAAGAAGAGGAGAACCTTCATCCGACAGCTGTCGGACGCATATGACTCCGTCGTCCAGCACCCGGCCTCTTATAGTGCTCCTATTCAGGCAGTTGGCTTAGGCAGTCAGTGCCAGACACTGCCTCAGGGCGTCATCGACTTAGGCCATCATCAGCCAGGGCCACAGGATGCCATCGTCTCAGAGCATCACCAGTCAAGTGCCACAGTGTGCTAAAAGGATCCGGGCACGCACCCCACTCTAGGTCAGCCCTGTTGCGGGAACCCTACACCTTAGCTAAGTGCCAGTGCCTCCCGGATGAACCATACAATTATCCAACCAAATAAAATATATAATTGTGTACAAGGAACCATTAAAACGCCGTTACATCATTCTGCTCATGAATTAAAGAATATACAACGGAGCATGTATATATGGCCGAACAATAGATTTGAAATTATATATCCATTCAAAACAGGTAATAAAGAGAACTAATTATTTTAAAAGAAATACAATCATTCAATCTGAATTAGATTGGCTGAACTGTCAGCCTCGTTACTTATCTATTCAATTACTCTGTTTTAGAAAATGATATAAACGTGTTCAAGGAATAAATAAAACACCATTACAACGTTCTGTTTATTAATTAATGGATATACAATAGGATATATATATATATATGAAAAATTATTTCACGAAAGTGACACGTGAAAAATATTTATGATGAATAAAACCACGAAGGGAAAAAGAAACACAAAGGGGTGCTCAAGCGCTTTCGTCAATGACATCCTCAGGAACACTGGAGTGAAAGGACAGATCAAGGCAATATATAGGTTACAAAAAATAAACATACATACATACATATTCATATACATATATATATATATATACACATATAATATATATACGTATATATAGTAAGCATAGAAAAAATTGTGGGAGGAGCAAACATTTGTATGGGAGATTGACACTTTTAGCACTTCAGCCGACATTCAATATAAATTCAAATGGCTTGTTTATGAAACAGGTCACAAAAGAATAAAGAAATAAAAATAAATAAATATAAATTGAGAAAAAATTAATTACAAAATAGTGCCTTAGTGATATATATGTCACAGCCTAAATAACCATAAAGAAATAAACCGACAAATAAAAAACCACAAATATATATATATATATATATATATATATATAATATAATATATACATACACACATACACATATACATATATAGTAAGTAAAGAAAAAATTTGGGAGGATAAACACATTTGTATGGGAAAATGACACTTTTAGCACTTTGGCCGACCTTCAATAAATTCAAATGGCTTGTTTATGGAACAGGTCACAAAAGAATAAAGAAATAAAAATAAATAAATATAAAAAGTGCCTTAGTGATATATATGTCACAGCCTAAATAACCAAAAGAAATAAACCAACAGATAAAAAACCAAAAATTGTAAGTGGAGTCTACAAATTCAAGCTCAAAAGGGAAGTTTACAATCAATTTAATAGATGATGCCAAATTGATATATATGTCACAAAGAAATAAAGAAATAAACAAAAAAAAAAATTAAAAAATAATAAAAAATAATAATAATAAATTGAAAAATAAATTTTAAGAGAGGCACACCAATTTATAAGGGAAAAATTACCAAAGGTTTTTTAGTTATTGTCTGAATCATGCATATTATAGTCACAAACGAATAAAAAAGTACAAGTAAATATAAATTGGAAAACAAAATGATGCCAAGATGATATATAAAGAACCAAAAATATATACAACATATATACGGTATATATACGAAATATAAACGCAATATATACAGAATATATATATATATATATATGCATAAGGGAAAAAATTACCAAAGATTTGTTTTTATAATTATTGTCTGAAAAAACGGTAGGTCGCAAAAGAATAAAGAAATAAAAATAAATATAAATTGAAAAAATTACAAATAATACAAATACACATGTATACCCGCATAACCAAATATATATATACATATACATACATATATACAAACACACACACACACACACACACATATATATATACACATACAAGCTTGACCTTCGCGAAATGAGAAATCATCGCGCAGAACCTTTGTGAGGTTGTAAGGTAAGGTAAGGTACATACACATATATACATATATATATATATACACATATATATCCACATGCATACATACATACATATACATATACACACATATATACATACATATACACACATATACATACACACATTTAACTGCAATGACCACACACATACTCACAAACACATACATACACATACACGCATACAGCAAAAAATTGAAAAATAAAATTGTAAGAGAAACCTACAGATTTATAAGGAAACAAAGACAAAAACAAATTTTTACCAAAGATTTAACAACCTGCCCTTTTTGTTTAAATCCATTCTGAAGGAATTCAGAACAACGGGATCGAGTTGAAACAGACCTTTACTCATGTTAAGGTTATTTGTAAGTTGAATTATAGCAGACTCAAGAATATTTCTATTAACAATGTTGCTAGAGTGAAACAAAACTGAAGCATTATTCCAATCAATACAATGGGATAACTCTGACAAATGGACAAAAAGGGCACTGGACAACTGTCCCGTTCTAACGGAATATTGATGCTGTTTTACACGCGTTTGCAAATCCTTTCCCGTCTGACCTATGTAAAAGGAATCACATTGCTTACACCCAATTTTATAGATAATGCCTAAATTATTGGTAGGGCTATTTTTTACTATGATGTTTTTCACAATATTGTTATATGAAAAAACTACACTGATATCCAAAAGTTTAAGTACATTAGCAATGCCTAAGAAGCCCGGGAAAAATGGAAGTCCTAAAATATTCTTTGACAAGGTGCGAGTGTTATTATTCACACGATAGAAGGTTCGTTTAGCCTTATTAAGACAAGATTCCATGAACGCAGATGGGTACACAACTCACTTCCAATACCGTTGATATTTTCCAATTCGGCATCGATGTATTCCGGACTGGCGATCCTAAGAGCGCGGAGAAACATTGAGGAAAATATGGCCTTTTTAATAGGGGTGTCATGTCCAGAGTAAAAGTGTACGGAGGACAAATTGTTTGTTTTTTTCCGATAGATACTAAACTTAAAACCCGGGCTATCCCTATGAACACGCACATCCAAAAACGGGATTGAGTTGTCTTGTTCCACTTCTAAAGTAAATTTAATGGAGGGGACTTGGTCATTTAACTGAAGGAGGAAGTCATCCAGGTCACGATTCATGGGCCAGATACACAAAATATCGTCGACGTACCGCAACCAAGGGATGCCAACCCCCAGGATTCTCGGAATGTAAGTAATTTCAAAAAACTCCATATAAATATTGGAGAGAAGGGGCGACAAAGGGTTGCCCATGGCCATCCCAAAAACTTGTTGATAATGCTCGTCATTGAAAGTGAATTTACAATCCTTGATACAAAGCTTAATAAGTTCCAAAACAGTGTGTGCAGGTAATGGTAAATCATAGTTATGTAATTCTCGGGCGAGAAAGTCAAGCATACAGTATCATCAATCGGCACTTTTGTGAACAATGAACAAACGTCGAAACTGATCAATCTATCGTTGGTATTAATGCGAACATTATTCAATTTTTCAGTGAGATCCATGGAATTTTTTACGTGTGAATCCGAGACAGTTCCAAGAATGGGGGACAAAACATTAACAAGCCATTTGGAGAGTTTATAGGTAATAGAGCCCACCGAGCTAATAATAGGGCGCATAGGGTTACCCGGTTTGTGGGTTTTAATAAGACCATAAAGGTAAGGCAGAGCATGTGAAGTGGACAAAAAAAGGGGAATTAAGTCCTTATGATCTTTGAGAATGCGTTTCAAGCCACTATTGAATGATTTGATGACATCATCCTGCGGGTTCTTCCTAAGTTTCACGTATGTGGCGGGGTCCTGAAGCAGCTCATTCATCTTTCCAATGTAATCCACTTTGTCCATAATGACTAAGGTGCTAGCCTTGTCTGCACCTTGTCAAAGAATATTTTAGTACTTCCATTTTTCCCGGGCTTCTTAGGCATTGCTAATGTACTTAAACTTTTGGATATCAGTGTAGTTTTTTCATATAACAATATTGTGAAAAACATCATAGTAAAAAATAGCCCTCCAATAATTTAGGCATTATCTATAAAATTGGGTGTAGGCAATGTGATTCCTTTTACATAGGTCAGACGGGAAAGGATTTGCAAACGCGTGTAAAACAGCATCAATATTCCGTTAGAACGGGACAGTTGTCCAGTGCCCTTTTTGTCCATTTGTCAGAGTTATCCCATTGTATTGATTGGAATAATGCTTCAGTTTTGTTTCACTCTAGCAACATTGTTAATAGAAATATTCTTGAGTCTGCTATAATTCAACTTACAAATAACCTTAACATGAGTAAAGGTCTGTTTCAACTCGATCCCGTTGTTCTGAATTCCTTCAGAATGGATTTAAACAAAAAGGGCAGGTTGTTAAATCTTTAGTAAAGATTTGTTTTTGTCTTTGTTTCCTTATAAATCTATAGGTTTCTCTTACAATTTTATTTTTCAATTTTTTGCTGTATGTGTATGTATGTATGTGTATGTGAGTATGTGTGTGGTCATTGCAGTTAAATGTGTGTGTATGTATATGTGTGTATATGTATGTATGTATGTGTGTATATGTATATGTATGTATGTATGTATGTGGATATATATGTGTATATATATATATATATGTATATATGTGTATGTACCTTACCTTACCTTACAACCTCACAAAGGTTCTGCGCGATGATTTCTCATTTCGCGAAGGTCAAGCTTGTATGTGTATATATATATATATATGTGTGTGTGTGTGTTTGTATATATGTATGTATAATTTGTATATGTATATATATTTGGTTATGCGGGTATACATGTGTAGTTGTATTATTTGTAATTTTTTTAATTTATATTTATTTTTATTTCTTTATTCTTTTGCGACCTACCGTTTTTTCAGACAATAATTATAAAAACAAATCTTTGGTAATTTTTTCCCTTATGCATATATATATATACGGTATATATATTCTGTATATATTGCGTTTATATTTCGTATATATACCGTATATATGTTGTATATATTTTTATGGTTCTTTATATATCATCTAGGCATCATTTTGTTTTCCAATTTATATTTACTTGTACTTTTTTATTCGTTTGTGACTATAATATGCATGATTCAGACAATAACTAAAAAACCTTTGGTAATTTTTCCCTTATAAATTGGTGTGCCTCTCTTAAAATTTATTTTTCAATTTATTATTATTTTTTATTATTTTTTAATTTTTTTTTTGGTTTATTTCTTTATTTCTTTGTGACATATATATCAATTTGGCATCATCTATTAAATTGATTGTAAACTTCCCTTTTGAGCTTGAATTTGTAGACTCCACTTACAATTTTTGGTTTTTTATCTGTTGGTTTATTTCTTTATGGTTATTTAGGCTGTGACATATATATCACTAAGGCACTTTTTATATTTATATTTATTTTTATTTCTTTATTCTTTTGTGACCTGTTCCATAAACAAGCCATTTGAATTTATATTGAAGGTCGGCCAAAGTGCTAAAAGTGTCATTTTCCCATACAAATGTGTTTATCCTCCCACAATTTTTCTTTACTTACTATATATATGTATATGTGTATGTGTGTATATATATATATAATATATATTATATATATATATATGTGTATATATATATTTGTGGTTTTTTATTTGTCGGTTTATTTCTTTATGGTTATTTAGGCTGTGACATATATATTAGGGCGGATCGAAAATGAGGTTTTTAAACTTTTCTCCGAAATTCAAATATGGCTAGTGCGGAAAATATGTGGGTGCTATAGATAATGACTGTGCATAAATATTAGTCCTGCGAAATTATATCTTCAGGTGCCACAAAGCCGTCGAAAAAAGTGAAATATAATGATTTTCTTATATTCTGCATTAGTACAATAACTGAAACTTACTTGTTATTATTATATATTAAGTGTTCCAATTACCAAAATAGTTACTGAATTACGCAGCTCTTAGTTTATTTAGATCAATGTTCTTTTGATTAATGATCTAAATAATCCAGAACTCACCACGAGGAGGTGGCTGCGTGTCGAGCTCCACCCATGCCCTCCCAACCACCCATCCTTGCGCATGTTTTTTTCTATTAACGTTTTACTTAAACTTTATATTCAGCTTTACTTTCGAATGATGGCATTTTTTTACGTGACTGAAGTGTTGATCTTATGAAGCCATCTCGCGCGTTCAATCCAAATACTTTTGATGATGCTTCAGTCACTAATTTTACCATTCTTTCTACTACTTGTGTATGACAAGGGAATTTCTCGAATGGAGGGGTACTCTTGTTTTCTATGAATTCTTCAATCTCATTTTCTGTCAGGTGTCTTGTCACAGGTGGTTCAGTGACAATGCATTTTTGCCAATTAATTAAATCAGTATAATCAGTAGCTTCAAATTGAATAACAGGTACTGTGAAACGCCTCACAACTTTTTCCTTGTTTGTTTGCCTTGCTTTCTTTATTCGTCTCCACGCTAATTCTCTTATGGCGCTGCGGTCATCATGAATCATTGATGCTAGAATATTTTCTGGATTTGCAAAAAATGCATTTCTTTGTATGACAGGGTTTACAATATCCTTTACTTCGTCATTCAGTGTTCTTGTTAGTTCAATAGTTTGGAAAACATGTTTTGAGCCATTGACAAAAGACGTACTTTGCTTAATAGAAAACCACATTGGGATGTAGACCTTCATTATAAAAGAAGCAATGTTCATGAGGTTCTCAGATGGACTTACAGTTGAAACGTATAGACGAAGCAAACGATTTGCTGTAGTCAGCCATCGTGAATGTGCCATTTTGCCTGGACTACGATGAGCAAGATCTGAAGAGCAATATCCCTTTGTTATGGCCTGATGAATATCAATTAGATATTTTTGGTCGGTGCTAAGATCTTCACAGTCTACAGTTGGTTCCTCAGCATCAATCCTTTCAAACTCGACAATAGGAAGACTCTCACAGTTCTCTAATTACCTGCCAATAGGACCGGTGAATCCGCGGGGGCCAGATTTTTTTCCATCCAGCTTTGCAACTAAATGGCGTAATGGCAATTCATTGGCATGGAGCTGGCACACTAAATGTTGAACTGGCTTCTTCAGCTTCAATTCTATAAGCCTTATAACGTCTCCCTTTTCTCCAGTGTTGACTGCTGCACCATCGCATCCAATGGCAACAAGGTTTTCCAGGTTCATGTCATTATTTCCAATATACTCAAACATTCCTTTACATATTTCTTCAGCTGATCCAGAATTCACAGAATAATGGCCCAAATAATCTGAACCAGGTTCTCTCACTAAAGTGATATGTTCTTCTGTTACCTTCTTCTGAAATACTTTGGACTCTTTTTTTCCTTGGAAGAGTGTAGAATCTTTTCGACCATCAAAATAGATTCCTCTGATTGGGACCTGATTTTGATCTTTCATAATTTCTGATCTCTTCTTTTGTCTTTCTCTTCTGATTTTACTCCTATCCACTACTTCAGATGTATTGTCAATAGAAACTTCTCCAATATCTTGCAATACTGCACTAACAATGAATGCTGCAGCTCGATCTGAAACTGCAGTCCTGTCACAAGCAGTAGCCACTGAAGGTAGATTTGTAGTTTTCCTTTTCTTGAATAATTGTTCTTCAGGTTGTTCGAGCTAACTGGCTCTGGAAATGTATCGTCTGATATTTCGCCAGATTCACTTTCACTATTTGATGTCGATGATGATAATTCAACATTTGTATCCTGCAATTTCCCCTGTGAAGATTCTTTGGTGAGCCTCACAGCTTCTTTTTGCTTTCTTAGCAACGTAGATGCTTTTTTCTTTGAGAGTGTAATATCTACTCTATCAATAAACAGTTTTCTTTCACTCCTTTGATCTAAGAGGAACGTCACTTCTTCCTTTGGAACCGTTTTTTCTTTGGGACAAGAACATTGTGTTAGTACTTTGCACTTGCACGCTGCAATGTCAAAAAGTTTCGTGTGTGCTTCTTTTTTGAACATATCAATCTTTGCTTTGTAAGCTTCAGAATTTTTTCTGCTTTGGTATGGTTTCATAATGACACGATACTTTTCGTGGTAGCTTCTGAACATTGTTTCAATTCGCCTGTCTGACAGAATTGGGACGGAAGCACTTTCCCAAATTGTTTTCAATTTATCAACAACTTGTTCTAATATTTGAGATATTGAAGGATCTTTATTAGTATTCTGTTTCAAATCGTTTCTTACAAACAAGTAATATTTAAAAA
This sequence comes from Bathynomus jamesi, assembly GCA_023014485.1. Lineage (NCBI taxonomy): Eukaryota > Metazoa > Arthropoda > Malacostraca > Isopoda > Cirolanidae > Bathynomus > Bathynomus jamesi. The sequence goes on from JAJOZX010001453.1 coordinate 144,293, forward strand.
CTCCTTCGTATGTAGGAAGATTCCTGTGCCACAAATCTTCCCCCATACCAAACATGGGGCACTCATTTGAGGCCCTGGTTGATTTTGCACAAACTCGAGACATTTTGAAAGTATACAAATCTGAAAAAGAAAGAGCTAATATCAATTATACGTTAATTTCAGTTAATAGTACATGGCAAACTTAGGGCAACACAATACAGAAATGCAAAATATATAAGAAATATAGTTTAGACTATCTGAGTAACGCCAACAACAGAACACCCACCTGCTACGAGAGCGACAGCTACACTGAACCGAGGTACTCACGTGACAGCTGAGTGAGCTGACTATAGAAAACTGTTTTTAGAGAATAGAAACTTTTTTTAAAGGTTGACTGAGCTATTTTTATACAAGTGTGAATAAATTCTTGTCTATTGTGCATCGTGGACTCTTCTGTAATTATTGGTTAAAATCTGCTTTTTTCAATTTTTTTCAATATTGAAGGTCATTGTGGCACCTGAAGATATTAATGTTATGATTTTAAATTTATACCAGCTTATTTCCACGCTACTCCACACATTTTCCACACTAGCCAATTTGAAAATTCGAAAAATGGGTTTTTCACTCCGCCCTAATATATATCACAAAGGCACTATTTTGTAATTAATTTTTTTCTCAATTTATATTTATATTTATTTTTATTTCTTTATTCTTTTGTGACCTGTTTCATAAACAAGCCATTTGAATTTATATTGAATGTCGGCTGAAGTGCTAAAAGTGTCAATCTCCCATACAAATGTTTGCTCCTCCCACAATTTTTTCTATGCTTACTATATATACGTATATATATGTATATGTGTATATATATATATATGTATATGTATATGAATATGTATGTATGTATGTTTATTTTTGTAACCTATATATTGCCTTGATCTGTCCTTTCACTCCAGTGTTCCTGAGGATGTCATTAGACGAAAGCGCTTCAGCACCCCTTTGTGTTTCTTTTCCCTTCGTGGTTTTATTCATCATATGTATATATATAATATATATATATATATATATATATATATATATATATATATATATATATATATATATATATATATAACGTAAAGAACGACGCTTGTATAGGAGATATTCCGCGCAAGACGAGAGAGAGAGAACGAAACAAATGAAAAAATGAGGTAACCACCCGGGAATCGAACCCGGGATCTTCCGATTGCCGGTCAGATGCGATACCATTAAACCATGGGCCTCACTCTTCCAAATGCCGTAATTCTTCTACATACTCGCAGAAACCAATGCCCCAAGGGGGCACCTCCCGCATGCCGTAACATTATATACATTCAACTGCAAAGAACACGCAGTATAAATAACGTAAAGAACGACGCTTGTATAGGAGATATTCCGCGCAAGACGAGAGAGAGAGAACGAAACAAATGAAAAATGAGGTAACCACCCGGGAATCGAACCCGGGATCTTCCGATTGCCGGTCAGATGCGATACCATTACACCATGGGCCTCACTCTTCCAAATGCCGTAATTCTTCTACATACTCGCAGACACCAATGCCCCAAGGGGGCACCTCCCGCATGCCGTATCATTATATACATTCAACTGCAAAGAACACTCAGTATAAATAACGTAAAGAACGACGCTTGTATAGGAGATATTCCGCGCAAGACGAGAAAGAGAGAACGAAACAAATGAAAAAATGAGGTAACCACCCGGGAATCGAACCCGGGATCTTCCGATTGCCGGTCAGATGGGATACCATTACACCATGGGCCTCACTCTTCCAAATGCCGTAATTCTTGTTTCGTTCTCTCTCTCTCGTCTTGCGCGGAATATCTCCTATACAAGCGTCGTTCTTTACGTTATTTATACTGCGTGTTCTTTGCAGTTGAATGTATATAATGTTACGGCATGCGGGAGGTGCCCCCTTGGGGCATTGGTTTCTGCGAGTATGTAGAAGAATTACGGCATTTGGAAGAGTGAGGCCCATGGTGTAATGGTATCGCATCTGACCGGCAATCGGAAGATCCCGGGTTCGATTCCCGGGTGGTTACCTCATTTTTTCATTTGTTTCGTTCTCTCTCTCTCGTCTTGCGCGGAATATCTCCTATACAAGCGTCGTTCTTTACGTTATTTATACTGCGTGTTCTTTGCAGTTGAATGTGTGTATATATATATATATATATATATATATATATATGATCAAATAATAGAACGGGGAATATATAATCATGCAAATCATAGTATTAACCAAATATTAGAAAAAAATATATATATATTAATTATTTATATATAATCGTACAAAACGTTGTATTAGCAAAATATTACAGTTAAAATATATATATTGTCTTTACGTTCTACGGTACAAAACGGTAAATTCAATGCTGATTGATGCTACACCAACATCGGCATTACTCTGCACGATGTGGTAAAACCGCTCAAGCATCAACTCGCCGCTTAACTGATACGGCGGTTTATATTCGATGTAAATGGCTTTCATATCATTCAACATTATTTTTGTACCCACTTTACACTCGGCAGGTAAGTTGTCTTTAAGCGCCATTAGAACGAAATCAAAAGCACGCGCAAAAACGTCATCGTTAACTGTCATTAAATTCAAGCTTATAATCATGCCTTTCTAATCAATCGAGGGTTTTTTCTTAACGTACCGAACTTTCAATCGTGAACGCTTCTTCTTGCATAGCAGCAATTGAAATAATCTTCCAAGTCGTAACGGCAGCTATCTACTACAGGGTGTCCCGTAAGTCTGGACCCATAGGGATTTATAATATATTTTTTTATTGTTATTATTATTATTTTATTATTATTATTTTTTTATTATTTTTTATTATGATTTTTATTTGTGGGGCCACTTGAAAGCAAAGTGTACGAGGTCAAACTTCAGAACATTTTCCACCTTAAAGCACGCATTGTGGAGGCGTGTCAAGAAATTTCTGTGACTGTGATTCAGAAAGTGCTGTCGCAGTGGAGATTGCGTCTTCACCTATGTGTGCGACACAACGGCGGACACTTTGAACAGATTATGTAATAAATTTTTGGACTATTTTGTAATTTTATTATTTTTCCCTATGGGTCCAGACTTACGGGACACCCTGTATGTATATAGAGGTACAGTTCTTCAGGGTGAACAGTGTATGCGAGCTCAGCTCTGTACCTCTCAAGCGTTTTGTAATAAAGCTTGGGATATTTCGAAGAGTCTAAGCCTTTTAAATACGCATCCAGAGCTTGTCCGTTATCCCCCTGCTCATTCCTACATTCAACAAATCCGTCGAGCAGAGGGGTGTAAGCGTATTCAAGTATTGTGTCAAAGTAAATCATGTCTGAGATACGTGTGTCTAATATAGGCTTCAGCTTACGGAATCTAACGATCTCAAACATTCTGTCGAGGATGAAACGGTTTCGTGTAGGAACAAGAATGCCATTATCAGCAGTGTTCTTCCACATCAGCCGTATATCAACGCATGGTTGATTGTTATTTATACTCAATGTACAGTGCTTACAAGAAGTCTCACGCCTCTGTCTCGTCCCAAGCTCGTCTGTTACGAATAAAATGGGCAGTCCTTATGGCAGCGGAGGTGTGTTCGGATTGGTGCACATAACTGCTCTAACCCAATCAATGACGTCCATTATTACGTCACTTCTGCTATATTTTAGTGTTTAAAATACAAATGATTAAGAAGCAGAATGACCAAGTTTCGGGATGTTGGGATGGTTATGGAGCAATCCTAGTAATCATAATATTAGCTCGGCATTACATTATACCGTCTCAATATATACTGTAGACTATAGAGAACGACTAATTCGGCAAATATCCCAAATCATGGCATGATACCTAAGTTATTTTGACGCAGGTCTAATTTATTTGTTCAAATGCAATGATTGATATTAAGTAATTGTTGGGAATTGTCAATATTGTTGTTTGTGATACATATCCTACGTGAAGAATCTAATGACCAAATTCCTCAGTGAACCTCTCACGCGCTCGCATTTCGAGGAAGTCACGGTCGTCTCACTAATAGATAGTTTATCCATTGTTTTAAGTGGTAACCTATTCCATCTTATGAAAGTCATTAGTCTAAAGCAAGACTGGTGGGCCGTGAATCAGAGAAATTTGCATTTGATTTGTTCATCGTAATTATTACGTAATATAGTATACTCTATATAGTAAAATATAAGAGTTTATTGGTAGCATATCATATGACAATTCCCATAAACATGTGATGGCCTCGATGTTGCCAGTTTTTATTTTTTTCCTGAAACTATTATTTTCTCATAGTTTGTTTCAACAATGCATATATTATCGTCTCCACGAGCGTAGACATTGCAAGAAAAGATTCTAACTAAGGATAGGTAAAGTTCTTTCATGGTCACAATATATACTTATAGATGTCAAACATAAAAATATAATAAAAATCTATATTAACATAAATATATATTCGATACACATTTACGTCATGGCTTTAACATCAGTATTTCGTACAGCTTCCTCCGGCATCAATAATTTCTTGCAATCCTTGCGGCATAGAAGATTGTAGGGAATGTTTGGTGTTCGGCGTAAGCTCTCCCAACTATTCCTCGTGTGAGCTAAAAGTGCTTCAAATGTTCTTTCATTGCGTTGCTCCCATTCGTTAATCATTATTGCCCAAAGGTTTTCAATCGGATTCATATCAGGAGAACGTGGTGGCAGAATTAGATTAATAATCTCCGGGTGATCTTCGTACCACGCTCTCACAACGTTACTCCTATGAATTGGACTGTTATCTTCCATTAAGTAAAATGGTTCCGGCGCTGGAACCAGATACGCACGAACACTGGGTAGCAGCACCTCTTCCAGTATCTGGCAATATTGCTGTCCAGTAAAGCGTCCATCTACTTGAGTCAATTCTCCGACACCATAGCCAGACATCCAGCCCACACACCGAGATTGATGTGACCACTACGTTTGCTCGGGAAAACATTTCCTTCTTCATAGCGTTTTCCGCGCTGCCTCCAACAATGCAGGGAACCATGACTATCTGTTGAAAATGTTTTTTCGTCACAGTACACAACTTTTCTCCAGAATTCTTCCTCCTGCGGCAAGTATTGCAAGGCAAATCCCATCCGCGCCTCTTTATGCTCAATCGTCAATGCAGGTTTTATAGCTGGACGGCGAGAAAAATACCCTGCCTCGTGAAGTCTGTTGTTCACTGTATTTGCGCTACAACGAAGGTTCAGGTGTCTGTAAATATGCGTCGCTGGAACAAACGGATGCTCTCTGGCATGATAACAATCGCAGCATCTTCCTCTTGAGATGTTGAACGCGGAGGACCAGACCTCGGCAAAGTAGCGATTGAGTTTTCTGCTTCATACCGATGAATCCACCGTTCCACAGTGCTTCGATGAACGTCTAGTCGTCTTGATATTTCTCTTATTGGCACACCATATTCATGCAATGTCACCATTGCTCCCCGCATTGCCTGGGTCGTCTCGTGGTGCACAGACGGCCTTTCCATCTTTGTGTAAATGGCTTATGTGAAGCGTGCTGGGACGATAAAGGAAATGAGGATACCATGCACCCCTTCTGAAATTGATTTCGGTTGTGAAGGGTACCAACCCTTCGAATGGTAATAATAACACTAGGCAACAAAGATTTTGTTACAGAAGACCAAATAGGTGCTCCTAGCTAATTTCGGTATGCTGATTTCAAATCTATAATTAGATTTTTTCTATCACGTCTAGATTTTGTGTAAAATGCAAATCACTTTTAGTAAAATTTTCTACCACGTCCAGATTTTGGTTTTAATCGGCTTAATGCCAGTAATATGAAACTTGCTTTTCAAGGTTAAAGCAATTTTTTTTGCCAACTATATACAAATTCGAACAATTTTGATAAATAAAATTTATCCCGAGTTGGCAACACTGAGTCAAGAGCATAGTAACGGGCAACGGCCCAACGGTCAGTCGCTACGTGACAGTCAAGCAGAACGGTTGTTGAAGCTCTCTGCTGATGAGCAAGTGACAGGTTGTGGTGACTTGTGTGTTTTTATAGCATTTGTTTTGTACTACGGTGTGTATTTCTTTTTATTTTGCACATCGTAATAATTACTTTCTACGTTTTTTCAGATATTGTATGGTAATTCAAAATGGCATCAAATAGACGTGCTTGTGTAAATCACCCAGACAACTTCTGCTTTGTCTGTGGACAATATACACCTAAGCCACAACGTAGAAACATAACAACAAAGATTAAACTTGCCTACAAGTGTTATTTTGACTGTAAGTTAGGAGACCAACAGAGGGACTGGGCACCACATATTTGCTGTGCACAGTGCAATGCAATGTTAATAGCTTGGATGAATGGTAAAAGAAAAGCTATGCCGTTCTCAGTCCCCATGGTTTGGCGTGAGCCGAAAAATCACTTCAATGATTGTTATTTTTGTTTGACAAAGATTGCTGGTTTCACAAAGAAAAACAAATCAAAGATCACGTACCCAAACTGCGAATCAGCAATGAAACCAGTACCACATGATGAAACAAATCCACCACCAGTTCCACCAGCAACGATAACAGACAGCAGTTCATCTGAAGATTCTGCTAGTGATATAGAAACAGGGAAAGATGGCATATATGTTCCAGATGCAAATATTTCCCCACATTTGTTAAGTCAAGCGGAGTTAAATGACTTAGTGCGCGATTTGGAATTACCAAAAGAAAAGGCAGAGTTGCTTGGTTCAAGACTTCAAGAATTTAATCTTCTCCAACCAAACACCAAAGTTTCCCATTTCCGCCATCGCCATTTGCAGTTTTCATCATTTTACTTACAGGAAGAAAACGTTTGTTTCTGCCACGATATCAGTGGTCTGATGCAAGGGATTGGCTGTCGCTATGATCCAAAAGAATGGAGACTGTTCATTGACTCTAGTAAAGCTAGCCTTAAAGCTGTATTACTGCACAACGGCAATGAAAAACCTTCAATACCTGTAGCACATGCCACTGGCCTTAATGAGACTTATGAATCGATGAAACTGCTGCTAAGACTCATCAAATATAAGGACCACACATGGAATATTTGTGGCGACCTTAAAGTTGTATCATTACTTCTTGGGTTACAGTTGGGCTACACAAAGCATATGTGCTTTTTGTGTCTATGGAACAGCAGAGATGACAAGAACCACTACAAAAAACATGATTGGCCATCTAGAACTGAACATGTTGTTGGTAAATACAATGTGAAACACCCAGCACTTATTGACCCTCAGAAAGTACATCTTCCACCACTTCACATTAAACTTGGCCTTATGAAAAATTTCGTGAAGGGTATGGATCATCAAGGTAGTGGTTTCCAATATTTAAAGGATAAATTCAAAGGAATATTGACAGATGCTAAGCTAGAAGCTGGAGTTTTCACTGGACCACAGATCCGCAGTGTCATCCACGACTCATCGTTTCCATCTAACCTAAATGAGAATGAACTAGGAGCATGGACATCTTTCGTTGAAGTTGTCAAAAATTTTCTTGGAAACCACAAAGCTGAAAACCACCGTAAACTCGTAGAAAACATGCTTAAATCTTATGAAATAATGGGATGCAGAATGTCTTTGAAAATTCATTTTTTACATTCTCATCTTGACTTCTTCCCGGCCAACCTTGGGGCTGTAAGTGACGAGCATGGTGAGCGCTTCCACCAACAGATCTCAGTTATGGAAAACAGATACCAAGGTAATTTCAACCCAAATATGATGGGAGATTATTGTTGGTTCCTGCAGAAGGAGAGCTCGTCATCCTACAAGCGACAAAGGAAGAGGACACACCAAAGTTTCACTTAAGAACAGGAATTTGCCTTTCAGTAGTAACAACAAAATACTAACGCGCTTTGGGTGGATGGTTGGGCGCAGGGGTGGTAACTCCGCCAGCGGAATTCCGCTGTCTGTCTTAAGCCAGAATAAAGGAGGAAAGACATCCCTGTTCACTAATTATTTAAGTATGCTTAACATAAAACGTGGCACGGAAAAGTAGCTTAGACGGCTTTCGTAATAGAAGCGGGTGAGAAAAAAAATGAAAAATAGGGGTTTTCGGTTACACAAAATCTGGACGTGATAGAGAAATTTTGATATCAGATCTGAAATCAGCATCAGCGCTTTAGTAGGAATCAGTAGTTCACGTGTCTGTAACAAAAAAAAAGTTGAAATTTGTTGCCTAGTGTAATCAGCCAATTTCCTATTTTGTTGAACATATGCACAAAAAATTCGTCTTGAAAGCCAAGGATCCAAAGATTGTCAGCAATAGTTTATACCCTAACTGAATATAGTCAGCCATCAACAGTATAATCATATTTTATTTCCATAACTACTAGGGTGACAATAAAAATCGAAAGTTGGAGTTTTTTATTGGCCATTTCTTCAATGCTGCTACTACATGAGAAAACAATGTACTGTAAATATTAGGTCATTCAGATAATATTTAAGGGTGTCTCAAGTGAGGTAAATAATTCTCCTTATAACAAAAATTAATTATTCATTACCTAGTAAAAATAAATTAATATTTTTTTTAATTAATGTAAATAAACGTTAGTTTTAGTTCATAAGGTTTAAGTGCAGGCGTACTCCAATCGTAATAAGTAAATAATATATTTACTAAATATATTCCAGGGTGTCTTTCATTCAATTGTAGACCACCCATTAATTCTTGCTTTTCCTCAAGCCATACCCCTTTTTCAATGTACCAGGCTGAGACTTCCTATGATCCTCAACAACCTGCAAGATATGTTGGCGCTGTTCTTCATTCTTCGTAATCTTTGTATTGAAGGCCTGGATCAAGGCAATTCCCCTCTCTGCCATGTCATTGACGACTTTTAGTCCTTCAACTATAGTCAAACCAGTCTTGAAATCTTCGTCGTCCGGCCAGGTCTCTGGTTCCTTGGACAAGAAACCATCATTAATTTTTAGAAGTTCAAAGAGAAGCTTTGATCCTTTCGAGGCAAAGTCCGAGAGCTGCTTTGTTGAAATGGAAGAAACAGCAGGTATTGGGGCTCGCTTTGGAGGATCTTCAGCAGCTTCTTTTTCGAGGATTGATCGAGCGATATTCTTTTTCGTCGTTGCATTGATACCTTTATCAAAGAGTGCGAGACCAATCAAGTACTCGCTGAGGTACCATAAGTGACGACCGAGGACACTAAGGCAGGATGCTGAGATCTTTTCATCGTGGTACTTTGCTAGGTCTTGAAGAAGCTTCAAATCGTTCGCGGGAGCAGATGAAGGACTGCTGGCCGTGAACCACGCGCTGACATATAACTCCAGGGCAAAAAATACAAATCGTTTTAAGCCAGACATTTCACGAGTTGTAAGTCTGAACTGATGGGAAAGCAGCAGGATTTTTAATGAATAAATTACTTTTGCCATCCAACGTGCTCGGTGAAGTGCTCCAGGTCGCCGAAACCTAAAGTTAGGTAAATTACCTCCAAGGATTGTAATCGACAACTCCAAGAATTCACGGTAATCATCCCTCGGCTGATGTTTTGTCAGATATAGATTCCAGCAAGCGATCAGTTCTTCTCGATTCTCATTCAGACTCGATGGAAGGTCTGACAGGGTCTTGTACTTATCTTGGCAAATTGTATTCCACGTCTCTTTGAAGCGGGAGAATAGGAGGATATCTGGACCAGATGATGGTCCCATGCATTCCATGTACGCCTTCTCAACGACAAGTTCTAGGATGTGATGGCGACATGCAAGGTATAAGAGTCGGCGGCCGAGTTTCTGCTCCAAAATTACGCATGCCCCAGACAAGTAACCAGTATTTGAAGCTGTGGTGTCGAAGCTCATAGCTGATACCTTTTCTGACACATTCCATTCTTTGAGCGCAGCATGTACCCGAGGCGATGACCTCACCCGTTCCTGATGTCAGCTTAGGTACACCCAAGAGCTTCTCGGTATCAACTCCGGTTACGAAAATGGCTAGTCGGTCACACCGACCACCTTCATCGTCTGGTAGAATTTTTCCGTCCTAGTATATATATTTATATACTCGTATATATATTATCATAGGAAATCAAATTCAGTTCCAAATTTATATAATTTAAACATCAAACTATGCCAACAATTAATGAAACTTTTCTAGAACAATTTCCAATAATAATATAATCAATGTATCAAAATAAAAAATATTACCTTAGATATCTTAAAAGAATCGGGAGAGAACTTCTAAGCGTTGTTTTCATTCAGGCAGTCGTATGCAAAATGAACTTGAAGCACCAAAAGCTGATCATCCAAAGATTGATACACATCATATTATTTAACGATTTATTTATGAAAATTTTAATTTAATGAAATAAATTAATCGATTTGCATAATCTATAGTATGAAATAAAGGAAACAATTCTATTAAATTATATAATACACTTGCATTCTCGAAACTTTTTGTTTTTGAAGCGTTGTGGAAACTCGTTCATTCTTGAAATTTCTTCCGCGCGACAGTTTCATTCATGTGACTCGAGGCACCCCTAAATGCTTTCCGAATTCCATGAGATTTCGTCTACGGTGTTTCCTCATAGGGTGGCAGCATTGGACAAATGGCCGGCAAATGTTTTTGAATTTCAAATTTTATCCCTATAAGAAGTTGTCACCCTAATAACTACTCATGACTACTCTGTCTTAGTAAATAACCTTATTATGACTTAGGTATTAGTGGTAATTCTGAGTGGCGGCCTCTAGCCACATACGTTAAACTTATCAGTGCGTCTAAGACCAGACTCTTCTGTTTCTGTCAATTCATTGTTAGTTTAAGGTATTTTGCTCTTTGTCTTTCTAGGTGTAAGGCATTAAAATAAATATTTGAGTTTGTTTTAGCATTTCATATGAATTTCTCTCCTCTCCCTTAACACATCCCCGCGTTCATTTTAGCCCCCTCTCTCCGTTTCCTCCTCTCTTTGTAATTCCCCACCCAACCTCGTTTCCTTCGACATAGCAACGCTTACCTCCATCCTCATTCCACTTCCTTCATTAAACCTATTACACTGCCCAACAAAAAAAAAGTTTTGCTGCTGATTTAATTCTAAGACCTGTTTCTGGATAATATTGATGTGCTGATTTAAAAAATCACCTTAGATTTTGTCCATCACATCAGGTTTTCGTGCAATGCAATATGCCTCTTTTGGGTGATCAATGAAGGGCGCTTATCAAAATTGATGATTTTTGAGACGTTTAACAGCTGTTTTGCTGTTAAATTTTTATCTGTGGAATACGCAAATCTGTGCATTAAATCTAAAGGTCATGTACAACATGTACGCAGTTCAGTAACTCAATGACCGAAACGGGGCAAGAGCTTGGAATGCTTTTGTGGCAGTAGTTAAGAACTTCCTATGAAACAAAAAGTCTGAAAATTATAAAGATCTTGTAAAGGATTTACTTGTAAACTTTCAGCAGTTGGGTTGCAACATGAGCATTAAAGTTCACTATCACAACAGTCATCTTTATAAATTTCCAGAAAATCTTGGTGATGTTAGTGAAGAGCAAGGTGAAAGGTTCCACCAAGATATCAAAGTGATGGAAGAACGATACCAAGGAAGATGGGATACCCATATGATGGCTGACTACTGCTGGAGCCTGCAAAGAGATTTTCTTGACATCTCTCATTCTAGGAAGTCCTATAAGAGAAAATTTATCAGCACTGAAAAGTAAGAAAACAAGAAAAGGACAATGTTAAGAAAACTGGTCCCGTGCTTGCTTTAATATTGATTCATTTTTTGCTTATTTAAACACTTTTAATCACTTTGTCAATATTACCATTGTATATTAAAGTTCACTCCCTACACAATTGTTTACTTTTCCATGCTGATTCTGAGTATGTAAAAACTTATTTTTTGAAAAGAAAAAAAATTGGGCATGACCCTGCCAAAATGCGATATCTCCAAAATATCCGTATTTGATTGCTCGAAAACCTGACGTGATAGGCAAAAACTAAGGTCATTTTTTAAATCAGCACACCAAAGTTACCTAAAAACAGGTGTTAGAATTAAATCAGCAAAATTGGTGTTGGGCAGTGTTATCGCTTTTACTGTCCCTTCCTTCCATCCTTCAATGCCAGCGTTCTTAAACCTAGCACATAAATTATATAATATGGAATCTAACACCTTAGATCTCTACGCATTCATGTTACTTGAAGACGCCTGTGTCTTAGGGGAATCTAAGTGTTGAGAGTGGGCTTGAGGGGTAGTCAATAGATTATTACAGATGACCTTGAACGCTCCAACTATTTAAAAATGATTATTTATTATGCACATCATATGGCATAATACACACATGAATTTAAGTATCTCTTCCACTATAGGAATAGAATTGAATCCTACCAGAGTTAAAATTCATGTTACTTGAAGACCCCTGTGTCTTAGGGGAATCTAAGTGTTGAGAGTGGGCTTGAGGGGTAGTCAATAGATTATTACAGATGACCTTGAACGCTCCAACTATTTAAAAATGATTATTTGTTATGCACATCATATGGCATAATACACACATGAATTTAAGTATCTCTTACACTATAGGAATAGAATTGAATCCTACCAGAGTTAAAAAGTCGCAAAATATGATAGATTAGTTTGTATTAAGAGGTTACTAAGAGAAAAGGATTTGGGATAGAGCGGAAGGCAGAGAGTATATTTTCCCCGAGTTTCGGTTATTATTAACGTTATATGGATACATTGCCGATGTCCTTGGTAAAGACCTCTGATGGGATGCGGTGTGATCAGAGAGAGAGAGCGAGGAGAGAGAGAGAGAGAGAGAGAGAGAGAGAGAGAGAGAGAGAGAGAGAGAGAGAGAGAGAGCTTTTAAATCACACCTTTTAAATGGTTTCTGGGTAAGGGCTTCACGTATGTTATTTTAGTCCAGGGTAGTTTATGTGGAGGTGTTAACGTAACTTGCACTTGGGACTGTTAATTGTAAGACAACTACCATTGCTGGGACTGAGACACGTTATCCCCTGCATACTCTATATATATCTATATACAGTATGTCTCTATATAAATAGATAGAGTGATCAACACAAACATAATGTGGACGTCATTGATGGGGTTAGAGCAATTATGTGCACCAATCCGAACACACCTCCGGTGCCATAAGGACCGCCCATTTTATACCTAACAGACTAGCTTGGGACGAGACACAGGCGTGAGACTTCTTGTAAGCACTGTACAAACAACGGTATATGAGGAGGCTTCACTAAATCCTCTCTTGTTATACCTACGTCAACTGGTATTTTATAGCGGTCCTCAGTCCACCTCTCAACTACCACGAACATTTTATGCATCTCCTCAAGATTAAAATAAATAATGTTGCGTTTGCTCGCAGGTCTACCGTTCGTTTCAACCACATAGTTAATGGTGCCGGTTTCCCGCCTGAACACACGCAACGACTTCGTCACGGAGACGTCGTACGAGGCGTTGAGAACGCTTCTCAAAGGGATTTCCATCGTATTCACACAGCTCGAGATGACTACGGCACAACCACTCGGAGCAAGCTCTGAGAAGACTATGAGCCGCGTGAGGCACGCAGGTGGTCAGGAACAGTTCGATGGGCGGGTGACTCACCCTGATGATACGTGAATGGGTTTGTTCGAACCCGTATAATCCGTGAGGTGCGAGTCGCACCATAATCTAATGAAACCTGTGCGGCGCTAACCCAACATGAATTGTTGTACCCCATTATACTGGGTAGGTGTTTTGAGAAATTTTCCGATACAAGAATTAATTTCGGTTTTAACGTTTTATCACTACCACTCCCCCGAATACGCACCAGACAGTTTCCCTCAGGGTAAATTTCACCAGCTAAACACATTTTATAATGTTTTATCTCTCCTAAAAATCTTCACACTCCGGGGCGCTGTTAGAGAGGAACATATGTTCATATTTAGGCTTCTTATTTAACAGGCGATACTCATCTCTAAAATCTGTTTAAAACTCACATAACCCTTTAGCCACAACCTCGCTACAAACCTCATCATGATATATATTAATGTAGTGGTAAAAATACTTAAGATTGTCCATGATAACGAGATTCACATTTTCAGTCGTAGGGTAGGAGTAATCGACATGGTGTAGCATGATATGATACCGTTTATCACACCACTCATCCACAAGGCTCATTACCCATAACTGTTGTTTAGCTCTGAGCGTGCCGCTTCTTCTACCACGCGGTGCACGTGTGCCTTTATAAAGCTTGGTTCTACAACATACCTCAGTACATCGTCTGTACTGCGAAATTCTACAATCCCCTCGCCAGAATATCCGTAGAGTATTTGAGTAGCCTGACCCTTCGCACGATTCAATGCATCCTTAAAAGAGTCAAAGGAAGCGGGGATAGGGAGTTTTTCAGTATCCACTACATCTACGCCCTTTACTGAATACCACTTCATAAATGTTGAGCACGCGATATTAAAGGTGCCCATTTTCTTCTACGCGGGAGAGAATACACGTCTGAGCTCAAGGGTATACAGAGGTCAACTGAGAACGCGGGGACAGAGGCCTGCTCAGGCTACGGGATGAATCACGTCCCCGGTCTTACAGTGGGCGGGGCTTAACTTTACTGTACACACGCACACACGCAAAGTGAAACACAAGTCGATGCAAGATTTATTTAATAAACGAAATAATCAGCATGTATATATTTACAAATACGTGCAATACATAAGTTAACAATAGGCACATCAAAGATTGTTCTCAATACATATATATTTACAAATAGTATGATGAATAAGCTAGCAATAGACCCATCAAAGTTTATGGTAACCAAAGGGTACTGTATCATAGGTACCAGGTAACTGGTAACGTTTCCTATAGGTGTTACAGCACACCTCCATTCCCCTAAGTTCCTTCACACACCCCAGCTTCTGCGCCCGAAAATTGTGGGTGCCTACAATTAGTTGGGGAGGCTGATCACCCTCATCATCGTCCAAACACGCTAGATCCTTCAGCGAATCAAAGTTAACGACCCGCCGATTCGCTTGGTTAAGCGTGATACCCTTTGCCTTCACGATATATTTCGTTTCATTCCCTATCCTTACCCGTACCCAATACGTTTTTGGTCCTGTTAAGACAAAAGAATCGGCGTATGCATTGTCCCCATACTCATCCTTGATCTCATCAGTGAGATCGCCGAGGAATTCACCAATAGCAGGCGTGTATTCATCCTCCCTTGCCGTGAATATCACGCTAGCTGTATCGGCATACAAGACTCTCTGCCCAAGAGAATGCAATAGACCACAAAGTCTGTGGCCAATTCAGTTGTTGTACTTTATTATGTAAGTATTAGCTACATTCACGATTTCCATGACCTCTTTATCGGGGGCGTTGGCATAATCCCAGACTTCGCGATAGCTTTGTGCCAAATGAACGTTCCCCTTGCCACTATTCTGTGCAAATTTTCCCCATAGACTGTTTAGACACAACTTTGCACTAAAGCGCTTGCCAGGATTCTTTGCAATTTGGGCACGATCAAATTGTATACCTTCGTGGTCGCGGTAACGTTGAATATAGGCAGACTTTTCATCTTCGGTGTCAAATCCTCGCGGATACCCTGAGGCCTCAACCTTATCCTTCAAAAATGTGTTTATATACGGTGTGAAAAGGTTGGGTAGCTTCTGAAACTTCCACACCTCATGTATCTTTCGTATTCTGTACCCATGGCGTACGGCTAGGGCAGCTCAGGACTTATATATACGCCTCTGATCTTACGCTGGTGGGGTATATGGCTACAATTACCGTTATTCTCTTCCGCACACTTCACGCACAGGGGAAACATGAGCTTGTGGTCGATGACGACGGGTAAGATCGGCATCCATAAATCGCGAGGGGGGAGCACGTCCACGAAAGAGAGCTTAAAGTAGCGATCATTCAAATTTCTGAAAAATTCGTGATGGAGGGCAGGTTACGCCCCACCAGTTTCTCAGGAGCGCCCACGGGGTACGGGTTGTTCTTCATCACGTATGGTTATAAAAAACAGAAACCGTAGTAGTGAAGTTTCACAACCTCCGTAGGTGGAAAGTATAGCTTGAAGGGATTTGTACGCCCACCGAATAAGCTATCACCGCATTTAAGAGGATCCAGTACCATTGAACGCTTGATCTTGTTTATTTCCTCACGGTACGCCTCGTCTGTCTCCATCCTTGCATCATATTCATGCTCCCACAAGATTTTGTGAGTGAACTGGGACCCTATAAGTTGATCACGGGTGCGGGTCCATGCAAGACAGTCGGCAGGAGATCTACCTTGGATATCTCCGGCGATTCCGCACTCAGGACGGGGGCATCCATGCCACCAGCATCCGTTAAAGGAGTATACAGTCTTCGCACCAGTGACACGGTTTTCACTTAGCCCATCAAACCAAAAAACACGACCATTAATCTTAATGGGTAATTCACCCGTGTTGCGGGCGTGCTTTATGTATACACCTGTCTGTGGCTGTAGGTGTATGAGCCAGTAAATAGCCTTGTGTCCGTAAATGCGGGGGTTGTTTCTGTGAATAATGGCTAAGGTGGCTTTAGGCATGAAGTTGTTCTTGAACACCGTAAAGCATAGTGACGCGATGGTGGTTGCGACTTGCAGCGGATCGCATTTGAAACGGCCTATGTACATCCTTCTAAAGGCCTGGAAACATACTCTAAGCACTCGTACATCATTCACGCAATAACGTTCACATTTATCAGCTATATTATAAGGATGACGTTCATTAAAACTGCTGTAGTATCGATCAAAGTCTTCACGTTCATCTGCACTCATACAACCATAGTTAAAATAATGTTTGGGTGGAGGTAGCCCCACGTAATTTAAAGTCTCGCTAGTGAGGAAAGTTTAAGGGAAGTACCCTTTTGATACTTCAGCTGCTACCACCCATCACTTTGGGTAGCTTTGCTAATTTACAAGGCGTGAATAATAAAGTATCTTTAAATTGCACATTACCTCTTATTTGCATCTGTATGAGTTTGTTTCCTCTTTTCAAGGGATCACCTGTAAATATCTCAGAGGACTCGTGCTCGAGCAGCTTCTTATAAAGGAACTGTGTGTCAAATTTTGCCCCGTTATGGGCAAGAATATACACAGTCATTTTTTTGAACTTGTCGGCTAACTTCACAATATAGGACAAATATTTTCACAGGGCTATCGTGGACATTCGTTTTAAAAACGTTTGTCCGTTTACCACATTTGTGACACTCATCACACTCGATCTTCATACACTCGTCGCAGATAGTCTGGCTCACAAGTAAATGTGGAATTACCTCTTTGGTTTCGGCGTTCGTGTATGTTTCTATATCGTAGTATACAGTTATACAAGGGCTGTTTTTAGGCTTTGCGTCTTTCATATAACATACATGCTTTACGCCATCCGCCTTATATTTCTCATGGCATGTAGAACAGTGAATCTCGTCACATTTATGCTCAAACTTACCCCAATTACCCATCATGTGAAACATACCACATTCACAGATTCTCATTTTCCTGCACGTGCAAATTGATTTATGGAGCTCAAAACAGTTATTTTTGAAAAATGTACGTCTACACACATTACAATCCCTCTTCTCAGCTTCAACCACACGGCTTTCACATCTGGGACTTTTACACTGTTCACACACCATGTGGCAATCTTTACAATGTTTCACTGTATCATCTGCAAACTCGAGACACCCCTTACACAAGTCATGATGTCGCCCATATTTTCGACTTTTATCATAACTCGCGTAAAGGCACCTTATATTACGGATGGGGAGATACGTTGTCCCTGACAGGCCTAAAATAAGTAGGGGTCTTGTATGATCTCTCACATTACTTCTAAAAACATACATAGTCCTACGACGTTCATCCAGCCCAAATACGACTATACGGACATTCATTTCCTGTTCTACCCTTCTCAGCTCTTCAGGGACCCATATCACAAGATCACAGTCTACATCTAGTTTAAGGGCACGCTCCACGATCGTAGGCAGCCAAATATGATCGGCTTTCGTATTTTGTACAGTAAACATGTGAGCTAAGACTACTTCTATAAAGCCGCAACCACGATCGACGTTTATATGCCTTCTATAAATAACCTGGGAATTGAAGTTAAGAGTGTAAGGTGTGGCACTATGACCCGCAACACGGAATACACGGTCAATATTTACCGTGAAGTTGTCCATATTGAATGCTATACTACTTTGGGCGGCATGCTTTATACGCCCTAATATATAATTTGTCTCCTCAGCCGCCAAACGTCTAAATGGTATGACTAACCCAAAAATCATCTACATCACCATCATTTGAGCCGAAACCGAAGGACAGACTCATCCTGACTTCACGCTCATCGCGGTTCAGAAGGGCAAACTCTACAATGCGCTCTACAACACTAGCCCGTGCTCAATTCCATTGCTATACAGGGATCTAGGGTCAACCCTGACTATATACCGATTTCTAGTCAAGGCTGGGGTCGGGGCTGCGGAGCGCACCAACTCAAACGTTATATCATCCTCAACAGAATGAGTCACCGCTGAGGAGGATGGACGAGCGCCTATATTGGACGATGTGGGGTTGGCCGCGTAAGACGTTGAGGGCTGGGGTTCTATTACAGCAGGCTCTACAGAACGGGTAGGGGCTGTGGAGGATGTACAAGGCGCTGAAGAAGCTGATGTAGGGTTGGTAGCGTAAGACGTTGAGGGCTGGGGTTGTACCGCGGATTGTCCAAAAACCTGCGCGTATTTCGCGCGCTTTATACCTGACGTGGAGGACTCTTCAGCGTGTCGCCGCTTTGAGCTTCTAAGCGTGCCGCCGTTCATCGGAGGGTATGGGCACTGTAGATGCACGGTCAATGGCTTCGTCCGTGATGTCGATGATGGGGGCTGTACATCGTCGTCATTCACGGTTCTGTGGAAGAAAACAAAATATAAGGAGCAGAACTCGTTATTTGTGATATTCTGTAAATGAGTCACTTAGGGGTGTGACGTGTTAGAAATGGATGCTGTAGAAAAATTCAGATTCACGAGCCCATCCACATGTATTACAGTATATCTGGAACTACAGGATGTGGTAAAACGGTGTTTATGCTTAAAATTATTAAAGAAAAGGGTGAAATGTTCTCAAAATTTGTGCATAAAGTTATATGGTGCTATTCGACATACCAATCAGTGTTCAACGAGTACCAAGATGATGTTTTGTTCCACAAGGGGGTCTATGACGTTAATTCACTAAAGGGAAATGAACATACAGTCATCGTAATTGATGACCTCATGTTGGAGATGGATAAAACGTTTGCCGAGACATTTACAGTATTCTCCCACCACCTTAACATAAGCGTGTTCTTCATCAATCAGAATCTATTTTTCAAAAATAGATACATGCGCGATGTATCGTTAAATACGCAATATCTAGTCTTATTCGCTGAACGTAGAGATGTGTCACAAATTGGGGTATTAGCCAGTCAAATGTTCCCGAGTCAGCGTAAGGAGTTTTTGGAGGTTTATAAAGAGGTCACAAAGCAACGTTATGGATATTTGCTTTGTGACCTTCACCCGCGAAACACGTTTAGGGTGCTTCTAAGAACGAATATATTTCCAAACGAGCCTGAAACCGTGTACATTCCAGAATGATGAATAGGCTAAAGAAATACCGAGAATTAATAAAAATCTATCAACGACTGCCTCGGTCGTTACAGCAGATGCTTCTTAAAAATATCGAATCTGACTTTTTAAAATGTATCTGCGAAATCTGCCTCAATGTTATAAAATGTAATGTTCCAATGAAATCCTGTCAGAAGGCTCGCTTACGTCGTTACAAGAACATAATACGGGCGCTCGCACATAAAAGCCAGACTGTGAGTAAGAAAAAGCGCATTATTAATATAATGAAGAAGGTGGTTGTTGTGATCCCTCACGAGATGTATGCTTCATTACAAAGGACCCCAGACGCGGCTCTAGAACCGTAAAAGTAGACTTAAAATAATGGAGAGTGAACTACTATCCCTATTAAACAGTGAAAAGACGCCTGATGAGAAAAGGGTTTTGTATCAAGACGCTTTGCAGAAATTTCTTCATGAGTACGAAGATTATAAGCATCCTACAGAGCTCCCCGTGAGGCACAGCTCGAGTAGCACTGAGCATAGTGACGCAGGGCCTGAGCAACCAAAGAGTAGCGGTACACAGTACATCGAATATGTGCTAGAAAACAGCCTCCCCATACATTGAGGAATAAAGGGTTAAGTCTTTATAATCTATTGAGTGAGGACCCCATCATACAGTTGGCCGACATAGGCGAGGTCATTGTTGATGAAACAAGGGTGCAAGGGTCCAATATCGTTGATATTGTTCATGATCTGGTGAGAAAGTGGGACAGGCCATCACCAACAGGATGGAGGCATATTAAGGCAAGACTACAGCAAATAAATGTCCCCAAAACATTGATAGGTTATCTGAATAGGTTAAAAGACTTGGAGCATGCATCGCACGTGTCACAACTGAGTACACCTTCACCCACAACAGCTGCAGTGTCTCTGAAGAGAAGAAAGAAGAGAGTAGAAGGCCAACCTTATCCACGTGCCTCTAAAATATGCAAATGACAAACGTATTAAGTTAGCACTATTATGACATTTCTAGCCCTGCATCGTATGGTGGCATTAATAGACTGTACAGAGGTACTTATGGTGTAAAGAAAAAGGATGATGAGAGATTTTTGCGTGCCCAGGATGCTTACACACTTCATAAACCGGTGAGAAAAAGGTTTAAAACAGCAAAGACAACAGCCGCTTCTATTGACTCTATTTGGCAGGCAGATTTAACAGACATGCAAAGATATTCGGTGTACAACGATGGTTACCGTTACATCCTATTCATAATAGATGTATTCTCTAGATACCTGTGGCTAGTTCCCCTGAAAAATAAATCGCCTGAAACAATCGCTAAAGCGGCCAAAACACTGATGTTGAAAGAAAACAGGATTCCGGGCAATTTTTGTACGGATATGGAGAAAGAATTTATCGGGCGAGCTTTTCAGAACATGTTGTCAGAGTTTAATATCAGCTATTACACTTCCAACTCTATACATAAAGCATCTTTAGCTGAAAGAGTTCAACGTACCATAAAGGAACGCATGCACCGTTATTTTACACATAAAAGCACGTTCAGATATATAAACGTTCTCGATTCACTGGCTTCATCCTACAACCGCTCACACCACCGCACGATCGGTACAACGCCTAACGATGTTTTAGAAAGAGACAAGCGTCCGAGAAGTGAAGGAGTGTCACCACCACCACCACAATCTGCGCGTTTCAAAATCAATGATTATGTAAGGCTGTCACGTTCGGGAAATAAATTCGCGAAGGGTTTTGAGCAAGGATGGACACGCCAGATTTTTAAAGTTAGGGCTATGAGGCCTAAAGGCGAGATAATGATGTATTACGTTGAAGATTTGAATGGGGAAGAAATCTCGGGGTTTTTTACCGCGAGAAACTTCAGAAAGTGGCATTTCATTTAGGAAAAAATGTGTTTAAAATTGAGAAAATTTTAGCAACCAAAGGTACAGGAAAGAGAAAAATGTACCTGGTGAAGTGGCTAAGTTACCCAGAAAGCTTCAATACCTATATAAAAGCTGATGCAGTCATGAAGCTTAATTAGTATGCAACATGTCACCTAACCATTTCTACGTCATGCTCCCATCCTCATCATCCCTGTCTGTACACCCTAACAACACACTAGCCAATTTTGTAATAGAACTCCATGGTCCCATTGAATTGGGCCGTGTGCAAAAGCCGGGGTAACTCGGGATGAAACTATACGTATCGCCCGGACTAAGGTCGCACAGTTTTTCAGTACAACTGTGACACTAGGGCCAGGCCGCTATGGTTCGGTTGAGGATGTTGTGAGAGACTTATACATATGTTTAAAAAACTCATGCCTTACGAATGATTTAATATACGAAATCGTAAACAGAGGAGGCACTGCACATACTCTAATGCTAAAATCAAAGGTTAACAGAAATCTTAAAGACGGAAGAGTGTTCAAAATTATAACCGAGAGGCGTTATCGAGCAGCCTTCCAAAGAGACATCTTCCACGAGGCACCGGATGGCTTGTTCAACTTAGTGTATCAGCTGAAGATGGAGAAATTGGATGTAAGCTCTCAGCCTCCAGACATGTGCTATATTTACAGCAATATAGTGGAACACCAGTTTGTTGGGAATACCCAGGCACGACTGCTGCGCGTAGCACACATTCCCTACCATAGAGGAAGGAGCTTGAGTATTACATATGACATATCCCATTATGTGAATGTCGCTACTAACCTAATAACTAATATCTCAATATATATAAGAACGATTGAGGGTAAAAATTTCCCATTCGGTGACGGGAGTTTAACAGTGAAGCTGCACTTTCGACGCACTGAGTTATAATATCCAGAAAACCATTCACGGTATACCGAGGGGTGAGATACCAGCGTGGTAGTGGACTTGGGTCCATTTTTTCATCCATACTGCGTACAGCTGTACCACTACTGAAGAGGTACCTCCTACCTTGGGAGGAAGGCGTTACAAACCGTTTTTAACGCGGCAGAGGAAATGCTCGCGGGAACTAAACCTAAAGAATCTCTAAAAAAACATTTAAAATGTACGCGGGATGAAATCCTCAAAGATGCGAAGCGAAAAATGCGTGGCGGAGGAAAGAAGAGAATTGATAGGAAGAAGGGGGTGCCAACACGTAGCGTAAAGAAGAAGAAGAGAACTGTTAGGAAGAAGAAGGGGTCACGTGGTATTAAACGTAAAAGGGTGCCAAAAAAGAAGTGTTCTAGGCGTATGAAACCTGTGACCGATCATTTTTTTTAACTGATATAAACTGAGGATGCTACTCTCACGATTCATAGATTGACTGATACTCGTCGGGGGAGGTGGCACTGTTTCTAACTCACCATGGCACGTTTCATTCATCCTTGCAGTTCACAGTGCTGTAAATCGGAGCTATCCCTCTTTGAGATGCCTCCAACTCAAGTTTCTATTGAGCACAGTGACTTTATTACAATTAACCCTTTAAACACAATTAGTTCTCCCAGTGCACCTATAGAATTCGTGATACCCAGTTCAGGCCCTTACTTTTTGATCCGAGCTGTATGGACATGTATACTAAACTACGCATAGCTCATTCTGATGGAACGGACTACGATGATAATTATGTTGCATATCCCGAAACAAACTTTCTGCACACCATATTCAGCCAGTGTGACGTATATTTAAATCAGACTAACATCTCAGCAGGCACGGGGTACTACCACCTACGAGCATATCTGGAAAATGTCCTCAACTTTACAAAAGAAGCGAAGGATACCTTTTTATCTGCCGAGGGGTATTACCACTAAAGATGAGGGTAGTATAAAGGATAAATTTAAGATGAGGGTAGTATAAAGGATAAATTTAAAAATTCTAAAAGAAAGATATATGAATGTTTTTGGACGCCTGCACACGGACTTTACATTCCAGGAGAAGTTGCTTATGAACGGGGTAGATATGAAATTGAAGCTTACCCGCACGAGCCCTGAGATCTGTATAAATCTGGGCGCTGACCAAAAAGAAGGCGCGAAACCTGTTGTGATCCACATCATGGAAGCATATTTGCGTATACGCTGAGTGAAACTAAGTTCCGTGAAACATATAGAAATTGAGAAAGAACTGGTACACGCTACAGTGAAATACCCAATTAACAGGGTACAGATCAAACTGTACACGATTCCCACAGGATTGGCATCGAAACAGATAGAAAACATCGCCCTTGGAGTACTGCCTAAAAGGATTTTAATTGGAATGGAAGACCACGCTTCGACGAATGGGGATTATAAAAAGAGTGCCTTGAAGTTTGAAAATTTTGGGCTTAAAAATATTACTTTATATATCAATGGCGTCGCACTGGGTGGGACAACGAATATGGACTACTCGTCAGATGCTGTGTTCCCGTTCTGCGCGAGAACATACAGCAGTTTAGTCCATAACACAGGTGTGTGTGATGAACTTGGAATCGGCTTAACACAGAAAGAATTTGTGGAACAGTTTAATATTTACTCATTTGACGTTACGCCTGACTTGACTGCCGGCGTAAGCACCCATTTAAACCGGCAGCAGACCGGTGCGATTTCAGTGCGTTTGGATTTCGCCAAGCCTACAGACGCGCCTATTAGTGTACTAATGTATCTCGAGACGCAGGCCCTAATAGAAGTAGACAGATTTAGGAACATAAGCACAGATTTTTAAAATGGATGCAAATACACTCCAGAGAGCGATGAATAGTGACTGTTTCGCGCGTTCCACATTTATCGGGTTTTTTGCAAAGAATGAAATAATGAAGCCGCCTAGCACGAGAAACTGGCACGGGGCAATCGCTAACACTGACATTGTGGGTGGCGAGGGAATTCACTGGTTTGCGATTTATTTGAAAACTAAGGGAAGAATGTATTATTTCGATTCACTCGGTTTCCCACCATGGTATGACTCGATAATTGTAAGTTTTATCGCGCAATTACGTGTGCCTGAGATAATTTGGGCCGCATATGAACTTCAAAGCTTTTATACCGAAACATGTGGGTTATATTGTATCTTGTTTCTCATGCACATGTCGCGCGGGAAGGGATTTGTGAATTTTTTTAAATTATTCGATTTGTGTGACACAAATATGAACGATAAATATGTATGCAGACAGATAAAACAAAAATTCCCACATGTTGCAACTCCATGTAATTTGTAAGCTCTATATATTGTAAATCTGTATATACATTTGTAACAATTAAGAATTGGGCGCTGCCCCTTTTTGTACATGCTTAATAAATGAAAATATGTTACGTTTTGTTAATATCCTAAAAGTACTTACATAATCTCTGCGACGACGGCGCAATCGGTTGATCGGTTGTGGGCCAATATCACGACATCTGATTCGCAGCGTGGTGTGGGTACCACCTCATTTGTCACCCTTTCTCCAAAAGTGTTTATAATTTCCTCTAACTCTGTATCACTCCTGTAAAAATAAAGAGAAAATTATTTTTAAAAACGAATGCATTTCTTAAAAATTTAATATTTCTAAAAACCTAGCTGTACAGACATATAAACATACCATATATATATATATATATATATATATATATATATATATATATCCGGAAATAACGATGAAGGATGTAGAGAATAATTGAAAATATTTTGCAATTATGGGTTCTTTAAAAGATAATTCCGATTGAAGCGCTATATATATATATATAGGTCGTGAATAAGGTCTAAACTATTTCCACAACGTGTTTGTAGTGGCTCTTATAAAGCTAATTAATAGTGAGTGACTGGCAGTTTATATTATAAACAAGAAAAGAGCCGATTAAATCATTGAGCATAATTTACCTTTTAGAAAAGTCTACTTACTTTAAAAATACTATACGGGGTCAAAACACTCACATTAGCTTGTCTGCAATTTCACGTTCGCTTGGCCGACTGTGATTCAATACTGTAACGTCTGCTCCGCTAGGTGGACTGTTCGGCGAAGCACTCGTTCTCCTTTCGCCGAAGATGTTTATGTCATAGCCTGGCGCCGTGTCGGCCCTGTAATTAAATTAGATGTATGAAACGCTAAAAGTAATGTGTATGTCGGCAAATATATATATATGGGTCATTATGCAATGAATAAACATATCTTTCAAAACATCTTTATTGCAAATGCAAGAAACCACTTTTTTCTACGTGAAGGTCAAAATATGAAAATAAAAACCCACTCTAATAGACAGAGTTTATTTCCACGACAGTTTCGACGCCCACCACCGCCCAGTGGGCGTCGAAACTGTCGTGGAAATAAACTCTCTCTATTAGAGTGGGTTTTTATTTTCATATCTTTATTGCAATTTGTTAATTTCCAAAAAAAATGTAAAAACAATCCATTTAGTTTCATTGCACATACATTATCCCCTCCACAGGTTGACGATCGCTATCCCGCGCCGACACAGCGGCTTCTGGGTTGTGGTGAGATTCCATCCTTCCGTCAAAAGTGGCGATTACACGACCTAGCTCGACATCGCTCCTATAATTAAACTTAGCCATCAGACAATATTTAATGCATATTCCAAGTGCATGCAAATGTTAAAAGATAAATTCAATCTGGAAAATTTCCTATAAATATTAAAAATGAGAAAAACACAAATAAAACACCATATATATATATATATATACATTTAAATGTTGGAATATACTTTAAATAAAGGGCTGCGACAAGTTAACTGAACTGGGGTATAGAAGCGAGACGTGAAAGCTGCAAAGACTATCACGTACCTAATTGAATAAATTCTAAAAAAAATATGGACTTGAAAGCAGTCAAGCTTCTCGATATCTCATCACTGTTTACGATATATATATATATAAGCTACTTACATCTCAATTGAATTGATTGTGGATTCGCGCAGTTCGTCACAATTTTCAGCAATGCTCTGAGACGAGAATCGTTCGCGGCTATCTGTGACACTGAAAAGGTACACTGCAGCATGACTGCTGTGATCATTTTCAAAAAACAGATCGGGAGATTTATAGATTTCATCCATGGCTTGTATGTACGCTGTTATGAACTGGGCGGAAAACTGGTTCTGAATAACGAAGCACCCCATTTATAGGGGGCTAAATGACCAACCGACAAACTTGATTTAACTTCCTATTGGGATACGAGTAATGCTTTTTCGACCAATCCGTGAGCAGCGCTCCTTTTTTACGAGCAATGAATAGGAGCCACGAAGGCTAGGGCGTGGTTTAGGCATATGCATATTCAAAAACGAGATCATTCAGGTATTCCTGGACGGTGATTGGAAGACCGTCATCAAATCTGGGTGGAGCATCAGACCCTTTTGTTTGAAAATCCCGTTCGATCACGTATACCGAACTTTCGAAATTTTTTTTATTTAGGTTTGGTTGAGAGACACCTGCATATTTTGAGACAATGAGTCTTTGTCTGGCATTACTACAATCATATTCGGGTAAAGGTGGAACTGTGACCTTTTGCCGGGTAGAACAAAGCCTTATTCCGCATTTGCCGATATAAAACGTGCCTTTTCCCATTGGCGAGGGCTATTCTACAATTGTTAACAAGTCGGGGTCAGTTCTTCGGAAAACCGAATTAAACCGTGTGTGTGTGTATATATATATATATATATATATATATATTATATATATGTGTGTGTGTGTGTGTGTGTGTGTTGTTTTTGGAAGTGTCGAAATATACGGTTCTATTGTGCCCCATCTCGGTTTATTTTCGGGGAGGAAATATGTTTACAAGGTTCCAGGATTTTTTTTTGTTCTGTGCGCTTCTGGTATAAACCAGTTTTACAATATTTTTCTCTATTTTCTGTGTTGTATTGTGCGTGTTGCGACGCTATCAACCATACGCCACATTTGTGGTTGAAGGCTCGTGATCTTTGACCTGAAAACACCCCACGTGTTGTGATAGATTAAAATGGTTTTAAAAATAGAATAAATAACAATTTATATTTTTAGGATAATCTGAGTAACAAGTCCTGTCTGTGGGACGCCGGGTGTGTGTGTGTGTGTCGTTCTCTCTCTCTGTAAATATATATATATATATATATATATTCAGATCGAATGATTGTATTTCTTTTAAATAATTAATTCTCTTTATTACCCATTTTGAATGGATATATAATTTCAAATATATTGTTCGGGCATATATACATGCTCCCTTGTATATATAACTTTTAAATAGAATAGTTACAAACTTATAATTAATCAAGTCCTGATACGATATGTTTTACTGCGAGACGCGAAATTAATTACACAAGATAGCCTCCAAGTTGCATACCCCTTGCAGTCCCATTTCGGGGCTGGCAACAAAGGGAGTGCCATTTTCTAAAACAGAGTAATCGAATAGATAAGAAACGAGGCTGACAGCTCAGCCAATCTAATTCAGATTGAATGATTGTATTTCTTTTAAAATAATTAGTTCTCTTTATTACCCGTTTTGAATGGATATATAATTTCAAATCTATTGTTCGGCCATATATACATGCTCCGTTGTATATCCTTTAATTCATGAGCAGAATGATGTAACGGCGTTTTATTGGTTCCTTGTACACAATTATATATTTTATTTGGTTGGATAATTGTATGGTTCATCCGGGAGGCACTGGCACTTAGCTAAGGTGTAGGGTTCCCGCAACAGGGCTGACCTAGAGTGGGGTGCGTGCCCGGATCCTTTTAGCACACTGTGGCACTTGACTGGTGATGCTCTGAGACGATGGCATCCTTTGGCCCTGGCTGATGATGGCCTAAGTATATGACGCCCTGAAGCAGTGTCTGGCACTGACTGCCTAAGCCAACTGGCTGCCTAAGCCAACTGGCTGAATAGGAGCACTATAAGAGGCCGGGTGCTGGACGACGGAGTCATATGCGTCCGACAGCTGTCGGATGAAGGTTCTCCTCTTCCTCTCTTGCTATCTCTTTCCGCTCCTTTTGGGGAGTGAAGTAACCCCTTCCTCCCCAAAGAGGCACCCTTAGGATAGGCATGCCCCTTTGGGGGTTCAGCTTGGGTGAGAACTCCGCCTCCAAGTTGCATACCCCTTGCAATCCCATTTTGGGGTTGGCAACAAAGGGGTTGGGGGTTGGTACCAAAGGGGGACGGGGTTTAGCAACAAAGGGGGGTGTGGTGGCACTCTTGCAACAAAGGCGGTGGCACTCTTGCAACATTACGTAATATTATGCAATTGCAACTTGCACTCCACCCTTTTTCGGGCATACTACTAATAGTGTGATTATAAACAAAAAATGGAAGCCTTACTTAGTGATGAATTCACCTACACCAAAGTGAGATTGTCCCAACTAAAGCGTCTTTCTGCTGAATTCAACAAAACTATCAGGAACTTATTAAAAGATGTCCAGGCGATTGACCGTAAAAGATTTCTACAGATTAACCCCAAACTCCCCACATTTACGGCTTACCCAAAACCCATAAGATTAATATACCACTCCGTCCCATTATTTCACACAGGGGTTCATTTAGTTACAGCTTATCTAAATTTCTTGCAGATAAATTATCCCCATTAGTTGGTAAATTTTCAGGCTCGCACATCACTAATTCCTGTGACTTTATTAACAAAGTTATGTCCTTAGAATTAAAACGGGGAAAAATGATCACTTTTGACGTTGAGTCCCTGTTTACGAAAGTTCCCATTGATGATGAACTTAGTTTTTTAGATAGAAAATTGCCAACATGTAACGTACTGTAGAACTAGGCATGCCCACAACGGTATTTTTAGAACTGATAAAACTCTGTGTCACCAATAATGCCTTTTCCTTCGGTGAAGAATTTTATTTGCAACGTTTTCGTATGGGAATGGGGTCCCCTTTGTCCCCAATGCTGAGTACATTATACATGGAATATTATGAGTCGGAATTGTTGCCAACAATATGTTCCAGGAATCTAATTTGGTTTCGTTATGTAGATGATATTTTCTCATTTTGGCCTGACCACTGGAACAACTTTGACACTTTCTTTCAGTCATTAAATAATCTTGTTCCCTCTATTAAATTTAAATATGAATGGGAGAATGACAAACAATTACCTTTTCTAGATGTTTGGTCATTAACGAAAGCGGAAAGCCCAATTTCACGGTCTATAGAAAACCTACCCATTGTAATTCATATATTCATTATTTTTCATATCATGATGAAGGGGTTAAAAGCTCAATTATTTCTTCCATGTTTCTAAGAGCACTCAGGATTTGTAAATCACATTTGCTAGACCCCGAAAATTCTAAGATTTGGAACATTATTAAGGATTTAAAATATCCTGGGTGGTTTAAGAGAAAGGCGTATTTTAAAGCCAGAAAAACTTTTTATGCCCCTCGGGAACCCCGTCAGTTAACCAAAAACAATATGTGAGTTTGCTTTACATTGTCGACTTAGAAAGAGTTAAACGGTTGACGAAAGATTTTAAGTTTGCTTTGGCTTTCAAATATTCATCTACCGTGAAAAGTAAATTGGTTAGGAATAACGTTTCAAAACAGGAACAAGCCTGTGTCTACAGCATTTTCTGTAAAAGTTGTGATTTAGTATACGTAGGAGAAACTGGAAGAAATATTGCAACCCGTATTAAGGAACACAAATATGCCTTCAGAAGTTGTAACACCAATAATGCTATTTTTCATCACGCCAGCCAAAATAATCATGCTATAGATTGGGAATCAAGTAAAGTACTTTATAAATGTAATAATTATGTCAAAAGAAAAATAATAGAATCTGTGTGTATAGAACAAGCAGATAATTTTAATTTGTACGAGGGTACCTATAAGTTAGACCCTTTAATGAGATTCTTGGTCAAAAAATCCCTTACGGAGCGGGTGAACGGGTTCTAACATAAGTGTAATTAGTGTAAAGGTAATAATAATAAATGTTAAAAAATGTAAATGCAATAATCAATGCAGTAATTATGTCAAAATAGTAGAATCTGTATGTATGAACAGGAAGATACAGTAGATTTAATTTGAGCGTATGTACTTATAAGCGGGACCCTGTAATAAAATGCCCTTCCGGTTTCGGTTCACAATTTCTGTATAATAAATAACAATAATAATCAATAAATAATCAATGTAATAATAAATTTATAATTTCTGTAATAAATAACAATGCAATATTAAATGTAATAAATTGAATAATAAATGTACGTATAATAAATGTATAGAACAAGTATATAGTTTAAATTCATGCGAATGTGCCTAAAGCGGGTCCCTTTAAAAAAAATGCCCTTCCTCTGTCGGGAGAACGGGACCTAATTTATTCGTAGCGGTCTCTTGATTGTTCCCTCCTCGCCCCCCGCCTTTTTCATTTGTTTTTCGGTTTATAATTTTTGTATAATAAACAACAATGTAATAATCAATGTAATGATAAATTTATAATTTCTGTAATAAATAATAATAAAATATTAAATGTAACATATTTAATAATAAATGTAATAATTATGTAAAATAATAGAATCTATATGTATACAACAAGAAGATAGCTTTAAATTTATGCGAATGTGTTTAAAAAGCGGGTCCCTTTAATAAAATGCCCTTTCACTGTCGGGATAACGGTACCTAATCTATGTGCGAATTTCTTAAAGGCTCTGGACTGTTTTCCCTCTTATTTTTGGTACATTCGTTTTTCTGTATCCATCCGAAGAGGATGCCAGTGGGCATCGAAACTGTTGTGGAAATAAACTCTGTCTATTAGAGTGGGTTTTATTATGAAATATCTAAATACATTCACAGTAATTCAACTATGATACTTATAGCTGCTTCCTAGATATAAGTAAGGCATATGATAGGGTGAACCACAATATTTTATTTGTAAAACTAGAAGACAGGAAGGTTCCCATGTACATATTAAATTTATTGAAATTTCGGTATTCCCACCAATCTTTCACTATTAGGTGGGGCAATGTACTATCCGACTGTTTTGGCTCCTCTTGCGGTGTGAGACAAGGCTCCTTGCTCTCCCCTATGCTGTTCAATGTGTAATATCGACGGATTAATTGTTTCACTTAATGAGGCAACAGTGGGATGTTGTATAGATAACACAAGGATAAATAACTTAGTTTATGCCTATGATATGGCGTTAATAATTCCCTCTGTTAAAGGTCTGGATCGGCTACTAAAAGTCTGCGAAGTTTATTCGCAGAAACATGATATTCTTTTTAATGTTACAAAAACTAAGGTTACGCAATTTCATCCTAAAAGCTGTAATCAGCCAGCTGATATAAGGTTTAAAATGAATGAAGTAATTGAGGAAGTACAAGAGTTTAAGTATTTGGGTCAAACTATTACCAGCTCCTTGATTGATGACTCGGATATAAGAAAACAATCTCGAAGCCTGTGTGCTAAAGCGAATATGACCATAAGGAACTTTCGATTCTGTACAAGTGAAGCTAAAGACACTCTCTTTCGTACTTTCTGCAGTAATATATACGGACAGCAACTGTGGGTAAATTATAAAAAAGGTTCTGGCAGAACCCTAAATTTGCTGTACAACAGGTCTTTTAGATTCTTACATAAGTTACCCCCGAGATGCTCAGCTTCGCAAATATTTGCTACCCGCAATGTCCCGAGCTTCCCGGAGGCAACAAGACGTGCTCAATGCAGTCTAATGCAAAGAATTAAAAAAATCAATCAACCAGATCATCCAAACTATCCATGAGTCCTGCCATTTATCCTCTAAGGCTTAGAGGATAAATGGCAGGACTCATGGATAACACACCTGGGTGTTAATAAATTAAATAATTAAAATTACTTGGCCCAAAGGCCCCATCACCGCGATTAAACTACAGAAAAGAACGCAGCCGTGAAGATTTTGAGCTTCACATTGTGTCAAGCTTTCTGAATCTTAAGATTTTCATGACTGATTATTTGGTCAAAAAAACTATAGAAAAGAACAGTCATGAAAATCTTGAGCTTCGCATATAATTAAAACTAGGGGAGCGACTCGGCGTTGCCGGGGTGGATGTTGAACGCTATATGAAATGAAAATGAAATGAAATGAAAATGAAAAGGTTTATTGGCAGACTATAGTCCATATGAAAAATATTATTAATACAATGACAGTTCATATACTAAGGATAGAAATAAATACGTTGATTAGAAATAATACTGTAATGTCGAAGTTAAGTGGAGCTACAGACAGACGTTTTCGTACCAAGATGGCCTCACAAACAAAATTATGCAGCTTAGGGAATTCGTACACAAACAAAACATTCACATAGCACTTATACAAGAAACAAAAATAAAACGCACACACAAAACACCCACCATCCCTGACTTCACGGCGATCCGTGAAGATCGTACTGGGGGTCACGGGGATGGACTCATCACTTACATACGTAAAAGCATTAGCTGCAGTGATGCCAGCCAAAACATTATAAACACAGTCCAAGCAGATAACACGATAAAAATACTGGCAGTTAGCGTTAAAACGCGCAAAACACAACACCACACTCATCAACATTTACATCCCACCAGATAATTCACCTCAGGTACCAGCCAATTACAATCCACAGTTACACAATCTGGCCTCTCTCACTAATGTCATCTTAGGAGGAGACTTCAACGCTAAAGACACTAGTTGGTACCTGCACAACCAAAGCAACGCCAGAGGCACTAACTTAGTCAGACAACTAAAGAGCCTCTTCATTCTTAACAATACAGAAGAACATACACACATACGGTTCTAGGTAAATTCCCCCACGGTAATTTCCACCGCGGTAAATTCCACCATGGATATTGCACCGAGGGCAAATTCCTCCACGGTAAATTCCACCTCGGAAAATTCCCCCTATGGAAAATTTAACCAAAGGTAAATTCCACCATTGGTATTTTAATTAAAATTACGTAAGTTAAAAAAATAAAAAAATGGGAAATTTATTTTCACATAAAACAGGTTAAAAATTAAGTAAGTTAAATTAGGTAAGTTAAAA
Source organism: Bathynomus jamesi (assembly GCA_023014485.1). Taxonomy (NCBI): domain Eukaryota; kingdom Metazoa; phylum Arthropoda; class Malacostraca; order Isopoda; family Cirolanidae; genus Bathynomus; species Bathynomus jamesi. Next base: position 177,751 of record JAJOZX010001453.1, read on the forward strand.
AAATAAAAAATGGGAAATTTATTTTCACATAAAACAGGTTAAAAATTAAGTAAGAAATATTTATTGAAGAATCTTTACGACAAATTGCGTGCAATGTTTCTTAAAAATTGCAGTAAGTCACCGTGCAGAGCTGGGCACTTGCGGCTTTTTTTTCGGTACTGCGGTACTGCGGTACTACCGTGTTGGTCGGTACCGCGGAAAGTACCGCGGGAAATTTGAATGCGGTAGCGGTACTGCTGTACTTTCAGCGATCCTTTGCGGTACTGCGTTATGCGGTACCGGTTTGGTAGTGCGGTAGTAGTACCGCAGTACCGTAGTACCGCAAAAAAACGCGCAAAAAACCGCAAGTGCCCAGCTCTGATTCTGTTACTGTCTGTAAGTGTTCCTTTTGGTAATTTTCAACTAGCCTCTTCAATCGTGCGTCAACAATTTGATAGGCTTTTTTCTTCTTTGGGGGATCTCCTCGTCGCATGTGGGCAATTTTTGTCTGGCTTATTCCTTCTTCTGCTCTAATAGCTGAGCAAAGTCTCCACAAATTTGGGTGTGTCGAAGTTACTGATGACCGTAGAGCATTGTGGAACCCTTCCACAGAGTTATTCGATCTTGGTAAGTCCATTAATACGCGGTCGTAATGATTCCACACTTGAATAGGAAACAGTGGGGTATCTCTTCTCCGACGCGCACCCCGTCCTCTCACGCTCAAAGTTGAAACTAAATAATAAAAGAAATCAGGGGGAATTTTCCGCGGTGGAATTTTCCATAGGGGGAATTTTCCGCGGTGGAATTTATCGTGGAGGAATTTACCCTCGGTGCAATATACATGGTGGAATTTAACGTGGGGGAATATACCGTGGGGGAATATACCGGCCACCCACACATACCACATCAAGCATGATACCCAAACTCCTCCCGCCATAACGTTCTGTTCCCCCTCACTAGCAACGCATACACACTGGAGAACAGAAAAACAACTGTCATCAGACCACCTGCCCATCATCACTACAACACGTTCTACACTCTGCCCCAACAGCCTTAGGCACACTTACAGAAATTACAAGTAATCTGATTGGGAACAGTTTAAAATACAGACTGAGGAACAATTCACCACATTAAACAACACACCCATCATTAGGGTGTGTCAATTTTAGGGAGCAAAGTGAAATCTTTAGATTTTGAAAAACTACTAGTGACCACATGATGCATCTTTATGTGCGAAATGGAAATATGGCTTTAAAATCCAGATTTGACCATTCCTAGCTACTTATATTTAAAGTTGAAGTTTACGAAAAATCAGCAATTTTTGCAAGTATTTTTTTTAGTGTATAAAAACTACATTTTACATACATTGCATACAACTAAAGACATTTTGATTGTATTTCAGTATTAAAACTTAGAAATATAGATAGGTTTCTTGATCTTTGCCAAGGATGCCATGTCTGCCTTGCTCTTGTTCTGGACATGAGCTCCCTACTGGCAACCTGGCCACTGATGTACACCCCACTCCTCTCTTGTGAGTAAACATGTTGTGCTGCTTCAGTTGTCATCCTTACACACCTCTCTACTGAATCTGTGTGTGAGGGCCATGCAGGAACTTCCGTTGGTCTATCCAGAAACTCCTTGATTGCAGCAGTGGTGAGGGAGCAGGTCAGAGAAGGCTCAGTCACGCCAGAGTTCCAGTCAATAAGCTCCGAGAGTTTGGTGGCATCTGGGTTGACGTCAGGAGTCTTCCTGGGTCTGACACTGCAGTCTCCTACCTGTGTGTCCTCATCTCCTTCACTTCTGATTTTCAGTATCCTCTTCACTGCCTCTCTCCTCTCCTCTTCCACCTCACTGCTCAGCATGGCCTGGAGCACAGCCTCAGAGTGCGCATACCAGGCTGATCTCTTCACTGTAGGCATCATTATTCTTATCACCTACTTCTTCTGACTTCTGAGCAGCTCCAGCTGGTACAGTACATGCCTGGGACCATCCACCCAGCTTTGATTTAACATCATGTTGAACCAGTTTGGCATGTAGACTCCCACTATGAATTCCACAATTATCCTCAGATTCTTCAGGTCCCTATCCTTCAGCCCATATTTCGAAATCCACAATCTGCAGAACCTTAGAGCCGTGGTGACCCACCTATTGTGACAGGCTGGCCAATCTCCAGGAGAGCTAGACTCTGAGGTACCTCTCCCGATCTGATGGCAGTGATGATTTTGTAGCCATATGATTGATCTGTGCTGAGGTCCTTCACTACCACTTGACTGAAATGGGGTAGAGGAAGACCAACAGTGATCCTCGTGAAGTTTGGGTTGATCTCCAGCACAGTGGCCTTGTCTAACATCTTCCCTAGGGGCCCAGACCACTTGTTGTTGCTCAATGTCTTGCCATCCAGTGCAGTCACCAGGTATCTGAGACTCAGCTCCCCAGTGTGCAAGTCACAGACAATCCACACGAACTTCCTGCGAAACTTGGCCTCCACATAATGCATTACTCCTCCCTCCCAGCCAGTATTCACATTAGTACTGTCACCTCCTATGGCCAAAAGGGTTTTGTCTGCTCCTCTCTCTCTTAGCCAATTCACCAGATGATCAGCAATGACCTCAGCATGACTTCTCTCCTCTGCAGCTTCCTCTGGTACAAAATGCCACGAATATTTCCCACCTGGTTCATTGCACACTGTGTAGTGTTCTTCCTTAATGAGGCCAGGAAACTGCCTGTCACTGCCCTCAGCTTCCATCATCACTTTGGTGTCATCTCTTTTCCCATCAAAAAAGATACAGGTGATGCCATTTTCCCTAATCTCTTCATCAAAGTTCTTGACCAGCTCCTTAGTCAGTCTCTCCTGAGCCCTCCTCATCTTGTTGTGGTCAGTCACCAGTGCTGTGTCAAACTCTGTGATAAGATCAGCATCAATCCAGGCAGCAGTGGCAATCTCTGCAGTCTCTCTCAGCCCAGTGTGAAGTCTCAAGCTAGCCAGTGCTATGATGGTGATATCTTCAGTGTTGTATTTCTTCTTCTTAGCCACAGGCAAGGTAGAAGTTGTCACAACCTCTGGTATGAAGTCTTCGTCCTCCTCTCTCCTCCCTGCCTCCTCCAGTATATCTCCAGTCTCCTCCAACTCCATTTCCATCAGTGACTCCTCCCTCAACTCCTCTTCTTTCTTGGCTGACTCCTCTGCCTTCCTCCTCCTCTTCTCCTCGGCCTTCTTTCTCTGCTTCTGTCTCTGCAGCACTGCTTCCTGTCTCCTGGTCTCAGGGTGATCAGCTAGACCAATCTGGTGTGAGCTAAACTGCACACCTTTTCTCTCTGACCTTTAATGAAGGCAAACTCCTGCACTGGTATCTTCTGCTCGCTCCTGCAGCCGCAGTCAATGTGAACCTCACTGTTGCAGACAGGGTTGCACCGAAGCTCACTGCAGCTCCTGATCACACAGAGACAGGTCAGGATGTCCACAAATTTGTTCAGTTTCATCATGAACCTATCTTTGACCTCTAGCTTCACATTGCCAATGGACACCGTCACTGCCTCATCCCACAGTGCCTTCACTTTAGCCCTGATCCTGACCTCATTGTTGATTACAGGGTTTGTGAATAGAGCGTTGGCCTTTCTCCACTGATCCAGTAGCCCTGGAACAATGCCGTTGTTAATCAGGTCATTAACTGGGTAATTCCTCCTATCTTCTTCACTCATCTCTCTCCTCAACAAACCATACCTGAGCAGATCTCTGGCTGTGGGCAGCTCAGCAGGGGGAAGTTCCCTCCCAGTCCCCAGCAAATGACATAGGTGACAACTTGATTTGCTTTGGGTTCTGATTTCTTTCTGGCTTATCCTGTGGACCTGTGAACAAAAGAAGTCATTGAAATTTGGATAGGCCTACTGATTATGATTACATAAAATTAAGTTAATTGAAATTCTTAATATCTTCCTATAAGCTCAGATAAAAGGTTGTGTTTTTATAGGTACAAGACTTAATTATTCAAAGTAATGACAATTTCATATATCTATCATATCAAAATCTACAGAAAGTTTGGGTCACACATAACATTTCGAATAATTTGAGTTACACAATATTTACATTACGAAGTAATCAAAATTGGCAAAAAGGAGGGAAAACACATGCATTCACAATCAAAACTCCAGCATTTGTGACTATGTGAAACTTAGAAACCATACTGCACATAAAAATAACCAAAGTTGACCACACATATCAATGGCACATTGATGTACGATGCTACAGTCATATTTAGGTTATATTTCAAACCTTTATGGTCAAATATAAGTAGTTAAATGGATTTTTTAAACAACACTAAAGATATTTCTAAGTTTGCTAGATAATATGACATCATTTGAGCATTAGTAGTTTTTGAATTGCTGACTTTACTAAAATTGACACACCCTAACCCATCATAAACATCAATACAACACTCAAGACATTTAATCAGATCATTAATAATGCAAACAAATACATAACCAAGGGCAACATTAGGAATTCCAACCCAAATTACACTAGAGAAATAGCCCACCTCATAAGGCAACGTAAAAACCTCAAACATAACAGACAAACACCACACACAGAAGCCATAAAACAGCAGATACAACAGCTCAACATAGAAATAAACAACAAACTTAAAGAAAAACAAAGAGAAGCATTTAGGGAATTCATAACAACACTAAATCACTCCACAGATACATCCAGGCTATACAAGACATAAGCGGCATTCACACCTCACACGCGACTATCTGTCGCAGCCAAAATAATATCCCAACTTATACACAACAAGCTAACATTCTAGTTAATCACTACGCAAAGATAAGTCACTTAAACAGAGACAACAACCAGAATCACGCAGACAGGCAAACAGCCAGACACAATAAAACCTACAGACTCGACACGACCATTACACCATTCAATACAGACCAGACCACCAAGATCACCGAAAACATTAAGAATTCGAAGACTACTGGACCAGACAACATATCTAACATACACCTTAAACACTTGGGCCCACAGGGAATACTAGCTCTCACAAACATCATCACATATTCATACTAACACTGTATTATTGCTGACATATGGAAGCAAGGTAAAATTATTACACTACTCAAACCAAACAAAAATCCAACAGAACCAGCTTCCTATAGACCCATTACTTTACTATGCACACCTTCCAAAGTAACAGAAAGACTAATCTTACAAATCACCAACCCACACATACCACTATCGCCTACTCAACATGGATTCAGACCTCACCACTCAACTACGACATTACTCACTAACCTCACGCAGCACATCATGGATGACATCAACTCCAGACGACCAGCTCAACGTACGCTATTAACAACAATAGACATTAGTAAAGCATTTGATGCTATCCCACGCTTCCTTCTCATAAACAAAATACTCAACACAAACATGCACAATAACACCAAAAGGTGGCTTAGCAACTATCTTTCAGGAAGATATTCACATGTCACATTTAATGGCAACGGGGTCCTTCAACGGGGTCCCTCAAGGCTCTGTTCTCTCACCAACACTGTTCAACTTATACATGCATGACATTCCAACATCCATCGATAACAAGCTTACCTTATCATCATATGCAGGTGACATCACTCTAACATCCACCTACAACAACATCGACACGCTACAAATAACCTACAAACATATATAAACAGTATAAAAGACTGGCTCACACAAAATAGACTCAATGTAGCGCCCACAAAATCAACTATCACCTTGCGAATAAACAATGCAAAAGAACACCAGATAACTCCACAGATTACACTAAACAACAACATTCCACACACTCACAGGACCAAAATACTTGGGGTCACATACAACACATCATTATCTTTTGCAAACCACATTCAGGATATTAAAAACAAATGTACGTCAAGACTTAACACGCTTAGGATGCAGAAATATTTCACTTTCCGTATTCCCACAATCGTGGAGTACTGTGTGGGCCCGTAGTTTTCTTTTTCCCAGTTATTAAAATCCAAAGAGTAGAAAATGAACACAACGGCTTATACGATTTTTAATTTGAATATTGGCGAGATAAAGTTTAATCAGTTATAGTGAATCAAATGTTTCTTTTAAACAGAACAGAGAGTTAATAATAATAATAATAATAATAATAAAAGTTTCATGAATATAATATCAGTTATTTCTTTATTGTAAGATATTAAATAAGCCAGAGACCCCTCTAAGACATCCTTTTCCGTTCTGAGTCTCCAAGCTTCTATGAGTCAATTGCTAAGCTGCTGCCTTTTTCCCTATAGAGTCAGACTCCCCACCCGGGAGACCGGTTCCTCCGAATCTGCCTTAAAGACACGGATCCCCTTCGTGTATACTCAAAGGAACGGAACCTGGCTACGCCACTACGGAAGCGGTTGACGTCACCTGAGAACGTTGTAGAACCGAGCGTCTCACAATCTATTGTATTTCCCAAGTGAAATCAAAGAAACTCTCTGCGTCACTGCGTGTGAATTCCGTTCGGAAGGAAATGAGACATACATATAATGGGAATTAGTGAATGAATGTAATTACATAAAAATAATTGTCATCAGGGCATGTATAACATTATATATATATATTAGGTCATCCCATAAGTAATGCGGCATTTTTAAATTTTTTTTTTTCCATTTTTATCATTATTTTACGGATAGAAATCAAACAACTCCCTGAAGTTATTTATATTTAAATAAATATTTATTTAAATATAAATAACTTCAAAGAGTTGTTTGATTTCTATCCGTAAAATAATGATAAAAATGGAAAAAAAAAATTAAAAAATGCCGCATTACTTATGGGATGACCTAATATATTATATATATATATATATATATATATATATATAATAGAGGGTACTTCAATAAGTATCCGCACTTTTTATTTTAGTGATAATATAGTATATATAATATATACTTGTAATAACGAGCCAAACTGAGATCTATAGTAGGGTGGATCGATTTTACATTTTTTTCGATTTCCATATTCTAATAGAGACAAAAACTTGCGCATACATGAGAAAATAGCCTCGGCAAAATCGTAGCTTAATAGATAATCATCTTCTGCCCCCGGCAGAGCGATGAAAATCATATTTTAGTAGTCAAAAACGTATTTTTCTTATAATTTTTAAAATATTTCAATATGCATCAAAATTATTCCTAATAACTATAAAGTCGATGAAAAAGACCTCATATCACTGCGACACCTCATTCAAGACTTGGACGGCAAAACAACTGGGCCAATGGGCTTTACTGGACCAATTGGAAAACAACTGAACGACTGCGAAAAACTTCCAATTACAGAATTCGATGCCATTCCATCTCCCGACATTGACATAGATGAGCCGAGTTGAGCACTGACCAAAAATATTTGTTAGGCATCTACAGAGCAGTGTCGAGCGGTAGCTGCTCTTTAGCTCTCGCGGCTCGAAATCCAGGTAAGATGGTGCATTCCAGGTGGCTGACAACAGCAAATAGATTTCTGCGCCTCTATGTTTCAACCAGTGAACCCTCCAGCACCTTCAACGAAATTGTGCGATTCATTATGACAGTTTACGCACCAATTTGGTTTAAGATAAAGAAAAACTCCAGTTTCACTGAGGGCGCAAAACATTTTTTCGAAATGATGCGTCTCTCTCAGACCATGCCTCAAAGATCTAAGACAATCGCCAACAAAGTCCTCCGTAGAAATTCTTTCTTTGCTCACCCAGAAAATATTTTGATCTCCATGCTACATGCCGATGAGCAACACATAAGAGAATTGGGATGGAGAAGAATATTAAAAGCACGATCAAAACAATCACCAGCGGGGGAAATTCGAGCCTTCGCCATGCCTGAGCTGCTCTACGATAGTCAAAACTATTACGAAATGATCAACTGGCAAACGGCTGAGGTGGCCGAACTCCCCGTTACAAAAACAATACCTGATACCCGAATAAAAGAGTTTGTTGAGACGGGAGACCAGCCTGATGGACTGATATCACTATTCCCTTGTTATACTCAAGCGGTCGAGAGACTCATCAAATTAGTAACCGAAGCCTCTGCCAGTGTAAGTGGAATAGAAGAGAGGGACGGATTCATCCGCTCCCGTCTTCACTCCCGAACAAAAATTCCACGATTTGATTCTAAGAAAGATTACCGTATGTAAATCGACATGCAGCCAAAAGAAGGGTGGTTGGGGCTGGATAGGGTGGAACTCGACGTACAGCCACCTCCTCGTGGTGAGTTCTGGGTTGCTAATTTTATAAAATTAGCAAGCGAGGAGCTGTACTTAGTACTTATCGTACTTATAACATCGCATTAACGTAATTATAATCCACATTTAGACTTTTCTCGGGGACAGAAGATATTACTCTAGAGTCATAAAATTTTCCGTGTGTTATTTCATGCCTAAGCAACGATATAAATGCTATGGGAAATATATAAATGCATTATTTAAGACAAAGAGCCGATCTGAAAATATGTATATAAATTACCTATTTTTTCAACATGTGACGTTGTTGCCGGGGGCAAAAGATATTAACGTAGGACAACGCGCTTGGAAAAACGATCATATGAGGTCTTTTTCATCGACTTTATAGTTATTAGGAATAATTTTGATGCATATTGAAATATTTTAAAAATTATAAGAAAAATACGTTTTTGACTACTAAAATATGATTTTCATCGCTCTGCCGGGGGCAGAAGATGATTACCTATTAAGCTAAGATTTTGCAGAGGCTATTTTCTCATGCATGCGCAAGTGTTTGTCTCTATTAGAATATGGAAATCGAAAAAAATGTAAAATCGATCCACCCTAAATTCTATAGGCTTATTTAGGCTAGCAACAGTATAGGCTTTTTTAGGCTACTCGTAGCTGTCACATATCGTACGAGTAGTGAGCATCACTGCACCGCTTTCAATTTGTACTCTGGAAGAACAGAGATCCGTGGTTCGTTTTATGTGGTCAGAAGGTGTGAAAGGAGCTGAAATTCATACATGTTGATGTGCTCAGTATGGGAATAATGCTTTACCACGGCGAAGTGTGTAGGAGTGGATTCAAATGTTCAAGGAAGGTCAGACATGTGTGACAGATGCTCAGCGCTCAGGGCGACCGTCAACATCAAACAGTGCTGACAAACAGGAAGAAGCCAGAGCCATGATTTTCGATGACAGAAGATTAACAATAAAAGAAATTGCATCTTCATTAAACATCACTCAAAGTTCAGCCTATTCGATAGTTCAAGACATTCTTGGTTTTCACAGGGTTTGTGCAAGATGGGTGCCCAAACAGTTGACAGAAGAGCACAAGCGTAATCGTATGGACGTCTACTCTCGTCTTTTGGCGCGGTATCATAATGAAGGTGAAAACTTTTTGGAGCGCATTATCACTGGAGATGAAACCTGGATCCTTCACTATGAACCAGAAAGCAAACGACAGAGCATGCAATGGAAGCTTCCAACATCTCCCGTTGCAAGGAAGTTCAAAGCGCAGCCGACAGCAGGTAAAGTTATACTAACATTGTTTTGGGATACACAAGGCCCTATCCTTGAACATTATCTAGAGCCTGGAACTACAGTAACAAGTGTATCGTATTCTGACATGCTTCGAAATGAGTTAAAATAAGCAATTCGCACAAAACGGAGAGGAAGATTGTCAGAAGGTGTTATTCTGTTACATGACAATGCGTGCCCTCATACCGCTGCACAGACTAGGAAATGCCTTCATGAACTTAAATTTGAAGTTCTCGACCATCCAGCCTACAGTCCAGACCTGGCACCTTCTTATTTTTACTTGTTTGGACCGCTAAAAGACGCTTTGAGAGGTCAGCGGTTCCAAGGCGATGATGACCTGAAGGGGGCGGTGCATGACTGGCTACGCACACACCCAAAAACATTCTTTTGTGATGGCATTAGGTAGCTTGTAGATCGCTAAACTAAGTGTATTGAGAAACAGGGAGACTATGTTGAGAAGTGATGTGTTTATAATCTATCAGATGTGAAAATAAAATTGTCAAAATAAAAAGTGCGGATACTTATTGAATTACCCTCATATATACAAGGCAATATATATATATATACTGTATTTTAAAAATACTGGAAATTATTAAAAACTTTTTAGGGCCAATTTGTGTCAATATTTTATTGTTTGAAGTTAAATATTTGAAATTCAAGTTTTAGTTTTGCGTTTCAATTAACACCTCATTTATTCTATTTTTTTTATACCTTATATTTGTATTCAATTACTGAGGAAACGTTGAAAACGAGGAAAAAACATCTCCCAATGTCAGTAATATATATATATATATATATACTGCCGAACATGGGATTCTGTGTGATAAAATAATATCAATGAAATTGAAAAGGAAGGTATTCAAGGCGGTAGTGAAGCCTGCAATGTTGTATGGTGCGGAAACGTGGCCTATGAAGAAGAATCTGGGGAAAAGGATGGATGTAGCAGAAATGAGGATGTTGAGAAGGATGTGTTGGGTTACGAGAAGAGATAAAATTAGAAATAAATTTTTCGTGGAACGACGAAAGTAATAGAAGTGTCAAAGAAAGCTCAAGAGAAAAGGCTTAGATAGTTTGGACATGTCATGCGGAGAGAGGAGGAATATGTTAGGCAACGAGTTATGGAGATGGAACCACCTGGAAGAAGGAGAAGGGAAGGCCGAGGATGAGATGAAGAGAGTGTGTGGAGGGTGATATGAGGGAGCGAAATCTGGCGGCGGATGTAGCGTTGGACAGAAATGAGTGGCGAAGGAGAATTAGGAACAGCGACCCCACTTAGGCGTGGAAAAATGTTGCCAACAAAGAAGAAGAAGAAGACTGCCGAACATGCACTGTTTTAATTTGAACTCTCACTTGTTTTCAACAGGACAGCACTTAATACGTCAGATTTATAATGCTGGAGAGGGGACTAGCACTCGCCGATTAATATTTTTCATTAGTTTACTAAGCCGTACTTTTCAACAGCAGGATTTCGTAGGAAATGCAAATGAAAATTGACAGATTTTCTTACGTATTTGGTATATTTAATAGTACAAAAAGGAACAGTATCTTACCAAAGTTGTTTTGCAGCTGATTTTCGCTTATAACTATTACTAGGGGCTTTTCTTATAAGTGTTCATTCGGCCAACATACTGGAGCTACAGTATATTTTCCTTGGTACCGCTTTTCTACGGCTGATATACCCTGATGAAATCTTTCACCATGCCCATCGCTCACAGCTCCCAGGTTCGATGCGAAGAAGCCCAGGTGGGAATGCAGGAACTGCATTTTCAAAGACATGTTACACCCCAGGGCTTGGTAAGCAATAAGCATTTGCTCCATCAGGGAAACATAGTTCTCTGATTTGTCGCTGCCAAGGAAATAATTCGTAGTCACCTCTTTAAAGGCTTTCCACCCTGTTCTTTCAGCTTCATTCAAAACTCATTAAATGCACAGTCTTTCATCACTTCCTTGATCTGTGGGCGGGTCCACAAAAATGCCTTCTTTGATTTTCGCTTCGCTGATTCTAGAGAATTTCTGTTTTGGATAAAGAAACCCAGGTCCGTCTTTGATCACGGTTTTTCCAAAAAATTTTATCAAACCAAGTTTGACATGAAGAGGTGATGAGAACACTTTTGCTGGATCTACTAGGGTTTGATGTACAACAGTTTTCTGTCCTGGAACCAAATTTTGTCGAAGTGGCCACTCTTTCTCTGCATAATGACTCCTTAGCTCTGCTGTCTCACTCTTAGAAGAAACAAGAGAACTTTGTGAATCCAAACTGTAAGCCAGAGAAGTTCAATCACTTTCAGATCACTACAGATATGCCAGGGGTGTTTATCATAGTTAATATAAGTTTTAACATAAAAATAACGGAGACCGCGAAACCGGACGCGCCGGAACACTGGGTAAAAAGGTCCATGAATTTTTTTCCTACGCAACTCAACATCTCATCATGGGATGTTTTTTGCTTTTTTTTACCTATAAATATCTCCATGAAAGACCGTGAAGTCTTTTAAAAGAAGGAGAGGAACGCAAGGAGGAAATTCTCAAATTGATCTAATTTCCTCCGCCAAATGTCATCATACTACTAGTGAGCGCTGATTGATTGGCTGACTCATTGCCAAATGTCTTTGGAACATAATTATTTCCATTCATCACTCTGGTTTACATATTACTAAGGAAACCTAAATAAATAATTAAATATAAATTCAAGAAAGGGATATATATTAACAATGACGTGAATAAAAAGTGGTCTGGTAAAAACTAAAACAAAACCGTCGGACCGTCGGACGTGATGACCGTGTTCATGGTATTGGCAAGCTTGTCATCCTGAACGAATAGAGCCATTGGTGGTCATTATTGCGCCCTGAGCAAATTCCAATTTGATTCATTTATTTATTTATTTATTTACATTTAATATTAAACATAGATTCAGATATTATTTTGTATTATAACAAAGACAGAGCAAAAACCTGATATATATAAATACATATATAGGCGGTTTATGAATGAAAAAAACAATGTTTTCATGCATATTAAATTTTAATAACATTATAACATTACCAGATTGATGCGTATCTGTAGGTTTCATACGTCACTGCTAGAATATCTTCCAATTGGCAAATGGATGACAGGTGAATGGATACTACTGGTATGGCATTGTTATATCCGGAGCAAATGCTATTTCTAGATCAGCAACAACTAATATAGTAATAAACAATCACCTGAACGAATAGAACCGTTGGTGGGCATTATTGCGCCCTGAGCAAATTCAAAATTGATTCATTTATTTATTTATTTATTTACATTTAATATTAAACATAGATTCAGATATTATTTTGTGTTATAACAAAGACAGAGCAAAAACCTGATATATATAAATACATATATAGGCGGTTTATGAATGAAAAAAAAACAATGTTTTCATGCATATTAAATTTTAATAACATTATAACATTACCAGATTGATGAGTATCTGTAGGTTTCATACGTCACTGCTAGAATATCTTCCAATTGGCAAATGGATGACATGTAATGGATATATCCGGAGAAAATGCTATTTCTAGATCAGCAACAACTAACATAGTAATAAACAATCACTGAGAGAAATATTATTTAGAAATGCATAATGTTTTGTATTGAGGCAGCATCATAAATGCACATAATTGTTTTGTATTAATAAGTTCCATGTTATAACTTAAGTGTTGAACCACTGCAGCTGTCACTCTTTGAGGTCTCTCACCTCAAAGGAGAGAATTACAGAAAATAAAACTATTAGTGATTCATGTCAATAAACATAGAACCATTTAAACGATGATATTTGACAATTTTGCAGAGGTGTTACATATTCTAAGACATTGAAGTCCATTTAAAAGTGTAGTGTCCCATGAACATGAGTAATACAATTCCTGAACAGATTACTATTACCTTTTAAGATAAAACTGAATGGAGAAAGATTGTCTTGATCACAAAACAATCAACACTCCAAATCTCGTTATTAAATAATAGACAAAGAAAGAAAGAACTTATTGAATCTTTCACCAAATTCTTGAGAAACAGCAGAGATTTTAACCATGTCGCCGATTAAATGAGAAATTTTATAAAATGACCAAATGGTGTTCAGTTCCAGCCACAAAGAATCTACTTAAAAATATATTCCTGGAATATTATAATTTTATGCTTGCAAAATGGAGGGTACAAATTCCTTCTTCGACGAAGTCCCATTTACAAAAGAATTATAGTGACCTGAGTATTTCCGGCATGACATGAAGTGAGATTAGTTTCAGAGATATATTGGTGCTACCCCATTCTTCCCAAAAATGTTGCCACCAGACTACAAAAATTCGGCTGTTTCCTCGATGAATGATAGATTCCACATCCAACCGATTCTTTCTGAGCTAGGGATCATCACATCAGTCTCGAGTATTATCCAATAAAACATACTTTTTAACCCTTTGAATACCCGTCTGCGGACTATTTTTGGAAAACAAATGTTCGAAAACAATTGTTCGAATAGCAATTGTTCGAATAACAATTATTCGAAGTACCAATTATTCGACATAACAAATGTTCGAAAGAAAAGTTATCGAATGGCAGTCTCGAGTATCATCCTATAAAACACTTTTTAACCCTTTGAATACCCGTCTGCGGACTATTTTTCGAAAACAAATGTTAGAAAACAATTGTTCGAATAGCGATTGTTCGAATAACAATTATTCGAAGTACCACTTATTCGATATAACAAATGTTCGAAAGAAACAACTCTACCGTCTGATTCTGACTAACGCCAGACAAGTTTACCGAGTCTTAGTGAAACTCCGCAAATCGTTAGAGGGTTCTACAGATCTACAGAAGCTAAGGCTAACAAAGACCTTAAGATGCACTCTAAGGTCAGCCGGAGAGAAAGAAGAGAGTAGGGAGTTAAAAGATGAGAATAGGGAGTTATAAGAAAAGAATAAGGGGTTAATTAAGTAGCAAAACCTATCATTCGTGGGTTAACATTCATTCAGAAAAAGAACGAGAAAGACTCGCCATCATCATCCGCCGGGCACTGCCGACACGTCGGAAAAATAGTCGAAGAGAATAGTAAAACGGTGAAGATGAAAAGAAGTAAAATAAGAACGCTTACAAACCATGCAAAACACAGTCTTAACTCCAAGAAACACTATCATACCATGCAAACTACAGACATGCAAGTAAAGAGAGGATGAGAAAAGAAAAAAATATGAAGAGTAACAAAAAATGGGCTAGTTTACGCTAAGAGCTACATCTAATTTCGTGTTAGTCTAATTTTTTTTTAATATAATTTTATTGCTGATATATCACACGCTGGCATGTCACAAGCTGGCATTAATCATCAATAGACAAACCTCGACCATCATCCACAGAGCTCCTGTTGCTAATTGTTTTATTATTTTAAACGACGTTAATATTTTTAAAATGCCTATCTAAACGATTTTAAACATATTAACGATGGTAGAGTTCACGACGGACGCGGGAAGATTATTCCATTTATCAATTACTTTAAACATATCAGATTGTAACATAAATTCTGCTCAATTAGAAACCGGAAGATATAAAATAGAATAACCTCAAGATAATGTGAAATAGTTTTAGAAATGTAGCAAAATACACGCGGCGACAGATTCATACAGGTTTTATGACGATTAAGAATGATACAGAAGGACTTAGGCTAGTGTAGGCTTAGGCTAGTGTAGGATTAGGCTAGTGTAGGATTAGGCTAATGAATATTTTCTCTGGTGTTTTTTCATACAGTTACAATATTACGATATTACAGTAATTGAACAAACATGGAGCCCACGAAAGAGCATATTCTACATGTGATGCTGTATGAGTTCCATAAAGGAACTAACGCTCGTGAATCCGCAAAAAACATTCAAAGAGTTTATGGAAATGATGTTGTGAGCGAATGGATATGTACGAGATGGTTTGAGAAATTCAGAAATGGAGACCAGTCTGAAAGATTATCAACGAACAGGACGACCAGATGGGTTAGATGAAGAGTTGCTGAAAACCCAACGGTAACTGTAAGAGAACTTGGCCTGCAACTCGGCGTTAGCCATATGACCATTCATCGTCATTTGAAGCTGTTAGGAAAAGTAGTGAAGGTTGAAAAATGGGTTCCGCATGATTTGTCACAAGTGAATCTTTAACATCGAATCGACATTTGCACATCACTGCATTCTCGACAACTGCAGGCACCGTTTTTGAATCGGATCGTCACTGAGGATGAAAAGTGGGTCCTCTATAACAATATTAAGCGTCTACATCAGTGGCTTAGCCGTGAAACAATGCCTGAACCTTAGCCAAGGAATGGATCCCATCCAAAGAAAATTTTGCTATGCGTTTGGTGGGATATGCAAGGAATTATTCATTTTGAGCTTCTGCCAGATAACAAAACAATCGCAGCTGAAGTCCACTGCCAACAACTCCAACGATTGAAGATGGCATTACAAGAAAAACGTCCTGCATTAATTAATCGCAGAGGTGTTCTATTCCACCAGGATAACGCGCGCCCTCACACTGCTCGAATCACCACTGCCCAATTGGAGGCATTTGGGTGGGAAAAAATGCCACATCCACCTTATTCTCCGGACATTGCACCTTCAGACTACCATTTATTTAGAAGTCTGCAACACCACCTAGATGGACAAAAGTTGCAATCCAGGGAAGCTATCGAAAACGAAGTGATCGCTTTTTTTAACTCGAAGCCAAGGGATTTCTTCGAACTTGGCATAAAAAACTTTTCTACAGGTGGGAGGAGGCTATAGAAAAAGGAGGGAATTTTATTGATGGTTAATTTGTCATTGTCATTTAATTTTTGTTGTGAATAAACTACAAATTCGAGCAAATTTGTCCTATGAGAAGTTTGCTCGAATTTTTATTTTAGGTCTATTAATAAATTATAATAAAGCTTCAATCAAAAACTTCATTTCCTCTATAATATAAGGCTGTAACATATATTTTGCTCGATTTTTTAGTTCATTCAGAACAAAAATTAGAGGACTTATAAAGTAGTCTAATTTTTGTTCTGAATAAACTAAAAAATCGAGCAGAATATATGTTACAACCTTATAAAATAGTTTTTAGCGATGTTAGTAATGAAACGTCTGCCACGTAATTTAAATCCGTTATTACGAGTATTGTTATCATCGAAAATGAACAATGTCAAAATTTACGTTATCGATTTTATTAACGATTTTGAAAACTTCAATAAGCTCCCCCCTTAATCTCCTAGTCTCGAGTGAATGCAAGTCTAACTCTTTAATCCTATCTTCGTAAGACTTGTTGCATAGTGACGGAATTATTTCGTGGCGCGTCGCTGAACCCTTTCCAATCTATCAATATCCTCACGCAAATACGGGCACCAAAACTGAACTGCATACTGTAAGTTATGCCTGACTAGGGACTTCTAATGGGACAATATAATATTCTTCGATTTAAATTCGAAATTACGAGCTATGAAGCCTAACATCCTATTTCCTTTTGCGCAAGACTCCAGGCACTGGTTCCTAACTTTTAAATCCTTAGTTACGCGTACGCCTAAATCTACTTCCTCGATAATGCTCGCTAACTATCGATCATCCATCGTTTACATGTAATTGTTGTTACAAGAACCTATATGCAAATCTTTACATTTGTCTACGTTAAATTGCATCTGCCACTTATCCGTCCACTCCATAATCCTATTTACATCGTCTTAGAGCCTATTTCTATCGTCCACGTTAAGAACTTTACCGCCTATTTTAGTATCGTCCGCGAATTTTGACACGTTACTGGTCAAGCCTACATCTATGTCGTTAGTATAGATTACGAATAGCAATGGGCCTAACACTGAACCCTGAGGGACACCGCTACCTACATCCAGCCACCCCGATTCCCTACCATTAACAACGACACTCTGTTTCCTGCCACGAAGCCAATCCTCTAACCAGTTAGCTACCTGACCGCGTATACCGTGCGTTTTGACCTTCGCAATTAATCTTCTGTGCGGAACTCATCGAACGCTTTTTTTAAAGTCTAAATAAATAACGTCAGACGCTCTATGCCTATCGTATTCGCGCACTATTTCGCTATAAAACTCTAACAAATTAGTTAAACAAGATTTATGTCGTCGAAACCCATGCTGACTACTATTAATCAAATCGCGACTTTCTAAGTGATCGACAATACGACCCCTAACTACAGATTCCAAAAGTTTACTGACAATTGACGTTAAGGTATAATTGCCTATTATGGTCTATTAAGGCCTATAATTGCTAGCTGCTGTGCGGTCGCCTTTTTTAAAAATGGGCGTAACGTTAGCTAATTTAAAGTCTTCAGGAATAATCCTCGCTTCCAGTGAGTTGTTAAAAATTTTTGTTGAGGGGCGCACGAAAACGTCTTTCAAATCTTTCAAATGTCTAGGATAAAGCGCGTCAGGGCCTGGAGCCTTGCTAACTTTTAGCTTATCGCTATAATGTGCAATCACCCTCGTAAACAGTTATAGCATTCGAAATAGTCTCGCTAATAAATGGAACAATATCGTCCACGTCGGGGACATTACTTACGTCTTCTACGGCAAATACTGTCGCAAAAAAGTTGTTAAAAATACCCGCCATCGCCTGAGCGTCAGAAGCCAAAGCGCCGTTAGCGTCCACTAGAGGGCCTATGTTATCTTTTGTCGGTTTACGATTACTGACTTAGTCAAAAAAAAATTCGGGTTATGTTTACTATCCGCAGCTAAAAGTATCTCTAAATTATGCTTAGCATTCCCAACAGATCTTTTAACCTGACGTCTAAGCTCGATATACCTATTAAAGTTCGCTACCGTGCCATTGCGCTTATTAAGGCTATACGCTCTGTTACGCTCGTTTATGAACTCACCTATTTTCCTAGTCCACCACTTGGGCCTACTATGATTTCTAGCGCGCTTAGGCCTACGAGGAATAAACTCCCGTTCGATATTTAATAAACTTTCTTTAAACGACTCCCATTGAAAATTTGCGTCATTACCTATAAATAAATTATCCCAGTCCACTACTCTCATCCTCTCCGCAAAACTATCAAAATTAGCCCTACGAAAATCAGGGACTTCTATTACGTTACTATCCTTATTGTTTTCTATCAACAGCTTAAACCTAATAATTTGGTGATCACTACATCCCAAACTCTCACCTACTTCCAAACCTTCGACTATATTTTTGTCGTTCGTCATCACCAAATCTAAAATATTGTCACCGCGCGTTGGTTCGGTAACCATCTGGCGTAAAAAAATTATCTTCCATGATCTCAATCAGTCTCAAACCCTCATCATTACCAGTAAAAGTCTCGTAATTAACGTTAGAGCAGTTAAAGTCTCCGACAATTATACTATCCCGATTACACTGGCCATAAAGTATTTTTCATTAGATATAATTATGGACAGACTAGATAGCTGTTGGGGCGCTGATTCCAAATCTGTTTTCGGTTTTCCTCTAGCACGTCTAGTTGTCGAGGTGAGACCGATCATAATATACAGTATATAATAAATAAAATATATATAATATAATACTATATATAATATGCATATTACTCTATATCAGTGGTGCACAAACTTTTTTGATGTGAGGGCCAAGCGAAGAAAATAACTAAATGTATTAGCCTACTTACTTTCCATCTAAGTCATAAATTGGGTCACTTTTATATTCTAACTTTTTCATTGAATTGAAAAGACCCGTGGGGCCACTGAAAAGACCCGTGGGGGACACATTTGGCCCGCGGGCCAGGGTTTGTGCATCACTGCTCTATATAATATGCATATTACTATATATAATATATACTATATATACACATTATATAATATGCGCCCTTTATATAATATAATGTATATAATATGCATATAACTATATATAATATAATATATAATACTATATATACACAATATATAAAATGCGTCCTTTATACATGTAGCGGAGTATTTTGGCGTTGCAGCTTAGGTGTAGGTTTTTGCTTTACCATTTCTGTACCCTCATGTATGGCATTTTGTCGTTTCAACTTAGGATTTCCGCAGGTTGTCTTGTGGTATTTTAGGTGAGAGCATTTGCTGGCCACAAATTTGCAAACGTTGCACATGTACACCCTTTTATTCTTTGGCGTGAGATTCATGTCTAGTTGTGTGTTGTGTTTTGTTTTGTGTCACCTACTTACACATTTAATTTTTTTAAGTGATTTACATCAACCCACTCATCGATCATCATACCTCAGAAGTGTAAAAATCACCCCGAAAATTTCTGTTACTAAATCACAACGGCGTACAATCACGATGGATCTTCAAAAAACTTATCGGTTATACTTCGGCTGTCCAGTGTCCACTAGGCGACCAAGATGAGGCATGTGCGCCACATGTTATCTGTACCGCTTGTTCGAATGGATTACTTGATTGGTTGAACCAAAGGAAAAAGTCGATGCCGTTCGCTATACCCATGATATGGAGGGAGCCGAGAGACCATCATGGCGATTGTTACTTTTGCAATGTTAACATAACTGGATTCTCCGTGAAGAACAAACATAACATTGTTTATCCGAACTCCGCGATCAGACCGATCCCTCACGATGACACGATGCCGATTCCGGTACCTCCACAGCATGGACTCAATTCTTTAGAAGACGAAAGGGAATCTGACGAAGGTGCGATTGGCGGAGATGCGGAACCTTCGGCTGATCTTGACTACACACCTGACGAAGAGCAATCGGAGCCGGAGAGGCTTACCCAAAACGAGTTGAATGACCTCAATAGAGACCTAGCCCTCTCCAAAGAGAAATCAGAACTTCTCTCCTCGAGACTCAAGCAGAAACACTTACTTGAGAAGAACGTCCGAGTGTGTCACTATCGAAAACGAAACCAAGATTTGGCGATATTCTTTACAGTAGACGGTCCGCTCTGCTATTGCCATTTTGATATCAATGAACTTGTCACAGGTACATACACGATCTGAATGGCACCTCTTCCTTGATTCATCACAGCGAAGCTTGAAAGCGGTTCTCCTGCATAACGGGAACTTAAAGCCGTTCATCCCGATCGCCCACTCCGTTCATCTAAAGGAGACGTATGATAACATGAATATACTACTCGAAACAATCCAATACAGCACTCATCAATGGAATATCTGTGGTGATCTCAAAGTCATTGGTATGTTAATGGGCATGCAAGGAGGGTTCCCGAAATACTGTTGTTTCCTATGCCTATAGGACATCCGTGCTACCGCGGATCATCACAACAGACGTGACTGGCTTCAAAGAAGCACATACGAGCCAGGAGTGGGCAGTATCCTGTGTGTTCCTTTAGTTGATCCAAAGAAAATTTTCCTGCGACTTCACATTAAGCTCGGCTGAATGAAAAATTTTGTGAAAGCAATGGCAAGGTGAATTCGAGAGGGTTTCGATACCTTGTTGAGAAATTTGCAAACATCAGTGTCGCGAAATTGAAGGAGGGAATCTTTGTGGGGCCCCAAATCAGGAAGGTTCTGCAAGATGAAGGCTTTGAAGAAAGCCTCAGTGCCTTAGAACTAAAAGAATGGCATGCTTTCAAATAGATTTGTGGAAACTTCTTGGGTAACCACAAGTCTCCAGCATACAAAGATGGAGTTCAGAAACTGCTCGATGCATATCAAAAAAATGGGCTTTCGCATGGCCTTCAAAATACATTTTTTACATTCGCATCTAGATTTCTTTCCCGAAAACCTTGGCGCGGTGAGTGACGAACAGTGGGAACGCTTCCATCCAGACATCCAGTCAATGGAAAATCGCTACCAAGGTTTCTGGAACGAAAGTATACTGGCAGTCTACTGCTGGATGTTGTACCGCGAAGATCCGGACAAGGTTTATAAAAGAAAATCGTACTCGCAACGTTTTTAGGTTGGTGTACATTTCTTTTTATGAATGAAGTTGTATTTTTATGATAAATTGTGCTGAAATTAACACCAGTCATATTTCGATAACTAGATGTGCTAGAGGAAAACCGAAGACAGATGTGGAATCAACGTACAAAACTGGTTTAGAAGAGTGTGTATACATCTTTTCTGAGAGAAAACGTTCGATTTTGTCGACCAGTGTTATTAATAAAGTTACCAAGAAGTGTGTAAAAACTAGTATTTGTATCGAGGAGTTGAACGGGAGGTCTATAAACAACAACGGAAGTAAAGCTAATACTACGCGCCTTAACTTCAAAGCATATCGCATTAATTGCTGCCGGGAAATCTATCTTAACCTCGATAGTCCTAAGGGAATTACGAATGTACAACAAAACGCCGCCACCGATCTTATGTAACCTATCATTATTAAAAAGTTTAAAACCCGCTATATCAAGTTCCCACAACAAGTCCCGCGTCACGGTATTTAACCACGTTTCGGTTATAGCAACTATATCGTAGTTCCCGGAATAAATTATCGCCTTAAATTCGTTCAATTTATTTCGAATACTACGCACGTTACAATAAAAGACGTTTAAATTATTTTTTACAACGGACCGGCGTTTTAAACTATTTTTCACGTCGGGCCGGCGTTTCCTGGACTCACAACGTTTAAAGAAGGCTTTGACCTATACAGCTTTCGAACGTTCTCAACGATTAACCTACCGAGCCTAGCATTCCCTATTTCATTGAAATGCACCCCCATCTTTTATAAAAAGGCTAGGATCACTAAGTTCTGACCACAGCTTTATGAAGGGTACATTTTCCTGAGCACAAATCTCTTCTAGCTTAGTGTTCAAAAATATTAATTTTGACGTCATCCTAAAACCTAAACCGTGTCTAGGGGTAATACCTAGAACAGGGGTGGGGGACCCTTGGCACGCGTGCCAAACGTGGCACGCCAACGACTTTTTTCAGGCACGCGATTCCCCGGGCTCACCTTAAAAAAAATAATAAATAAATATCAAATTCTTCGCTGAGTTTTATATTTTAACTTAATGAAATACAATTTTATTAGTAGAGCAATACCAAATAAAAATGCAATAAAGAACAAACACTGACAGCCGTTTTTAGTAATAATAAGTAATAGAAAATGAAAACAAACATCCTATTTCCAAGCCATCTATCTCCGCGATGATAACCCGGTATACTGACGTACAAGTTTTGTCCCGTTCAGTTGTTGCATCATTCGCCAGGCGGCCAGACGTGGCGTGACTCCTTTACCATCATTTTATGTGTTTTTTCGTGTTTCGTAAAGAATTTATCGGTTTTCTAAAGTGTGTAAAGCTATGTGAAATGTATTATCAATATTCAGGATTATGAAGTGTTATCTGCACGTGATACCCTTCTTTTTCATTTCCATGTGTTTAATATATTATGTAGGTAAAATAACATTTTATTTTCTCTGTAATTTTTATGTATTATTCATAAGGGATTAAGAATCAATAAAAGAATATCTTTAATTTTATTTTCTTTCATTGTGCTTTTAGTCAAGTAAAACGATTATGAGATTGGGCACTGTATGTATTGGGAAAACTTGAAAAAACTATGGCTGATTGATCTGATATATAAAAAACAAAAAAAAATCAGAATTATTGTTTACTCTTTTGCTGATGTTAAAAATTGCGTTTTTAAATTGTGTGGCTGTATTGAGTGTATATGGCAGCTATAATTACACTTAAAGGCTAATAAAAAATATCCACGCTATCAACAGGGTAGAACGACCTTCAAGTAAAAATTCCGTCACTAAATTTTACATTTATTCAATCTTACATGACTTACAATAATCACTCTTACAATATTCTTTGATTTTACCGCTCCAGTGTAATTTTTTATTATTTGAAAAGGTTCTCCCAATACTTAAAAGGCACCAAATAATAATATGTTCCCCAAAATTTCGGTTGGCACGTGACAAAATTTTGCATCAAAGATTTGACGATTTTGGCACGCTCACTTAAAAAGGTTGCCCACCCCTGACCTAGAACTAAAGACCTGTCTGACCTTCCGTTCAGCGACCTAATTAACCCCCTGTATCTCTCCAAAAGGTCAGGTACTGGATCTTTTCCGTTTGGGTGCGAGCAGCGAATTTTAATGAAAATCGGTATACTAATGTATGATAGTTTTGGTCACTGATTTCAAAAATAACTCTTTTTTTTTGAGAAATGAAAAACAAACATGTTAGAGCACTTTAAATAATTAATGTGTTTTTAACGAAAATATCATGACTTAACCTAACCATTCGTCAAGGGCGTACAGTTGACCTAACCAGGCATTCAATTGATTTAACTGGGCATTCAATTGATCTAACTGGACATTCAATTGATCTAACTGGGCATTCAATTGCTCTAATTGGGCATTAATTCTTGATTTTTTTCTGCTACTTTTACAGATCTGCCGGGATCCTTCAAAAAACGTATTCTTCGTAAACTTGCACGTTTTACCGTTTGACCGACGCTTTTGGCAACGAAAAAATTGGGTATTTTTATCAAAGGAACACACTTTCCCACACTTACCGCACTTTTTCATAAACAGTAGCAGTTTGTGACTGTGGCTAAATT
Organism: Bathynomus jamesi; assembly: GCA_023014485.1. Classification (NCBI taxonomy): domain Eukaryota; kingdom Metazoa; phylum Arthropoda; class Malacostraca; order Isopoda; family Cirolanidae; genus Bathynomus; species Bathynomus jamesi. The sequence goes on from JAJOZX010001453.1 coordinate 201,728, forward strand.
TAACACAATCCTCTGTAACTAGTTTAAGCTACTTAAAACACATATTAATTATTTAAAGTGCTCTAACATGTTTGTTTTTCATTTCTCCAAAAAAGAAAGTTATTTTTGAAATCAGTGACCAAAATTACATTAGTATACCGATTTTCATTAAAATTTGCTGCTAGCCCCCAAACGGAAAAGAACCCAGGTACTCTCGTATCTGGTCTATACGAGTCGTTGCTCCCTACCATCGTCACCAACTTCGAGTGACGCGAGGCAACATCAATCCTATTCTACTTCGTCTCTAATTCTGTCAACCCTGGCCTCTGGGAGACAAACGTCCCTCCTCTTGGTTGGATTCCGTTCAACGAACTCCTTATCCATATGACGACGCACTAAGGAGTCCCCAATTAAAATCGTTTCTCCCTCGTTCACATCCCTATCCAACTGGGCGAAAGGGTTCGAAACCTAAATAGTGGGGGATTCCTATCACTAACGTATGTGTCCTCGCTCCACCCTTAACTACTCTAAATCCCTCCCCGTCTACTCAGGCCTACCTTAACCCCTTCCTCAACTATCTAACCTCCCCGATAAGATACCTATACTAGAAACTAGGTCCCTAACCTCACCCTTCAACTTACTAACGTCTTCAACATTAGTATAGGTTGGCCTTTGTCAATCGTAAGCCTACCCCTGCCCTCATCAAGCGTTACAAGTCGTCCAGTCACCTCGCTTACAGCGTACACTTCGTTTTAAATCAACTATCTCCTCACGGCAACTCGCAAAAGAAACAAACCAATCTCTCAGTATTCGCCTTGGGACCGCCGTTGTAATCTTTAAAATCAGTATACCACCGATTAACCCCACACCTAGCACACGACGCTTTCTGCGACGGCATTGCACAAGTTAAAGTAGTTAACGTTTATAACCGTCACAAGTTTAAATTAAATTAAACCGGCACGCTTTAAAAACTTCTAAATCACTAAAAACCGCAAATATTCAGTTACTTAATTATAACAATGTGACTATAAAACGCAAGTACATAAAATTCAGAACTTTTCAACAGTAAATTTATCGGCAATATCCAAAAGTAGAAACAATATCAGAGAGCCCAGGGAATGCGTCCGCTCAGTAATGAGTCTGGCTGGGATTTGAAAAGGTGACTGACGTTATCGTATATATTAATCAGGTGTTGGAGTAGACCAGAGATGCTCAAAAAGTTACCCATGAAAAAAATGTTGTCTCCGGCAACAATCTTGATAAAGTAGATGTACAGACACATTAGAGACAAAATTTATATGAAATATATATAAATTAATAATATAATTAAAGTACGTTTTAAATATTCTAAATCTACCACCAAATATCATGGGCAGATTTAGGGGGGGGGCGATGGGGGCGATTTTCCCCTCCGCCAAACCATGAGGCCTCTAAACGTTAAAGGTAAAGAAAGTGAAAGAAAGAAGGAGATTGGAAACATAAAGAAGAGAAAATACAAAATTAGAGTGAAGCATCCTATAAAAATAATCGATGTTGCTTTCCTTCGGACAATTATAGTGTGTAATATATCGGGTGATTCATAAGTCTGTTACCACTGCAATGGTGAATAAAAAATAACTAAAAACCACAGTAACCTGTGATGTTTTTTATTTGAGGTTATTTTTACACAATTACACATTGGAAATTAACAGTGGAAATTCTTTCTTTTAAATCATTGACATTACGAGGTTTTGTTGCATATACCCTATCCATGACCATACCCCATATTTTCACAAATCAACATTCTGAAACACAGAAAATATTTCACCATTACAGTGGTAACAGACTTATGAATCACCCGATATAAAAGAACGGTCTCCCTGAACATGCACACTGCATGTTCAATGGTGGACCCAATTTGTTCATACCGCTCGCCACCACATTTGTCAGCTGGGAAAAAACTGGCAAAAGCTTAGGGGTGAAAAATGAGCAGATCAGAATTTTGATGTTACGTTTGGTACTTGGCCATGTCTCTTGTAATTTGGAACTCTTGTATATATTTAGGGCACAGCTGCTGAACAAACTGTGTACATGGAAACATAGAGTTTTTATTTCATATGCACTGAGGTATGCTGGTATACTGGGCAAAAGAGTGCATATCGGGGAACATTGATCTTCAAAAGTGAGCCATTTAATATACTGTATTTTTTTCTTTAATTGCCCCTAAAGATGATGCTTAATAAAATAGCAATGTAAATGTTGTTGCGCTAATTTTATGCCTCAGTGGAGCTTACTGTCATCTTAGGGAATTGGAATTGGCTTTTTTGACCAAAAACAGATAATCCCTGCATTCTTTATAGGCAGAACAAATATGTGACAGTCGTTGCCAATTCTGTCACACCAGTGGCCTGCCAATGTCCTATAGTCTCAGGTTCTGGAAGGTAACCGCCTCCCCCCCCCCAAAAATTGTGTTCTGGATTAGCCACTGCCTAATGTAAACTTTGATATTTAAATTTGTAATTGCAAATTGCGAATTTCTAAAGCGATTGATTATCAAACCGAAGCAGAAAGCCATGTACCATAAATAACTTTTAACCATACATAACTTGTTTTTAATATCATCAAATCTCAAATGTTACGGAAGCCATACATTTCCTTCTGAAAAATGGAAATAATAGGCAGAACAAATATGTGATAGACGTTGCCAATTCTGTCACACCAGTGGCCTGCGAATGTACTATAGTCTCAGGTTCTGGAAGGTGACAGCCTCCCCCCCAAAAAATTGTGTTCTGGATCAGCCCCTGCCTAATGTAAACTTTGATATTTAAATTTGTAATTGCAAATTGAGAATTTCTAAAGCGAGTGATTATCAAACCGAAGCAGAAAGCCATGTACCATAAATAACTTTTAACCATACATAACTTGCTTTTAATGTCATCAAATCTCAAATGTTACGGACGCCATACATTTCCTTCTGAAAAATGGAAATAATTAAGTAATATATATATATATATATATATATATACAGCGTGTCCCAAAGAAATGTATACCCACTTTGTTCGATAATACCAGCTATGAGGATAATAAATATATTACTTTTTATGTGTTTTTTAATAAAGAATTTTCTCCTGAATCTAAATATGTAATTATTTTTATTAAAAATTGAAAAACAAAAACGTTACAGATGTTTAAATTATAATTATTATTTTCGAGACTTCATGTGCGATATTTTCTAATATTTTAACCGACTCTTTTGAGATACTTATGTTTAGTGTTGATATTGAAGCATAAATGTTGTAATTATTAGTTAATTCAAAAAATTTCCAAATTTCATGGTTAAATGACACTTTATCTAAGATGTTCAAATTGTCGTTAGAAAAGAACAAACGTCGCAGAGTTATAAGATGTTAGATAAGGTTAGAGCAAAACTGTAGTCTTGCCTAATTAGAACTCAACGAAATGGCTAGGCTAAGCTAGGCACTAAACATAAGTATCTCAAAACAGTCGGTTAAAAGGCAGGCCAGGCCATAAAATATAATATTAGAAAATATCGCACATGAAGTCTCGAAAATAATAATTCTAATTTAAACATCTGTAACTTTTTTGTTCTTCAATTTTTAATAAACATAATTACATATTTAGATTCAGGAGAAAATTCTTTATTAAAAAACATATAAACAGTAAAATATTATTATCCTCATAGCTGGTATTATCGAACAAAGTGGGTATACATTTCTTTGGGACACGCTGTTATATGAAAATTATTTCACGAAAGTAACACGTGAATAATATTTATGATGAAGATAACCACGAAGGAAAAAGGAACCACAGAATGATGCCCCAGCGCTTTCGTCTAATGACATCATCAGGAACACTGAAATAAATAACAAGTTCCAAACTATATATAGGTCACAAAAAAAATGAAAAATAAAAAAAATAAAAATTGTTGGAGGAGCATACAAATTTATAAGGAAAAGCTATCAGAGTTTTAGCACTTTGCCATCTCTTGTCTAAATCCGTTCTGAACGAATTCAAAACGAATTCAAAGACCCTGGCTAATGTTGAAATTATTTGTAAGTTGAATAATGGCAGACTCAAGAATATTTCTATTAACAATGGTGCTTGAGTGAAATAAAATTGAAGCATTATTCCAATCAATACAGTGGGATAACTCTGACAAATTGACGAAAAGGGTACTGGACGACTGTCCCGGTCTAACGGAATATTGGTGCTGTTTTACACGAGTGTGCAAATCCTTTCCCGTCTGTCCAATGTAAAAGGAATCACATTGTTTACAACCAATTTTATAGATAATGCCTGAGTTATTGGTAGGACTATTTTTTATTATGTTTTTCACAATATTGTCATATGAAAATACTACATTAATATTCAAAAGTTTAAGTATATTAACCATGCCTTAAAAGCCTGGACGTGCTTGTACATATGGAAAGCCCAGGTTTTAAGCTTAGTATTTATCTGAAAAAAACAAACAATTTTTCCTAGGTACACTTTTACTTCGGACATGACACCCCCATCAAGAAAGCCATATTTTCTTCAATGTTTCTCCGCGCAATTAGGATCACCAGTCTGGAATACATGGATGCCGAATCAGAAAAAATCAACAGTATCGGAAGTGATTTGTGTTACCCACCTGCATTTTTGGAATCTTGTCTTAACAAGGCAAAACGAATTTTCTATCGTGTGAATAATAACCCTCGCACTTTATCGAAAAATATTTTAGTACTTCCATTTTCCCCAGGTTTTTTAGGCATTGCTAATGTACTTAAACTTTTGAATATTAATGTAATATTTTCAAATGACAATATTGTGAAAAATATCATCATAAAAAATAGTCCTCCCAATAATTGAGGCATTATCTTTTTTAAAATTGGATGTAAACAATGTCATTCCTTTTAAATTGGACAGTCGGGAAAGGATTTACAAACGCATGTTAAACAGTATCAATATTCTGTTAGAACGGGACAGTCGTCCAGTGCCCTTTTTGTCCATTTGTCAGAGTTATCGCACTGTATTGATTGGAATAATGCTTCAGTTTGTTTCACTCAAGCACCATTGTTAATAGAAATATTCTTGAGTCTGCCATTATTCAACTTACAAATAATTTCCACATTAACCAGGGCCTTTGAATTCGTTTTGAATTCGTTCAGAACGGATTTAGACAAGAGGGGCAAAGTGCTAAAACTCTGGTAGCTTTTCCTTATAAATTTGTGTGCTCCCCCAACAATTTTTATTTTTTAATTTTGTATTCTTTTTTGTGACCTATATATAGTCTCGAACTTGTTATTTACAGTATTTCAGACAAGAAGGGCAAGGCGCTAAAACTGTAGTAGCTTTTCCAGGTGAATTGTATGCTCCTCTGCCCCAGTCATATTATTATTATTATTATTTTTCTTTTCTTTGTGATCTATATGTAGTCTCAATCCTGTTATTAATTTCAGTGTTCCTGAGGATGTCATTAGACGAAAGCGCTTTAAGCACCATTCTGTTTTCTTTTTCCTTCGTGGTTATTTTCATCATATATATATATATATATATATATATATACTTACCCTGAAGTAAACCGCCTAATTAGATACTGAACGGAAAGTCGACCCAACTATTGAAAAGTTTGGTCCCCGACCGATGTTCTATACGAGGGTTTCCCAACCTTTACAGGTGGACGTACTTCCATGCTTTTCTAAGTACCCCCTTTCGTAACACCTAAAAGAACTCGCATCACAGGTTGAGAATCGCTTGTCTACAGGATGGAGAGTAAAATTACATACAAAGTCTCATATTCATCAGTTTAAACTATGCTCTTCAACAGCAAGCGTCCGTAGCTCAGTAGGTAACACCATTTCCATATAAGCAAAGTGAAGATGAAGACACTGAGGTAAATAAGATAAACAAAAATAAATTGTTATTTTTTAGCGAATTAATTAAAACTAAAAATATACTGTACGTCTTTACCCTTCATTTAAGTGATGCAATTCAATTTACCTTGGTGCACAGTATCTCAGTGATTTTGTCAAATATATATATATATATATATATATATATATATATATATATATATATATATATATATATAATGCAAACCCACATGGAAAAGGTAAAATGATTCGAAGGCCTTTCGTGTATTCAGAAGTACACTTCGTCATTCCCTGACGAGGTGTACTTCTGAATACACGAGAGGACTTGGAATCATTTTTTCTTTTCCTCTGTGGGTTTGCATCATTCATTCATTTCACATGTTTAATTGTGAAATTCATCCCATACATATACGGGGCTCCAAAAAACCTTAGCCCCCCCCGCCCATGGCCTAAACCATTAGAGGTACAGTAAAACTAAACACACCTTACAAAAGAGAATTTAATCCTGCATTTAATGAGAAACAATTAAAACTTGGTGTTCCCGCCATTGGCTTCCAAGACAGCCTGAATTCGCTTTGGGTAGCTTGCCAAAAGTGACGTGAATAGATCTTGATCGTTACGCAAATTTGCTAAAACAGTTTCAATGTGTTGCGTCATTGTATCCTTCGAAAATCGATTTGCTGCAGGTTCTTGAAACAAGAGACATTCAACCTTGTCCTTTATAACTGACCCAATGTGTTCACAGACGTTCAGGTCAGGAGAATTTCCTGGCCATTCTTCATTTCCAAAGAAATCGATCTCATGGTTCCGCAACAACTGTTGAGTGGCTAATGCCTTAAACTTTTAAAGCATGGGGCCTTATCGTGCAGAAGTGTGACCTGATCGACATCCATAACATAGTTTAGGTTTCTTAGAAAAGGAATGACATGCTGGGATAGAATAATATCACGAAAATACTGTCCATCCCAACTCTGACCATTTGGCTTCAGCACCCACATGAGCTTCTTGGCAGTGAACAAAACAAACACACCAACACAGTCTGGACTTTTTAATAATTCGCGATAATGTTCATTGTCATCGATTTCATCTGGTGTTGTTGCTCACACTCGATCATTTTGGTAGTTAGACCGACGTGTTACGTAAACAAAAAATTCATCGGAGACAGCTACTGTAAATGCATGAAATCATCCACATCCCAATCTTCAAGATAATGGGCAAACCACATTCTGTCATCGATGTTAAGTTGAGTTTTTCTTGACTTTGGAAGTTCATGCCAAGGCTTTAAACCTTGCCTATGACGGTACAGTCGAATGATCTCACCACTAACGATCTTTCCTCTCAACACTTCGATCTCTCTAGAAAGTTTAGCACAGCTGTTTTTCCGCTTACGCGTACCGCTTTCAATGATGGCCTTTGTTTCCTGAGAGAGTGGCAAATTTGGGCGCCCAGATTTGGTTGCATCCATTTCACATTCATCCAAAGTTTTATTCCAATTTCTTTTGACGAAGTCCTCACTTCTTCGCAACTTTTTGGCAACCCATGAACGTGTTATAAAGGTGGCTCCAGCATCACGAGCTTCCCGAAATGTTATTGCTCGTATGCGATCTATCACACGTTGCCTCTCCGAATCACCAATTAATTGAGAAGCCATTATATTATCACTTTATCAGCTAGAGTAATTTTAATATCTGCAATAAATAAAGAATTTTATATATTTTTATATATTTTATATATATTTTATATATATTTTACATATTTTTATATATTTTATATATATTATATATTTTATATATTTTGATATATTTTATATATTTTTATATATTTTTATAATCATTTTCTTTTCCTCTGTGGGTTTGCATCATTCATTCATTTCACATGTTTAATTGTGAAATTCATCCCATACATATATGGGGCTCCAAAAAACCATGGTAAATTTAATTACCGCTTAAATGGAGAGTAAAACCAATATTTTAATTTTTAATTAATTCGCTAAAAAATAAACTTATTTTTATTTATCTTTTCTATAATTGTCGAAGAGAAGAGAGCGAATTTGTAATGTTATTAAGACACGGAGTACAGTAAAGTCTGTTTGGCACCTGATCCAACCACTGCAATATATTCCTTTATTTATATATATATATATAAATATATATATATATATACATATATATATATATATATATATTTTTTTTTTATGGAGAAGAAAGCCAAGGGTGAATGCCCACGAGAACGCCAAACCCATGAAAGATGAAGAAAGCCAAAATCAAAGTCCAAGGTTTTCGAGATGCCTGTACAGTCTAGGGTGGTCCATAATTTCACTTTTTAAAATTTTTAATGGTCCAACATGTTAATGTTATGGGCATTGGTGCAAGAAACAACATGGTTACCAGTTTTTGGAGTTCCGGTAATATCAGACCCCCACCACTAGGGGTTAAAACCGGTATTGAAATACCGGTATTAATACCGGTATTGAAGAAGTACAAATAATACCGATACCGATATTATAGGTTTTCGGTATTGACAAAAATTGCTATTGTAAAATTTAGGCAATTTAGTCCTCCGATGGGCAAATAAACTGTTTTTGGAGGATTCGGAGAAAAAAAAAGTTTCGGGGTATTTTGCAGTTAACCTCTTTTTTTCGTTTTCTATTCCTTTCTATCAAAGAAAACTATTTATTGCACTAGCTTTAAGAGTGATTCATTCAACTGTAGCCATTTCTTCAACAGAGTGGGAAATTATTGAAAACCTTTATGACACCTTACGTCCTGTTGAAATAATTCTTAAAGGGTTATGCTCGAAAGATGCATCACTCCTGACAGCTGAATCATCAATGAAATTTATTTCAAAGAAACTAGGAGAGAAAAATAATCCAATAGCAAAAGAGTTAAAAGATTGTCTTAGAAATCGTTACATTTCAAGAAGACAGCAAGACATTGTAGGTTTAATCAAATATCTTCATAATCCCGAAGTTTTAAAAGTTCAAGAAGAGGAAAGTTTTTCTGTTCCATCAAAATTAGTTCTCAAAAGAACTGCAGAAAGGCTCCATAAAAGACTTTTCCCTAAGAATGTGGTTGATTTGGAGATAGAAATGGAAGAACAGGAATTTCCATGTAACCCTGAAAATGTAGCTGCAAATAAGACTGAAGTGGAAGCAGATTCATTACTAAGTGAATACATGCAAGAAATGGACAAACTAGGAAAAGTGCCATCTAAAAAAAATTCCATTGATTTTGATGTTACTAATGAATTTAAAAGCTTGGAAGTTACTTTACAGAGAAGTGAGAATTTAGAGAAGCTGTACAAGGCACTGCTTTCAATTAAACATACAAGTGCAGAATCAGAAAGAGCCTTTTCTGCTGCAGGCCTATTTCTGACGAAACTGAGATCAAGTCTATCTGAACAATCCCTAGATGCTCTTTGTTTCCTCAAAGCATACTTTCAAAATCAAACTAAGAAATAAATATTTAGATACTAATAATTTCTATCTACCCCAGTAGTTGTATAATAATATGCTAAAAAAAAATTCAAATAATATTTTTATTACAATTTAGTAATTTACTGTATAAACTTTTTCGAATAGAATGCCATCTATTTGGAGTTGGGTCATTAATTTATAGTAAATATGGTGAGTACTGCAAGTCCCTCAGACTTGTGGGAGGGTTGGTAGGGTGGCACCATAATAAATCAAAATAAATTATTTTTTTCATAATACCGGTATCAATACCGGGATTAGCATAATTGCCTCCAAATACCGGTATTGAAAATTTTCGGTATTATGCAAGCACTACCCCCCACCCCCAATTTATATTGCATAGTAAAAAACTGAGTAAAAACATCTTTTAAGAATTTTTTTAAGATTAATCATATTTAATCTTAAATAAAAGCATACATATTGCATATCAATTTATTCAGAAATCAACTTTGCACATTTTGGTGTATAAATTGATTATTTATTCGTAATAGTATACAGAGAAATGTTCTATATCAGCTGATTAAGCCAATATTTTATGTTTTTCAGATATCCAATGATGTATATAGTAATGATGCATTTTTCATTTGGTTGATTCTAATCTTATTTTAAATGAATATCATGGCTACTCCTAAGAAATTAAATATAAAGTTAAGAAAAAGCAGTTATGATCCAATTATTGGTAATCTTAAAGATGAACTGATTCCTACAGGACTATTCCAGCTACCATCCCAATCAGATGCACTTCAGCATTTCTATCATTTAAAAAGAAATGATATGGTTATGAACAATAAAGAAGAGGCTGCAACAGTTGTACTTAATAAAATTAAAAATTTCTGGGACTTACTGTAGCTGGCATTAAAACGCAAGATATTTCCAAAAGCAGAAGACCAAAAGAAAAGATTCTGACTTTAGTTAATGAGTATGAAACACTGAAAAAACACAAAAACAGGAATACTTTCGAAGATAAAAAGGATATTTTTGGTAAAAAATTAGATATGCTATTGGATATATCGGTAGCAGATGCTATTGAAACAATAATGAAAGACAGAATGAGAACAACAAGAAACAAAAGCGAAGATATAAAATTCCTTGAAGATCAAAGAACTATTCGGAATATGTGTCTCCAGCCTTGATAAGTCTTATGTAACTCGGACAGAAAGACGAAACCAAAGAATTCGACATGACGTAGAGAGAAAAGAAAAACTCTTAGCAGACATGGATGCAGGACCCAGTGGTGAACAAATGAATATCCCACCTGATGATGACATTCCTATAGATAATGATGAATCAAGTAATGAATTGCAAAGTCAATGAAGAAAGTCTGTCAAATCAACCCGCAACACCCTCCTCCCAAAGGTCAGCCAATCTTCCCTAAGCTAACAAATACAAATAAGCTGTGTCAGTTAGTTGGTAAGGGTTCTTCAATTGTTTTCCAATGCTTGGGTACTAGTGGTGACTGGCTAAATGAACCTGTTACTTCTTGGAAAAATTGCAAATCTTTCCAAGTTATGGAGAACTTTGTCAAAAATATGAAAGTTGTGAATGATCCTGCCGAGAGAGCAATCAAGCTGATTGATGATTTCAAAGACAGAATTGTTAATGATGAATCACAAAAACAATTTCTGGGAAAAGTTATAGAGCAACATCGACGCCTTCTTCCAGACTTCAAGAAAAAATCTTTGGCTGAAATGTATAATTATGTTAAGTGAGCGTTTATTGTGTAATGTTATGCAGAAGTATTTATCTTTTTAATTATACTTTGGTATAATTTTTTAATCATTGTAAAAGGAATTCAATTTTGTTTAAAAATAAATGCAAAAAAAAAAAAAGGTGGGGACCTGGAATCAGGTTTGTTCCCACTCGAAATATACTGTAGCAGGCTTGATAAGCTGGTCTAATTTCGAGCCCATCGCCGCGAAGCTGCCTGTGATGATGCTTCAGGGTGACGGTAACACCCCTAGAATATATAATTAATTAAAATAATATATTATTACCAAGAAAAAATAATATAGTCATATGTTTATTCACAGAGAAGCGGAAAAACTTTCGTTTTCTCAGTCAAATTTTTCGGTCCCATATAAATTGGGGGGGGGGGGGGGGCTGATATTACCGGAACTCCAAAAACTGGTAACCATGTTGTTTCTTTCTCCAATGCCCACAACATTGGCCCGTTGGACCACTAAAAATTTTAAAAAGTGAAATTATGGACCACCCTACTGTATATTCTGTTTCAAAGATTGGAGGTCATAGTCAAGTGGAAAATGGAGAAAAGAAGATTCTTCTAGAGTTGACCGGTTGAGTAGCTGAAAGGTTGAAAATACCGATTAACCCTTGCATCAGAGACCTGGACAGAAAACGGATGAGAAAGTGTAGAAAGTCTGATACTGCATGCTCTCCTTAACCCTTTAAGCCCTGAATTTTTTGTAGGGTTAAGTTATGAATGCTTGTATTTGAAATGTTAGCAATTTGTACCTTCAGTCCTTAAAGGGTTAAATAAGAAGACATGCAAATTAGAGAGTTTAAAAGAGCAGTGTCCGTTATAATAGCGATATTAATGAGAGAGTGAAGCAACATTGCAGCGAAGAGAGGGGGATTGAAGACAGTCAGTAAGAGGTAGGTAATTGATGAAACGAAAATCCTTTGATTCCACCCGGTCAAGTAGAGCTGTGTGGGTTAAGCCACCCGACACATGAGAAGAGTACTCCAAACAGGGGCGGACAAGACCCCTGTACAGAAACAGCAACTGAGCGGAGATGAAGAAACCGCGGAGGCGGTACAGCACACATAAAATCTTAGAAGCTGTTTGGGAAAGAGAGTATATGTGATCTTCCCAGGAAAGCTCACGAGAAAAGGAAACGCAATGAATGTTAAAAGAAGAGGAAGGATTAAGTTGTGTATTGTCGAAGGTAAGAAGATAATCATGTGGAAGAGTGTGACGAGTAGGCGGATGAAGGAACTGAGTTTTTGAGGCATTGAAAGCCACAAAGTTTTCTCCGTCACAATCGCAGATTGTAAAAAGATCAGAAATCAGGTGCACCATAGCCGTCGTACGAGAAGCATGGAGTGACTGTTTGGTGGGACGCTTTGCGAAGCGGGTGGAGAAGTGAAGAAGGAAATCATCAGCATAGAAGTGGATAGGACAGGATGTGCGATTTAATAGATTATTGACAAATAAAAGGAAAAGAGTGGGTGACAGGACAGAACCCTGAGGAGCACCACTAGTGATAGATTTAGGAGAACAGAAGAACCGCAGCTAATGATTGGTCAGTAAGGAAATCAGAGATGAAGGCACAAATAGAAGGATAGAAACCGAAGGAGGGTAGTTTCGAAATTAAAGATTTTTGCCAGACTCTCTCAAAAGCTTCCCATATGTCTAACGCAATAGGATAAGTTTCACCGAAATTCTGAAAGGAGGATGACCAAGAGTCTGAGAGATATGCAAGAAGATCGCCAGTAGAGCATCCCTTGCGGAACCTATAATGATGCTTATTGTTTGAATAGAGGTGTTTAAGAATCTTCCTATTAAGTATAGATTCAAAAACTTTAGAAAGGCAAGAAATCAAAGTAATTGGACGATAGTTTGAGGGTTGAGAGTGGTCACCCTTCCTTGGGACAGACTAAATGAAAGCAAACTTCCAGCAGGAAGAAGTACCAGATGAAAGACAAAGACAAAAGTTTGCTTAGGCAGGGTGTCAGCACAGAAGCCTGTTCTTGAGGACAACAGGAAGGACACCATCAGCACCGTACACCTTCGTAGAGTTGAGCTCAAATGGGGCAGAAAGAACATCTTTGGAGAGTCTAATTTCAGACATAATTAACTGAGCCGTTGGAACAAAAAAGAGGATAGAAAGAAGTAAAGTTGTTGGAGAGGTTCTTAGCTAGATGCCAGAAAGAGCGAATAGAATTAGAATTAGACATGATTTTACATTTTTTCTGATGCACGATTCCGGGCAGAAATATAAGCTGAGTGAGAGTGGGCAATTGGTTGGGGACAGTACCTTCTGAAAGCCTCCTCCGTTGTGGAGAGTATTAGAGCAAGGAAAGTTAAACCAAGGGTTTTAAGGTTTTTTTTTGCATTCGTACTCGGTAAAGAATATGAAATGTACGCGTCCATGCCCGAGAGAATTACCTCCGTGATGCGCTCAATGTACCTCTCTCTTCTCTTTTCCAACGAATATAGGTTTAATTTACATAATCTTTCCCAGTAATTTAGTGGTTTGCAGCCTGTGATCGTGGTTATGAAATTTCTTTGAATTTCTTCTAAATTACATCTTTTTCCTTTTTGAAAAAAAAGAAGTTAATTAAAGAGTTAAAGACTGGTTCTGCGTCAGGTGTAGATGACATATCGAATGAGCACTTGAAATATGCCAATGACATGGTGTGTCCACATATTTCATTGCTTTTCTCAGTCATGCTGGCTCATAGCTATATCCTTGCAGATTTCATGAGAGTATTTATCTTGCCCCTTGTTAAAAATAAGTACGGAGACATTCTATCCAGTAATAATTACAGGCCTATCGCTTTCGCTTCTTGCTTCTCGAAATTGCTAGAGAAACTCTTGTTCACCGATTAAATGATTACTTATGGACATCTAATCAGTTTGGTATTAAAAGGTCTTATTCAACTGATCTGTGTATCTATGTATTGAAGGAAACTATATTTAAATACACAGAGAGTAATCCAACTATTTATAGCTATTCCCGATATATAAGTAATGCATATGATAGAATGAACCACAATATTCTATAAAAAACTAGAAGACAGGAAAGTTCCCATGTACATATTAAATTTATTGAAATTTTTGTGTTCCCACCAATCTTTTATTGTTAAATGGGGCAATGTCATACCTAATTTTAGTGTGTAGTGATAACCAATTTGCGCAGTAATAATTTCAATTTGTGCAGTGATACATTAGGTTCTATATCGGATATAGAACCTAATTTATCACTGCACAGATTTTCAATTTATCACGACACAAATTGAAATTATTACTGCGCAAATTGGTTATCATTGCACACTAAAATTAAGTATAGGCAATGTACTATCCGAATGTTTTGGTTCTTCTTAAGGGATGAGGAAAGACTCCTTGCTCTCTTCTCTGCTGTTTAATGAGTATATTGATGGATTGAATGCTTCACTTGATGGGGCAACAGTCGGATGTTGTATAGATAACACAAGGATAAATAACTTAGTTTATACCATGATACAGTGTTAATAAGCCCTTCTGTTAAAGGTCTGGATTGTCTGCAAAAGGTTTGTGAATTATATTCGCAGAAACATGATATTCTTTCTAATGTTACAAAAACTAAGGTAATGCAAATCCATCCTAAAAGCTCTAATCAGCCAACTGATATTAGTTTCAAAATGAGAGGTGAAGCAATAAAGGAAGTACAAGAATTTAAGTATTTGGATCAAATTATCACCAGCGCCTTGAGTGATTACTCAGATATAAGAAAACAATATCGAAGCCTTTGTGCTAAAGCGAATATGACTATAAGGAACTTCCGGTTCTGTACAAGTGAAACTGAAGGCACACTCTTTCGTACTTTCCTCAGTAATATATACGACAGCAACTCTGGGTGAATTATAAAAAAGGTTCTGGCACAACCTACATTTGTTGCAGAACAGATTTTTTGGACTCCTACATAAATTACCGACGAGATGCTCAGCTTCGCAAGTGTTTTCTACCCACAATGTCCCAACCTTCCCAGAGGTAACAAGACGTGTTCAATAGAGTCTAGTGCAAAGAATTAAAAAAGTCAACCAACCCGATTATCCAAGCTATTCATCAGTCCTGCCATGTCTTCTAAGTTATGGAAATCATAGTATGAAAACGTCTCTCTGTAGCTCCACTTAACTTCGACATTACTGTTCTATTTCTCATTAATTGTATTTCTGTCCTTTGTATTTGAACTGTCATTGTATTTTATGTCAGTTCGTATTATTCATATTCGTCATATGGACCATGGTGTACCAATAAACTTTTTAATTTTCATTTATGCAAAGATAGTAAGACAGGATAGCGTAACATGAAAGTGGGCGAAATCACGTTTGACGTCATCGGGAACGGTTAAGTGATCATTTCCAATTTGATTCTAGAATGTCCTTTTTCACTACATCGAAATTTAAGTCACTCAAAACAGCAATAAAGGATAAATAATAAGTCAGTATCCACAAAATAAGAAAGGAAAACACTTTATTGATAAAATAAACATAACAATAATTTTAACATGAAGCATAGGGCCTCCAACAAATTTAGGTGCATTGATATTTAATTTTACAATAATTTAGCTCTTAATCTTTTGGCGTACTGAACTCTCAGAAAACAGGCAGTTCCCGCTTAGCCCTCTTAATTGGTTTCAGAAAAACCGAGCATTAAATAAGTTTAATTTGTTGTCACGACCCCTTCTTTTTGCAGTGACATTAAATAACAAAAATATAATGTAATTATAGAGATACAGAGTGAAGAGATCTGGAATGCATTCTGGGACGAACTGGGTGAGTGTTTAGATAGTTTTGATGCGAGGGACGGAGTTGTCGTGCTAGGGAACTTCAATGCGAGAGTAGGGGGATGTGCCAATTAAAGGTATAGTTGGAGCGCATAGGGTGCCTGGTGTGAATGGAAGTGGGGAAAGGTTAGTTGAGTTGTGTGCTGAAAGGGAATTGATGATTGGGTATGCATGGTTTCGTAAAAGAGATGTACATAAGTACACGTGGGTGAGTGGTGTCCGAGGTGATACTGTAGGGCACTAATGGATTTTGTGTTGGTGACAAGATCTGCTAGGGGGAGGTTGTCAGATGCGAATGTGTTGAGAGGAGTGGCAGGCGGAATGTCTGACCACTTCTTGGTGGAGGTGAAAGTGAAGGTTTCTGGTGGGAGTGAAATAAGAGTGTCTGTGAGAGAGCTAGTGAAAGTGAGTGAACTGAGGAAAAGGGAGTGTGAACGGATGTATCAGGAGAGACTGAATGAGGAATGATGCAGGGTGGGAGAGAGTAAAACAAGGGGTATGTAAGAGGAGTGACAGATATTTAGTGAAGCGGTGCTGAAGTGTGCAACTGAAGTGTGTGGTGTTAGGAAGATTGGGGTTAGACATACTGTAAACGACGAGGTAGTGAATGGTAAAATGTAGAGGATGAAATGATGGTGAAGCAAAAAAGGGAAGTGTGTGCTCGGTACTTGCAGAGCAGTGTGGGTGATTGGAAAGAGTATAAGAGGAAGAGGCAAGAAGTAAAAAGAAAAGTGCGAGAGCTGAAAGAGAGAGCAAATGAGAGATAGGGTATGAGAGTGTCATAAAATTTTAGGGAGAAAAAGATGGTTTTGGAGAGAAGTGAATAGTGTGAGGAAAATGAGAGGGCAGATGAGCATGACTTTGAAAAGAGTCAATGGGGAAGTGATGACAGATAGAGAAGATGTGAAGACAAGGTGGGGTGAGTATTTTGAGGAACTATTGAATGTGTCGGAAGATGGGGAAGCAGTTGTGGTATGTTTAGGCAGAGAGGGGGTTCAGAGTATGAGAGTTGTAGCGAATGTGTTGGTCCTTAAGGAGGAGGTGGTGGAAGCCTTAGGCAGGATGAAAGGTGGAAAAGGGGTAGAATTGGACGGGATCGCTGTAGAGCTCCTGAAAAAGGCGGTGAATGTAGTGTTGATTGGTTAATGTGTCTGTTTAATGCGTGTATGGACAGAGGCGAGCTGCCTCAAGACTGGCGGAGTGCATGTGTCGTCCCCCTGTACAAAGGCAGGGGGGGACAAAAATGTATGCTCGAATTATAGAGGAATTAGTCTGTTGAGTGTCCAGGTAAGGTGTATGGGAGAGTGGTGATTGAAAGGGTGGTGGTATGCACGGAACAACAGATTGGGGAGGAGCAAGGGTTATTTAGAAGAGATAGAGGGTGTGTGGACCAGGTGTCTGGGTTGAAGATGTTATATGAGAAATACTTGGGGAAAGAAAGGGATTTGTATGTGGCGTTCATGGATCTTCAAAAAACGTAAAGCGTACGATAGGGTTGACAGAAAGGCGTTGTGTCAAGTGCTGAAGTTGTATAGGGTGCATGGGTCGTTGTTGAATGCAGTGAAAAGTTTCTACTGAAAGAATAGTGTATGTGTGCGTGTGGGATGAGAGGAGGGTGAGTGGTTTCCGGTGAAAGTGTGTCTACGGCAGGGTTGCGTGATGTCTCCATGGTTATTTAATGTGTTTATAGATGGGGTGGTAAAAGAGGTGAATGCAAGGGTCATGGGGACGGGAGAGGGGGTGAAGCATGTTGCGGAGGGTGGTTCTTGAGAAGTGAATCAGTTGTTTTATGCGGATGATACGGCCCTGGGGCGGACTCAAGAGAAAAGCTACAGAGACTGGTAAATGAGTCCCGGAGGGTGTGTGAAAGAAGGAAGCTGAGAGTAAATGTGAATAAGAGTAAGGTTATGTGGTGCTGTAAAAGGGAGGTTCGTGAGCGACTGAGTGTAAGTTTGTATGGTGAAGAAATGGAACAAGTGACATGTTTCAGGTACTTAGGGGTGGACGTGAGGAGGAATGGGACTATAGAGGCAGTGTTGAGTCACAGGGTGAAAGAAGGGGTAAAGGTACTGGGTGCCCTAAGAAGTGTTTAGAAGGAGAGATCAGTGTCTATAGGTGCGAAGATGGGTATGTATGAAGGTATAATAGTGCCAACAGTGTTGTATGGATGTGAGGCTTGGGTGGCGAATGCGAAGGAAAGGAAGAGGGTGGATGTACTGGAAATGAAACGCTTGAGGACGATCTGTGGGGTGAGGCGGATTGATCGTGTGATAAACACCATTATCCGTGAGAGGTGTGGGAGTCGAAGGAGTCTTGTGGAGAGAGCAGATGAGGGGGTGTTAAAATGGTTTGGGCACATGGCGAGGATGAGTGAGGAGATGATGGCAAAGAGGATTTATCGGAGGCGGAGGGGAAAAGAGGGAGGGGTAGACCGGGGAGGAGATGGAGGGATGGGGTGAATGAAGCGTCAGTTCAGCGGGGCCTGGACGTAAACTGTGAAGTCTGCGGGGCTGGGCTGTGGGATTGTTGCCCTGCGGCAGGTGGATTATTTTCATGACAGCTGATGAAGTGAATGTGAACGAGTGAGGCCCTTCCTGCCTGTTCCTGGAGCGACCTCACTGCGGTGGGAGAGGCGTTTGCGCATAAAAAAATATGTAATTGGTTACATTGGGCACTGTCTATCTCTAATATGTTTCAAAACAATCGTGTGCACTACATAACTAACTAAAATTGCAGAGTGTGGCTGCGCGGCACCGATGTGGTGCGCAATTGCGTACGATAACGCTGCCAAACGTACGACGCCGAGAGAGCTATTGTGAATAGTGCTCAGCGAAACAGCACAATGCGGGGACTACCTTTAATTAAATTGTAACACATATTGATTAAATCAATTTAGGGTAATTAAACTAATTAAAGATAACACTAGGGAACAACATTTTTGTTTCTTGAAAACTATTTGGTGTTTCTTATAGAAATGTTGATGCTGATTCCAAATATGGTTTCAGAATGTTTCTATCACCCATAGTTTTCGAGAAAATAATATTTCCATTTACTCAGAGTTTTCCCAAAATATTAGTTAAAATTTAGTGTACTAATTTAATTTTACTTTCTTTTCTTCCAGGTTAACTATATTTAATAGTATTTTTTGCATTAAAAAAATATAGCTATTTAAACAAACAGATTTTTAATAAAAAGAAATTTTTTTTTCAAGTTTTGCTCAAATTTTAAAATTTTTCATAGTAGAAAAAATTGGTTTTTCATTCAAAAAGTTTTCCGTGATTTCAATAATTTTCCGCCAGCATGAATCGAAACTGTATTAATCCCAGAGATACATTTTGCTACGTATGTGGAGAACTGACCATAATGGCACAGAGGAAGACGATGACCCCACTCGTGAAGAAGGCTTACGAACTTTATTTTGGATGTAAGGTAGGCGACCAAGACAAATCCTGGGCACCTCATATCTCATGCATTTCCTGTGCCGTCACTCTTAGGGGTTGGATTAAAGGTACCCGCAAATCTATGCCATTTGCCATACCAATGATTTGGAGAGAGCCCAAGGATCACCTAACGGATTGCTATTTTTGTATGACTAACGTTTCAGGATTCTCTGCCAAAAATAAACATAAAATTCAATACCCAAATCTTGCATCTGCCATGAGACCAGTACTACATGACGATGATAACCCAATTCCAACTCCCCCAAAGTCATGGACACTGGATGAAGAGTCTGAAGTTGAACCAATGGAAATTGATGACACTAAAGATACAGACTTTCAGCAACCTGAATCAAATAAACCACGTATGATAACGCAGGTTATGCTGAATGATTTCGTGAGAGATTTGGACCTTCCGGAAAAGAAAGCGGAATTATTGGGCTCCAGGTTACGTGAATGGAATTTGCTGGCAAAAGATACAAGCATATCGGCGTTCCGCACTCGCCAAAAAGATCTGATGCAGTATTTCTCCTCGTCAGGTGGTTTATGCTACTGTAATAATGTAAATGGACTGCTGTTAGCTCTCGGTCATGAGCACAAATCTGAAGATTGGCGTTTATTTATTGACTCTTCGAAGCTAAGCCTCAAGGTTGTACTACTTCACAACGGAAATAAATACCCTTCCATTTCTGTAGGGCACGCTGTCCACATGAAGGAATCTTACGAAAATATGAAACTCATCCTTCAGCAGATTAATTATGACCAGTTTCGCTGGTATATATGTGGGGATTTAAAAGTCGTCGCGCTTCTTCTGGGAATGCAGCTCGGTTATACGAAGTTCTGCTGCTTCCTTTGTGAATGGGACAGCAGAGCCAGAGATTCGCATTATTTTGTAAAGGATTGGCCACTTCGTCAAAAATGTATCCCAGGACTGAAGAATGTGTCTCATGAACCCTTAGTTGACCCCAAGAAAATATACTTACCGCCACTTCACATCAAACTTGGCATCATGAAAAATTTTGTCAAAGCAATGAACAAGGAAGATGAGGCATTCAAATATTTGAAGAAAAAGTTTTCACGACTTAGCGGTGCAAAGATAAAAGAAGGGATCTTTGTTGGTCCCCAAATCAGAGAGCTCATGAAAGATCAAAAGTTTGATGATGCCTTGAGAGGAAAAGAAAAAGTGGCATGGGAGGCCATGAAGAATGTTGTCACAAATTTTCTAGGGAACATCAAAGCCTCTAACTATGAAAAAATAGTGCGGGACATGATTGAAGCATATAGGTTATTGGGATGTAATATGTCACTAAAAATCCATTTCTTGCACTCCCATTTAGATTTCTTCCCTGAAAACCTCGGCGACGTAAGCGATGAGCATGGAGAAAGGTTCCACCAAGATATAGCTACTATGGAGAAACGTTACCAAGGGAGGTGGGATCCGGCAATGTTAGCTGATTACTGCTGGACATTGATGCGAGAAACTCCTAATGAAAACTACAAGAGAAAATCAGTGACAAAGAAGTTTTAAGAAGAATATTTTAAATGCCAATCTGCCATTAATATAATTTTTATGAAGTATTTTTACTAACTTCTATACACTTTTTGAATAAATATTAAAATACAAATTTCTCAGTAACCTTGGATGATAGAGAAATTCTACGGCTATATTCGGAATCAGCGGAAAAAATCCTATAAGAACGACCTGTTCACGTCCAAGAAACAAAAAAAAAGTTAAAATTTGTTCCCCAGTGTAATTTAATGAATTAAATCAATTAAGAATTTATAGAAAAAATAGGAAATACAGGAAAATATAGATCATTTTTCATTTATAGAGATTTCAATTTATTTTAAACGATGTTACATTATTAATATTTTTTACTTCAACACTTAAATCATTTCATAATTTTAACCCATCGAAAGCTGATGATTTTGGCGACGAAAATAATCTAAATAGAGTGAATGTCTTGATGAAATGCAAAGTATTTACTGCATTAGCTCAATGTACAGTAAAGTTTACGCATACATTTATAATTTGGATCTTTTGTAGCTGTAACTCGTTTAAAGAACCAGTTTTTATGTGCTCAGGAGCGCTCAGAAGCATATCGTACTCCAACATCACTTAACAGTCTTGTTGATCGTTTCTGAATAATGAATACTTCTATATACGAGTTGTAACTTGTCAGCACAGGTTTCCCTTGCAAATATACAGTACATTAAGATTAAGGAATAATAAGACTTGGTTAAGGCTTAAAAAAATATGTTTAAGAAGTACATGTTTAAGTTTAAACCGTATCGTAGTTTTCCTAGATATCATTCTAGATATATTATTTATGTGGTCCTTCCATTGCAACTTTCGATACTTTTATGTTATGGCATTCGATCTAGCGTTCATAAAAGTTTGTAAAGTAGCGAAATTTCTTGGAGTAATATTTGACAAAAACTTGCAATGGGAGGATCGCATAAATTATATATCTGAAGAGGTTTCTAGGAGAGTTGCAATAATGTTTAAACTTCAACATTTCTGTTATTTATGGTAGATCCTCTCTTCTGACAATATATTTTGACCAGTCTCTGTTTCATGTGATGACGTCGACCTTGATACTGCATACTTTTTCCAATCCCCTGGTTTGGATCCCACGTAAAGCTGTGGGTCCTTTCCGTCACATATACTCCAACAACACACACACACACACACACACACACACACACACACACACACACCTCCTTTCAATCGTTTCAGCACATTCTCTTCATGAATTTTGCTAATTTCTTCTCCTTTACTGCCAAACATCATCTGTATCTTGAGAAGAGCATATCGTACTTCATCTGAAATATCGAGAATTTTAATAAGTATGTTCTTTTTATAAGTCCTCATTAAGGTTCTACACCACCTGGTGAGTAACCGTATATTGACTGTTCACTTGTAGTAAACAGATTTAACTGTGTGAAATTAGAATTTATTAAATGTAAAAGAATAATTATGTAAAAAAATTAAAAGAGCGAAATAAAAATCACTAATTAGCAACATAGAGAGTGATTTGAACTGTACTGGAGAACTGGAGGCATTCCTTCAGGTACTTCAATCTCTTCACTAGTTTTTAATGAGCAGTTATGTGTCTGGTCAGTAGTATGGGCACAAAAGGGAGAGTGCAATGCAATTGCAAATGTTGATCAATGTTGCATAAGTTATGCTACAAGAGGGAGGGGGAATGCTGCAAGTTGTTATGCAACAAAGGGGGAATGATGCAAGTTGTTATGCAACAAGGGGATGTTGCAAGACGTTATGCGACAAAGGGGGGACTGTTGCAAGAGCAACAAGGGGTTATGCAACTTGGAGGCGGAGTTATCCCCCAAGAGAAAGAGAGAGGAGAAAGAGATTGAGAGAGGAGGAGAGGTGTTCGCCTGGCAGGAGCCAAGCGCATATTAAGACTTCAGCTGAGCGGCCATTGTCTTAATATGTTCCTAATCAGCCAGATTGCGCTATTTATTTAATTAAAGCATATATTCTGGCTTACTCTGCCAGTTGGCTTAGAAGGCTTCTTAGAAGGCATAAATTGCCTGTATATATTAATAATCTTCGAACGAATTAAAAGCGCACATAAACGCACATACACTCACCGACTGTACGCCCATAAAGCCGCTATCATCACACACACACACACACACAGATATATATATATATATATATATATATATATATATATATATAAACTGATTGGTGCATGCAAAGCCCCAATAGCAAAATATATACGAGCACAACAACCACACAAAAAAGCATCACATCACCAACAATCGTCTAAGTATAGACTTTTAGGAGCTCATCCCATCAACAGCACATGGTGAGATGAGGGCTACGACTTTCAGGAGCTCATCCCATCAACACCACGTAGCCGATATGAGAGCTACAACCAAGCGTCCAAACTTAGACGATTAATGGTGAAACTATTACACAACAACCCACCAACTCCTGGTAGACCAACAAGGTCTCTAAATACGACCCAATAGACAGAGTTATTAAACATAAACAAATGCGTTTATGAGGCCAAGTCAAAAAAAAGTCAATACCAACAGTTTTTCTATGAAGTTACTCGTGGTTTAACGAGGCCTATTTGACATCTGGTGGGGCGATCTTTTAAACACAAAATCGAATAAGATAAACTATGTTTAATACAAATACAAATTTTCATCATAATGCGCAATTTTATCCTTAAACTATAACATGAAAAGCATTAATATGATTTTTAAAACAAAATAGAAATTAAATTAGGGGTAACTTATTAATTTTTCCTCTTTGAGCCAATTATTGTGTTTCAATATAAATTTATCTTTAAGACACAATTTTATCCTTAAACTATAACATGAAAAGCATTAATATGATTTTTAAAACAAAATAGAAATTAAATTAAGGGTAACATTAATTTTTCCTCTTTTATCCAATTATTGTGTTTCAATATAAATTTATCTTTAAGACACAATTTTATCCTTAAAATATAACAAAACATTAATATGATTTTTTAAAACAAAAGAGATTCTATTTCGGGGTAACTTATTCATTTTTCCTCTTTTGGCCAATTATTTTGTTTCAATATAAACTTATCTTTAAGACACCAATATATCTTTAAGCCTTATTACAAAAATATTAACTTGATTTTAAAAACAAAATAGATTCTCTCTCTGGGTAACTTATTCATTGTTCCTCATTTACTTACAGTCCTGCCGCGACACTGCTGCATTATTTTTTAATATAATTAAACCCAGCATTCACGATCATGTTAAGTCTTACTGTTGAAGATATCCTGAAATAATGATGCAAAATTATTTTAAAAGGTGTAGACTGTTCGAAATATCTTGAACTTTGATGCAAAAAAACAATAATATAACTAGATTTTAAGATTTAGCTGGCTTACCCCAATAAATATCGTTTTCTAAACGTATTTATAAAAAATGGAATTTATGGCATAACTCATATAATTGCACCTTCTACAATTCAATAATTGGATTTAACATGATTTACTGCATTATATTGATTGTAATTTTGAACCAGCTTTTAGGACATATTAAATTAAGTTTTCTTCAGTGCAATTCACGAATTAAACACGGCCTTGAGGATTCGAATTCTAATACAGCGTATTGTTACAAAAACATTTAAAAACGTAGCAGATTGGATTCTATCCACACGCCCAAGATTTCACGAGGCAGCCAATCACAGCCCTGTGGGCGGAGCCCAGTACCTCTGTTTGACCTCTATGCAGGCCTGCGCATCAAGCCCCGCCCAAAATTCACTGATAGCCAATAGGAAGCTAGCGTTTGTGTGTTGTGGGTTGGTCACAAGCCCCCTTTATAAAAGGGAGCACTTTCGTCTCAGATCCTCAGTTCGTTGATTTTTCTTGTTTAGTGTTTTTGAAATACCAACCATGAGCCAGCTGTACGACTCCCCCGATCTGTTTGAAGCGCTGCAAATCGGGGTGAACTTTTATTTACCCAGATTGTTACGGAAAATTGTGACAAAATGCAAGAACCGTTCAATGAAGACGATACTAAAATGTAAGAAATTATATTCTGCGGCTCATTCAGTGTTAACTTATAAGTGCCTAACCTAGCTTTATTCTGAGTTTTCCTACAAAGAAAAAATAATCCCAGGACTCTTTCTCGTTTATAATAATATAACCTAACCCGGACATAATATATATATATCGGCCAAGACTCTTTCTCGTTTATAATAATGTAACCTAACCGGGACATAATATATATATATAATATATATATATATATATCGGCCAGAACACTTTCTCGTTTATAACAATATAACCTAACCGTAAAAGGCCGCAATAAACGCGTTTTGAAAAATATTTTTAATTATTCTCTGTTTTCTTCGAGTTATTTCGGCATATATATATATATATATAAGCACACCGGACAAAAAATTAGTCACCCCTAATAGCACCGATAGTAGGAAGTTCAAGGTCACACAGAGGGCGCTGATGTAGCATTGGTAAGTGACAAGTAGCGGTGACGTAGCACACAGGATCAGATCTGTTTCGTGAGGTGGTGAAGAACAAAGTGTGTGTCGGATATAGTCTGCAAAATGGGTCGTGAGGCAGACGTTACTCAGTGGCAAAAAGGAGCCATCGTGTTTGGCAGAGCCCACGGACACAAAATGTCTGAAGTAGCCCAATTTGTTGGTGTGTCAACGCGTACTGTCCAGCGAGTTTACAAAGAGTGGTGTAGTTCGCAATCAACTGAAAATCGACGGCGTAACTGTGGCCGGAAAACAATTCTCGACAATAGGGACCGCCGCCATGTTTCTCGTCTAGTAACTGCAAATCGTTTTCAAACCAGAGAACAATTGCTCCAAGAAACCAATGAGGTTCTCCAGCGACCAATTTCCGAACGGACATTGCGACGAGAACTGCATGCGATGGACTTCTGGAGCAGGGTACCACGGAAGAGGCCGCTGTTAACAGCAGGTCACAAATTGGCACGTTATAAATGGGCTCAGAGGCACAAAAACTGGACTGCGGCAGATTGGAAACGTGTAATTTCGTCCGATGAGTCCCGTTTTTGTTTGTTCTCCAATGATGGGAGGCGACGAGTACATCGCAGGTCCAATGAAGCCTTTAATCCTGAATGCGTCGAAGGTGTTGTTCAGGCTGTAGGTGGTTCCGTGATGTTCTGGGGATGTTTTTTGTACCACGAAATGGGCCCTCTCGTTCCAGTGACGATGAATTTGAACCAGCAGGCGTACCTCCGCATACTAAATGATGAATTGGTACCCTTTGCCCTACATCTCCAGGAGCAGCATCACATTGCCACTCCTGTCTTCCAAGACGACAATTGCCGTGTGCACAGGGCGAGAAGTGTGTCTGAGTGGCACGACGAACATTCTGCAACACTGTCTCACCTCGAATGGCCCGCCAAATCCCCTGATTTAAATCCTATTGAAAAGCTGTGGGATTATTTGGAACAGAAAGTGATGCGCAGGAATAGACACCCACGGACTCTGGCGGAACTTCGGGACCGGCTGATGAACGAGTGGCAGCAAATCGATGTTCAGTACATGCACAACCTCGTAGAGTCTCTGCCTCGCCGGATTCGTGCGGTTATCAAGGCCAGAGGCGCCGTCACACGTTATTAGGTACATTCTGAGAGGGGTGACTAATTTTTTGTCCGGTGTGCTTATATATATATGGTGTTTTTATTTGTACATTTCTTGTACAGGTAGGATTTTAGAAATATTAAAAACTTACATTAGAAATATTAAAACTATTAAGATTTGTCTGCGGATTCGAGACCCGTTGCAGGCAAACGGAGCATAGCACACCCAGCTAATCTAACTTTTGAAAACTGCCAGGATATATATATATATATATATATATATATATATTATATGTTCCTCTGTGTATATTTTGAGTGAAAAACAATAGGTTTTTATTTATTGTCCACCCTCATTAGAAATATTAAAAACTATTAAGAATTGCGTGCTGGCTCGAATCCCGTTGCAGTCAGGCGGTCTTAGCACTCGAAAACTGTCAGGATATCTGCTTATGGTTACAATTTGCTGTTAGTCTAACCTAGCTTTATTCTAAATTTTTCTACAACGTAAAAAATTAATACCATTATGTTTTTAATTATTGTCTATTTCCATCGTGATTATTTCGGCATATATATATATATATGGTGGAGCTTTAATAATATTTTTCTCGATAATTCAGCACCGCAATAGGATTTTTAAATTACCAAAACTTTTAAGAATTATCTGCATTTTTATTATAATTTTTGGATCAAATGTAGAATTCGGACCCCAGCCTTCTTTAGTTAGCTTTATAAAGCTAACTAACGAAAATATCATGACCTAACCTAACCAATCGTCAAGGGCGTACAGTTAACCTAATGATTGGTTAGGTTAGGTCGTGATATTTTCGTTAGTTAGCCTTATAAAGCTAACTAAAGAAGGCTGGGGTCCGAATTCTACATTTGATCCTAATTTTTTAAATTCGTGGCATTTTCTCTTATTGTAGCTCTTTATTTTTACTTAACCTAAGAGGACCGATGCGGAACTTCATCGTGTTATAGCTACTTTTGACGAAAGGGGAATAAATGATATGGATGCTTCTCCGCACAGCCAACCCAATGACCTGAATACAGAAGTCGAGGTATTGGCTCACATCCGGTCCAGCGAGTGCCAGGTCATCGAGGAACTACTGTAAGTATTTTTGAGGTTAAGAATAAGACACATTGTATTTTCATTTATTAAATGGTAGAAAACATGTACAAAGCGGAACCAGTGTCCGTTAAATAAGTCTTAATGGCTACATTTTACTACATTTTACAGTTACAAATGTATATACAGCTTTACACAATATAGATATACACCTTTACACAATACAGCGGGTGCTAACATATGGGAACCTTTTTTTTTATCTGTCTACATACACTTTTATCATTCATCTCTGTGTCGCACAAATCGAATAATTTTAAAAAATTTATAAATCCCTTCCCACGTGACATGTGCAGGAGAAATGAAAGGCAATACAGGTCGCACGTTTCGCTATAATATCCTTGAAAGCGATACGGGTTCCACACAATCTCAAGTACATGTAATTGTGCGATAAACTGCACAATAGGGCGGAGCGTTTTTACACTTTTTTCGATTTTCGTTTTGTAATAGCACTGAAAAGTGGCTATTTCACGTCAAAAGTGAGTGTGTAAAATCTCAGAGATCTGCAATATCATCTTCTGCCTCCGCACGCGCGTTGAAAATCCAAAAAATGCGCCAAAATACGCATTTTTTCAATATTTTCTTATAGTTTTAATTTTCATCCTACCTTCTTGTAATAGCGAGGAAAAGCATGGTCTTCGCTTAGACCACCCACCACCACTGACCTTGATGGGGACTTCCCTCGTGTTGCGGGCATGTTTTATTGTTTTATGTATACACCGGCCTGTTACTGTAGGTGTATGAACTAGTAAGTAGCCGTATGCCCATAACTGCGGGGATTTTATCTGTGAATGACGGATAGTGTGTCTTTAGGCTTGAAATTGTTTTTGAACACCGTAAACCACAATGAGGCGATCGTGGTTGCGACTTGTAGCGGATCACGGTTGAAACGGTTTATGTACATCCTTCTAAATTCCTGGAAACATACGCTAAGCACGCGCACATTATTCACGTAATAATGCTCACATTCATCCGCTATATTGTATGGAATGTCTTCATTAAAACTGTCGTAGTAGCGGTCAAAATCTTCACGCTCACTATCACACATGTTGGCATAGTTAAAGTAATGTTTAGGGGGAGGTGGTCCTACGTAATTCAGTGTCGCTAGTGAGGAAAGTGTAAGGGATATATTCTTTTGAAACTTCGGCAGCTACGCCCATCACCTTGGGTAGCTTGGCTAATTTACAAGGTGTGAATAATAAAATGTCTTTAAACCGAACATTACCTCTTATCTGTATCTGTATAAGTTTGTTTTCTCTTTTCAAGGGGTCGCCTGTAAATATCTCCGATGACTCGCGTTCAAACAGTTCTTTATAAAGGAATTGTGTGTCAAATTTTGCGCCGTTGTGGACAAGAATATAAACGGTCATTTTTTATAACTTGTCCGCTAACTTGACAATATAGAACACAGAGTTTCATGGGGATGTCTTGTGCGTTCGTTTTAAAAACGTTTGTTCGTTTGCCACATTTGAGACACTCATCACACTCGACTTCCATGCACTCATCGCGGATAGTCTGGCTTACGAGTAGATGTGGTATAACCTCTGGTTTCAGCGGCCGTATATGTTTCTATATCGTAGTACACAGTTACACAAAGTTTATTTTTAGGCTTAGCATCTTTCATATAACATACATGCTTTATACCATCTGCCTTATATTTCTTACATTTATGCGTGAATTTCCGCCAATTATCCATCATATGAAACATACCACATTCACAGATCTCATTTTCCTGCAACTACCAATTAACTTATGGAGCTCAAAGCATTTATTATTGAAAAATGTGAGTCTACACATATTACAGTTCCTCTTTTCAGCTTCAACTACACGAATTTCACATTTGGAGCTTTTATACTGCTCGTATACCATGTGGCAATCCTTACAATGTTTCACTATATCGTCCGCAAACTCGAGGCGTCCCTTACACAAATCATGATGCCTTCCATATTTTCAATTTTTGTCATAACTTGCGTAAAGGTCCCTTATGTTACGGATGGGGAGATACGTTGCCCCTGACACCCCTAAAATAAGTAGGGGTCTTGTATGGTCTCTCACACTGCTTTTACAAATATACACAGTCCTACGACGATCATCCATTCCAAATACAACTTTACGAACATTCATTTCCTGCTCTACCCTTCTCAGCTCTTTAGGACCCATATTACAGCCAAACTCGCTCTTGCAATCTGCTGCCACTTTATGGGCACGCTGCACAACCGTAGGCAACCAAATTTAGTATAGTAAACATGTTGGCATAGTAAACATATGAGCTAAGATTAAGCTAAGAGAGCTAAGAGTTTATATGCCATCTATAAATAACGTGAGAATTGAAGTTAAGAGTATAAAGTGTGGCCGTATAACCCGCAACACGGAATACCCGGTCAATATCTATCGTGAAGCTGTCCATGTTGAAGGTTGTAATACTTTGAGAGGCCTATATTATACGGCCCAAAATATATCCTATATCTACAGCAGCCAAGCGCCTGTATGGTATTACTACCCAAAAAATCATCTACATCCCCGTCATCTGACCCGAACCCAAAAGACAACCTCGTCCTAACTTCAAGTCCGTCGCTGTTTTGAGTGGCAAACTCCACAATACGTTCAACTACGCGTCGCAGTCCGTGTTCAACACCATTGCTATATATGGCTCCAGGGTCAATCTTGACTACGTACCGATTTCTAGTCAGGGCTAAGGTTGAGGTGGCGGTGCGTACCAGCACGAATGTTATGCAATCCTCTACAAAACAAGAAGCTGGTGCTGCTGTGGAGGGTGCAACCGGAATTGAACAGGAATAAGGGGGCACATTTTTATATTAGGAAGGAACTAGTGTGGGGGGGGTGTATCGTAAGACGTAGAGGGTTGGGGGCTCTAGTACTGATGGTCTAACAGCCGCTACACTCCTGGTACGCTTTAAACCTGACGTGGAAGGCGAATCATCATCAGTTTCATCATTACCCTGCTTTCTCCTCGAATTGTCGGCTGAGGGTGCTACAGGTGTCGCTGGTGGGGGTTCGCTAGCGGAGTGGAGCATGTAGCCACAACTACACGGTCATCGGAGTCACCTGTAATATCGATGATGGTGAAATGTTGCTGGCGCAGCGCCTCATCGTCATTCACGGTTCTGAGGAACAAGAGGAAAAATAAGACTAGAATATAAGGAACATCACAAAATTTTATTACATTTTGTAACTGTTCAACTTAGGAATGTGACGTATTAGAGATGGATTTTGAATATAAAATTAGGTTCATGAACCCATCCACATGTATTATATCTGGCCCTACAGGATGTGGTAAAACTGTGTTTATACTAAAAATCATTAAAGATAAGGGGGAGATGTTCCCAAAATTTGTGCATAAAGTCATATGGTGCTATTCGACATACCAGTCAGTATTCAACGAGTACCAAGATGATATTTTGTTCCACAAAGTTGTATATGACTTTAATTCGTTAAAGGGAAATGAACAAACAGTCATTGTAATTGACGATCTCATGTTAGAAATTGATAAAACGTTTGCCGATACATTTACAGTGTTCTCCCACCATCTTAACATAAGGATGTTCTTCATCAATCAGAATCTATTTTTTAAAAATAGATACATGGGTGATGTGTCGTTAAAAACACAATATCTAGTCTTATTCGTGCAACGTAGAGATGTGTCACAAATTGGGGTATTAGCCAAGCAAATGTTCCCGAATCAGCGTGAGGAGTTTTTGAAAATTTATAAAGCTAGAAGTCAACGTTACGGATATTGGGTTTGTGACCTTCACCCGCGAAACACGTTTATGGTACTTCTAACAGAGAATATACTCCCAAACGAGCTTGAAACGGTGTATATTCGAGAATGACAAAGAAGCTAATAAAAATCTACCATCGATTGCTTCGGGCATTGCAGCTGATGTTTGTTAAAAATATCGACTCCGACTTTTTAAAATGCTTCTGTGAAATCTGTTTTAACGTTATAAAATGCAATGTACCAATTAAATACCCCCAGAAGGCTCGTCAACGTCGTTACAAGAACATAATACGCACACTAGCTCGTAAAAGTCAAACTGTGAGGAAGAAAAGACGAATTATTGTACAAAGAGGGGGTTCATTCCTCCCCATCTTATTTTCAGTTTTTGGGCCTTCACTGACTAGATTAATATAATGATGGAAGTCGTCGTGATTCCACACGAGGTGTATGCTTCATTGAAAAGCTCAAAGAGTCCAGATACAGTTCTAAAACCCCGTAAAAGCAGGCTTAAAAGAATGGAAAGCGAATTGTTAGACCTCTTAAGACAGTGAAAAGTCACCTGATGAGAAAAGAATCTTATACCAAGAAGCTCTGCAGAAATTTCTTCATGAGTTCGAAAATCATAAGGATCCGACAGAGGTCCCCGTATTTATTAGGCACAGCGCAGACGAAGCTGAACATGGAGGCATAGGACCTCGGGTCGCGGCTAGAGATGACCAGTCAAAGAATAACGGATCGACCCCACAACATATCGAGCATGTATTAAAAAGCAGTCCCCCACATACATAGAAGAATAAAGGCTTAAGTCTTTATAATCTATTGAGCGAGGATCCCATTATACAGTGGACTGATGCAGGTGAGGTCATTGTTGAAGGAAGAAAGGCACAGGGTTCGAATTTCGTTGACATCGTCCATGACCTGGTGAGAAAGTGCAATGGGCCCTCACCATCAGGATGGAAGCATATTAAAGCAAGACTCCAGCAAATAAATGTCCCCAAAACATTGGTAGGAAATCTGAACAGGTTAAAAGACTTGGAGCAAGCCTCGCATGTGCCACAACTGGGCACGCCATCACCCCCAGCTGTGGCATCTCTGAAGAAGAGAAAGAAGAGACCAAACAACAACGGCCAACCCTCCCCGCGTGCCTCTAAAATACGAAAAAGGCTAACATATTAAGAAAACGTTATTATGACATTTCTAGCCCAACCTCCTACGGCGGGTTTGATAGACTGTACAGAAGCGTTTATAATGAGGGAGTAGGGAAAAAAGACGTTGAGAGATTTTTGCGGGAGCAGGATTCTCATACACTTCATAAGCCGGTGAGAAAAAGGTTTAAAACAGCCAAGACAACAGCGGCCTCGATTGACTCTATTTGGCAAGCGGATTTAACAGACATGCAGAGATATTCAGTGTATAATGGCAGTTACCGCGACATCTTATTAATGATAGACGTATTCTCTAGATATTTGGGGTTAATTCCCCTGAAAAATAAATCGCCTGAAAGAGTTGCTAAAGCCACCAAAACGTTGATGTTGAAAGAAAACAGGATTCCTGGCTATTTTTGCACGGACATGGGGAAAGAATTTAAAGGCCGAGCATTAGGGCGGCTCGTTTTTACACTTTTTTCGATATTTGATTGGGGGTAGTGCGGAAAAGTTGCGATTTGGAGAGAAAATAAAGTGTGTAAAATTTTTTTGATCTACGTCAATACCTTCCGGTGGCAGCGAGTCCTTAAAAATCGAAAAATAGGTCTAAAAACACATAAAAATACGATATTTGAAAAAAATATTCATAATTATATTTGTGAGTATTTTTGAACGGGGTAGATTGGAAAATGGTTTTAAAGACTTACAAAATAAACAATAAAAATTTCAGCACAATCTGTTAATAACTTCCGGTGGCGTCTTAGCCGTTAAAATATCCAAAATATTGATTTAAAGCAAGTTTTAACAAGATGTTATACAAATGTTAATTCCGGTATATTTCTGTGCAAACAACCCTGAGAACACTATTATAGGCTTGAATAAATTAATAGCAGTCATTGAACAATGAACATTATATAAATGCACACTGCACACTGCTACATCCCCCGTTCCCTACCCTATATAAGCTGGGAAAGGAAGCGACGTTGTCAGTTGTTGTGTGTCACGTGTGGCGAGAGGTTGTGTTATAACTTGTTCATCAACCGTGGTATATCACCATTTACCCGCAGTTAGTTGGTAACTATCGTAAATAGATTTATAATGTCTGAAAAGAAACCTTCAAAAGTAACCAGAACGTTAGCAAAATGCCATAGCATCGGTCAACCAGCAGATTTTGTTAATAATGTTCTACCTACTTATGGAGATGTGCTAAGAGCTTATCTCTGGCACCGGAACAACAGAAAAACGGCAGGCCAAGATCCTCTATTCCAGATTATTGCCAATGACATCATTTCCAAACTTCAAGAGATATGGCTCACAGCTTCAATCCCAACTTTATCAAGGAAAAGAATACATGATATGCTCAAAAACTATCATAATAAGTACAAGACCTTACTTAAAACAGGTAAACTAAAAAGGAATTCTGAAAGTTACAAAAGTAAATTGAAGTCATTTCAGGAACATTCGGAACAACTATTTGATATTGCTTCTTGTAAATGTGGTAATTGGAATTCTTGTTTTTGCTGTAAAGAAAAAAAAGTGCCCCCAAATGAAAGAACATTCCTTTTTAGTTTACCTGTTTTAAGTAAGGTCTTGTACTTATTATGATAGTTTTTGAGCATAGCATGTATTCTTTTCCTTGATAAAGTTGGGATTAAAGCTGTGAGCCATATCTCTTGAAGTTTGGAAATGATGTCATTGGCAATAATCTGGAATGGAGGATCTTGGCCTGTCGTTTTTCTGTTGTTCCGGTGCCAGAGATAAGCTCTTAGTACATCTCCATAAGTAGGTAGAACATTATTAACAAAATCTGCTGGTTGACCGATGCTATGGCATTTTGCTGACGTTCTGGTTACTTTTGAAGGTTTCTTTTCAGACATTATAAATCTATTTACGATATTTACCAACTAACTGCGGGTAAATGGTGATATACCACGGTTGATGAACAAGTTATAACACAACCTCTCGCCACACGTGACACACAACAACTGACAACGTCGCTTCCTTTCCCAGCTTATATAGGGTAGGGAACGGGGGATGTAGCAGTGTGCAGTGTGCAATGCACAGTAGGGCGGATCGAAAATGAGGTTTTTAAACGTTTTTTCGAAATTCAAATATGGCTAGTGCGGAACATATGTGGGTGCTATAGATAATGACTGTGCATAAATATTAGTCCTGCGAAATTATATCTTCAGGTGCCACAAAGCCGTCGAAAAAATTGAAATATAATGATTTTCTTATATTCTGCATTAGTACAATAACTGAAACTTACTTGTTATTATTATATATTAAGTGTTCCAATTACCAAAATAGTTACTGAATTACGCAGCTCTTAGTTTATTTAGATCAATGTTCTTTTGATTAATGATCTAAATAATCCAGAACTCACCACGAAGAGGTGGCTGCGTGTCGAGCTCCACCCATGCCCTCCCAACCACCCATCCTTGCGCATGTTTTTTTCTATTAACGTTTATTTAAACTTTATATTCAGCTTTACTTTCGAATGATGGCATTTTTTTACGTGACTGAAGTGTTGATCTTATGAAGCCATCTCGCGCGTTCAATCGAAATACTTTTGATGATGCTTCAGTCACTAATTTTACCATTCTTTCTACTACTTGTGTATGACAAGGGAATTTCTCGAATGGAGGGGTACTCTTGTTTTCTATGAATTCTTCAATCTCATTTTCTGTCAGGTGTCTTGTCACAGGTGGTTCAGTGACAATGCATTTTTGCCAATTAATTAAATCAGTATAATCAGTAGCTTCAAATTGAATAACAGGTACTGTGAAACGCCTCACAACTTTTTCCTTGTTTGTTTGCCTTGCTTTCTTTATTCGCCTCCACGCTAATTCTCTTATGGCGCTGCGGTCATCATGAATCATTGATGCTAGAATATTTTCTGGATTTGCAAAAAATGCATTTCTTTGTATGACAGGGTTTACAATATCCTTTACTTCGTCATTCAGTGTTCTTGTTAGTTCAATAGTTTTGAAAACATGTTTTGAGCCATTGACAAAAAACGTACTTTGCTTAATAGAAAACAACATTGGATGTAGACCTTCATTATAAAAGAAGCAATGTTCATGAGGTTCTCAGATGGACTTACTGTTGAAACGTATAGACGAAGCAAACGATTTGCTGTAGTCAGCCATCGTGAATGTGCCATTTTGCCTGGACTACGATGAGCAAGATCTGGAGAGCAATATCCCTTTGTTATGGCCTGATGAATATCAATTAGATATTTTTGGTCGGTGCTAAGATCTTCACAGTCTACAGTTGGTTCCTCAGCATCAATCCTTTCAAACTCGACAATAGGAAGACTCTCACAGTTCTCTAATTCCCTGCCAATAGGACCGGTGAATCCGCGGGGGCCAGATGTTTTTCCATCCAGCTTTGCAACTAAATGGCGTAATGGCAATTCATTGGCATGGAGCTGGCACACTAAATGTTGAACTGGCTTCTTCAGCTTCAATTCTATAAGCCTTATAACGCCTCCCTTTTCTCCAGTGTTGACTGCTGCACCATCGCATCCAATGGCAACAAGGTTTTCCAGGTTCATTTCATTATTTCCAATATACTCAAACATTCCTTTACATATTTCTTCAGCTGATCCAGAATTCACAGAATAATGGCCCAAATAATCTGAACCAGGTTCTCTCACTAAAGTGATATGTTCTTCTGTTACCTTCTTCTGATATACTTTGGACTCTTTTTTTTCTTGGAAGAGTGTAGAATCTTTTCGACCATCAAAATAGATTCCTCTGATTGGGACCTGATTTTGATCTTTCATAATTTCTGATCTCTTCTTTTGTCTTTCTCTTCTGATTTTACTCCTATCCACTACTTCAGATGTATTGTCAATAGAAACTTCTCCAATATCTTGCAATACTGCACTAACAATGAATGCTGCAGCTCGATCTGAAACTGCAGTCCTGTCACAAGCAGTAGCCACTGAAGGTAGATTTGTAGTTTTCCTTTTCTTGAATAATTGTTCTTCAGGTTGTTCGAGCTTTCTCTTCGAGCTAACTGGCTCTGGAAATGTATCGTCTGATATTTCGCCAGATTCACTTTCACTATTTGATGTCGATGATGATAATTCAACATTTGTATCCTGCAATTTCTCCTGTGAAGATTCTTTGGTGAGCCTCACAGCTTCTTTTTGCTTTCTTAGCAACGTAGATGCTTTTTTCTTTGAGAGTGTAATATCTACTCTATCAATAAACAGTTTTCTTTCACTCCTTTGATCTAAGAGGAACGTCACTTCTTCCTTTGGAACCGTTTTTTCTTTGGGACAAGAACATTGTGTTAGTACTTTGCACTTGCACGCTGCAATGTCAAAAAGTTTCGTGTGTGCTTCTTTTTTGAACATATCAATCTTTGCTTTGTAAGCTTCAGAATTTTTTCTGCTTTGGTATGGCTTCATAATGACACGATACTTTTCGTGGTAGCTTCTGAACATTGTTTCAATTCGCCTGTCTGACAGAATTAGGACGGAAGCACTTTCCCAAATTGTTTTCAATTTATCAACAACTTGTTCTAATATTTGAGATATTGAAGGATCTTTATTAGTATTCTGTTTCAAATCGTTTCTTACAAACAAGTAATATTTAAAAACTCCTTCGTATGTAGGAAGATTCCTGTGCCACAAATCTTCCCCCATACCAAACATCGGGCACTCAGTTGAGGCCCTGGTTGATTTTGCACAAACTCGAGACATTTTGAAAGTATACAAATCTGAAAAAGAAAGAGCTAATATCAATTATACGTTAATTTCAGTTAATAGTACATGGCAAACTTAGGGCAACACAATACAGAAATGCAAAATATATAAGAAATATAGTTTAGACTATCTGAGTAACGCCAACAACAGAACACCCACCTGCTACGAGAGCGACAGCTACACTGAACCGAGGTACTCACGTGACAGCTGAGTGAGCTGACTATAGAAAACTGTTTTTAGAGAATAGAAATTTTTTTAAAGGTTGACTGAGCTATTTTTATACAAGTGTGAATAAATTCTTGTCTATTGTGCATCGTGGACTCTTCTGTAATTATTGGTTAAAATCTGCTTTTTTCAATTTTTTTCAATATTGAAGGTCATTGTGGCACCTGAAGATATTAATGTTATGATTTTAAATTTATACCAGCTTATTTCCTCACTACTCCACACATGTTCCACACTAGCCAATTTGAAAATTCGAAATATGAGTTTTTCACTCCGCCCTAATGCACAGTGTGCATTTGATATAATGTTCATTGTTCAATGACTGCTATTAATTTATTCAAGTCTATAATAGTGTTCTCAGGGTTGTTTGCACAGAAATATACCGGAATTAACATTTGTATAACATCTTGTTAAAACTTGCTTTAAATCAATGTTTTGGATATTTTAACGGCTAAGACGCCACCGGAAGTTATTAACAGATTGTGCTAAAATTTTTATTGTTTATTTTGTAAGTCTTTAAAACCATTTTCCAATCTACCCCGTTCAAAAATACTCACAAAATAATTATGAATATTTTTTCAAATATCGTATTTTATGTTTTTTAGACCTATTTTTCGATTTTTAAGGACTCGCTGCCACCGGAAGGTATTGACGTAGATCAAAAAAATTTTACACACTTTATTTTCTCTCCAAATCGCAACTTTTCCGCACTACCCCCAATCAAATATCGAAAAAAGTGTAAAAACGAGCCGCCCTACCGAGCATTTCAGAGCATGTTGACAGAGTTTAATATCAGTTACTACACTAGCAATTTTGTACATAAGGCCTCTTTAGCTCAAAGAGTTCAGCGTACCATAAAGGATCGCATGCATCGCTATTTCACACATAAAAACACATACAGATACATAAACATTCTGAATTCGCTGGCATCATCCTACAACTGTTAATACCACCGTGCGATTGGGACAATACCTAACGAGAGTTAGGGGGTTGAGAAAGGACACTTGTAGAGCGCCACCACACTCTGCACGTTCAAAATCGATGATTATGTAAGGCTGTCTCGTTCGGGTAATAAATTCGCGAAGGGATTTGAGCTAGGTTGCACACGTGAGATTTTGAAAGTTAGGGTTATGAGACCTAAAGACGAGATAATGCTGTCTTACGATGAAGATTTGAATGGGAAGAAATTGTAGGAGGCTTTTACGGCGAAGAGTTGCAGAAACTGACATTTAATTTAGGAAAAGGCGTGCTTAAAATCGAAAAATTTAGGTAGCAAAAGATCAGGAAAGAGAAAAATGTACCTGGTGAAATGGCTAGTGTACCCAGAAAGCTTCAACACCTATATAAAAGCTGCTGCGCCTAACCATTTCTACGTCACACTAGGGTGTGTCAATTTTAGTAAAGTCAACAATTCAAAAACTACTAATGCTCAAATGATGTCATATTTTCTAGCAAACTTAGAAATATCTTTACTGTTGTTTAAAAAAGCCATTTACCTATTTATATTTGACCATAAAAGTTTGAAATATAACGTAAATATGAGTGTAGCACCGTATATCAATGTGCCATTGATATGTGTGGTCAACTTTGGTTATTTTTGGTATGTAGTATGGTTTCTAAGTTTCACAGTCACAAATGCTGAAGTTTTGATTGTGAATGCATGTGTTTTCCCTCCTTTTTGACAATTTTGATTACTTCGTAATGTAAATATTGTGTAATTCAAATTATTCGAAATTGTCATTAATTTGAATAACTAAGTCTTGTACGTATAACAATACAACCTTTTATCTGAGCTTATAGGAAGATATTAAGAATTGCAATGAAATTAATTTTATGTAATCATAATCAGTAAGCCTATCCAAATTTCAATGACATTTCTTTTGTTCACAGGTCCACAGGAAGAGTCAGAAAGAAATCAGAACCCGAAGCAAATCAAGTTGTCACCTAAGTCATTTGGTGGGGACTGGGAGGGAACTTCCCCCTGATGAGCTGCCCACAGCCAGAGATCTGCTGAGATATGGTTTGTTGAGGAGAGAGATGAGTGAGGAAGACAGCAGAAATTACCCAGTTAATGACCTGATTAACAACGGCATTATTCCAGGGCTACTGGCTCAGTGGAGAAAGGCCAACGCTCTATTCACAGGACCTGTA
The DNA here is from genome assembly GCA_023014485.1 of Bathynomus jamesi. NCBI lineage: Eukaryota > Metazoa > Arthropoda > Malacostraca > Isopoda > Cirolanidae > Bathynomus > Bathynomus jamesi. The sequence goes on from JAJOZX010001453.1 coordinate 241,175, forward strand.
ATAAACACTGAGGTCAGGATCAGGGCTAAAGTGAAGGCACTGTGGGATGAGGCAGTGAAGGTGTCCATTGGCAATGTGAAGCTAGAGGTCAAAGATAGGTTCATGATGAAACTGGACAAATTGGTGGACATCCTGACCTGTCACTGTGTGATCAGGAGCTGCAGTGAGCTTGGGTGCAACCCTGTCTGCAGCAGTAAGGTTCACATTGACTGCAGCTGTAGGAGCGAGCAGAAGATACCAGCAGGAGCTTGCCTTCATTAAAGGTCAGAGAGAAAAGGTGGGCAGTGTGGGAGCACACCAGATGGGTCTAGCTGATCACCCTGAGACCAGGAGACAGGAAGCAGTGCTGCAGAGACAGGAGCAGAGAAGGAAGGCTGAGGAGAAGAAGAGAAGGAAGGCAGAGGAGTCAGCCAAGAAAGAAGATGAGTGAGGGAGGGGTCACTGCTGGAGATGGAGTTGGAGGAGACTGGATATATACTGGAGGAAGCAGGGAGGAGAGAGGAGGACGAAGACTTCATACCAGAGGCTGCGACAACTTCTTCCTTGCCTGTGGCTAAGAAGAAGAAATACAACACTGAAGATATCACCAACATAGCTCTGGCTAGCATGAGACATCACACTGGGCTGAAAGAGACAGAAGAGATTGCCACTGCTCCCTGGATTGATGTTCGTTTTATCACAGAGTTTGACACAGCACTGTTGATTGACCACAACAAGGTGAGGAGGGCTCAGGAGAGGCTGACTAAGGAGCTGGTCAAGAAGTTTAATGAAGAGATTAGGGAAAATGGCACTGTATCTTCTTTGATGGGAAAAGAAATGACACCAAAGTGATGATGGAAGCTGAGGGCAGTGACAGGCAGTTTCCTGGCCTCAATAAGGAAGAACACATCACGGTCTCTAAGAACCGTCAAAACGGATTCTTTATTTTCAATACTTAAAAACTTGGTAGCCAATGGAATCCTGCATATTTCAAACTCATACGAATCACGACCCAATACAATGGGACCGTGGACATCTGTTACAAAGTTGGCTAGAGTGTTGCCAGAATGCAGAGAGAGAGAAGAAGAAGACGGCAGTGTGAGGTTAGGATGTGTCAATTTTAGGGAGCAAAGTGAAATCTTTAGATTTCAAAGACTACTACTGACCAAATGATGCATTTCTAAGTGCTAAATCGAAATATGGCTTTAAAATCCAGATTTACCTACTCCTAGCTGATTATATTTGAAGTTAAACTTTACGAAAAATCAACAATTTTTGCAAGTATTTTTTTTATTGTATATAACTACATTTTACATACATTACATACAATTAAAGACATTTTGATTGTATTTCAATATTAAAACTTAGCAATATAGATAGGTTTCTTGAACTTTGCTAAGGATGCCATGTCTGCCTTGCTCTTGTTCTTGGACATGAGCTCCCTACTGGCCACCTGGCCAATGATGTACGCCACTCTCCTCTCTTGTGAGTAAACATGTTGTGCTGCCTCAATTGTCATCCTTACACACCACTCTACTGACTGTGTGTGTGTGAGGGCCATGCAAGAACTTCCATTGGTCTATCAAGGAACTCCTTGATTGCAGCAGTGGTGAGGGAGCAGGTCAGAGGAGGCTCAGTCACGCCAGAGTTCCAGTCAATAAGCTCCGAGAGTTTGGTGGCATCTGGGTTGATGTCAGGAGTCTTCCTGGGTCTGACACTGCAGTCTCCTACCTGTGTGTCCTCATCTCCTTCACCTCTGATTTCCAGTATCCTCTTCACTGTCTTCCTCCTCTCCTCCTCCACCTCACTGCAGAGCGTGGCCTGGAGCACAGCCTCAGAGTGTGCATACTAGGCTGATCTCTTCACTGTAGGCATCACTATTCCTAACACCTCCTTATTCTGACTTCTGAGCAGCTCCAGCTGGTACAGTACATGCCTGGAACCCTCCACCCAGCTGTCATTTAACTTGATGTTGAGGCAGTTTGGCATGTAGACTCCCACTATGAATTCCACAATTATCCTCAGATTCTTCTGGTTCCTACCATTCTGCCCATGTTTGGAAATCCACAATCTGCAGAACCTTAGAGCCGTGGTGACCCACCTACTGTGACAGACTGGCCCAATCTCCAAGAGAGCTAGACTCTGAGGTACCTCTCCCGATCTAATGGCAGTGATGATTCTGTAGCCATATGATTGGTCTGTGCTGAGGTCCTTCACTACCTCCTGACTGAGATGGGGTAGAGGAGGACCAACAGTGATCCTCGTGAAGTTTGGGTTGATCTCCAGCTCAGTGGCAGTGTCTAACATCTTCCCTAGGGGCCCAGACCACTTGTTGTTGCTCAATGTCTTGCCATCCAGTGCAGTCACCAGGTGCCTGAGACAGCTCCCCAGTGTACAAGTCACAGACAATCCACACCAACTTCCTGCTAAGCTTGGCCTTCACATAATGCATTACTCCTCCCTCCCAGCCAGTATTCACATTAGTACTGTCACCTCCTATGGCCAAAAGGGTCTGGTTTGCTCCTCTGTCTCTTAGCCAGTTCAACAGATGATCAGCAATGACCTCAGCTTGACTTCTCTCCTTTGCACCTTCCTCTTGTACAAAATGCCACAAATATTTCCCACCTGGTTCATTGTACACTGTGATGAGTGTGAAAAGGCAGGTGTAACTCGGGACGAAACCATGCGTCCCGCCCGGAGTGGGGAGGCACAGTATTACACTGCATTCGTAACACTAGGCCCAGGTCATCATGGTGCAGTCGAGGATGTTGTGAGAGACTTAAACGGTAGTTTCAAAGGCTCAAATCTTACGGATGATTTAGTATACGAAATCGTGAACAAAGATTCCCGTGTACATACTCTGACCCTAAAATCACAGGCTAATAGAAATGTTAAAGACAAAGGACTGTTCAAAATTATAACAGAGAGCCGATATGAAGCAGCCCTCCAAAGAGATACCTTTCACGGAGCACATGACTCGTGCAGCCTAATGTATCAGCTGAAATTGGGGAAATTGGACGAAGTCTATCCTTCCGAGATATGTGCTATATTTACAGTAATATCGTGGAGCATCAGTTTATCGAGGATACCCAGGCGCGTCTGCTGCGCATCGCTCACATCCCCAATCATAGACGAAGGAGCTTGAGCATTACATATGACAAACCTCATTATGTCAATGTCGCAACTAATCTATTAACCAATATCTCAATACATATATACTGTATAAGAACGACTAAGAGGAAAATTTTTCCATTCAGTGACGGAAGCTGAACAGTGAAGCTGCACTTTCGTCGCACTGTGGTATAATGACCCGAAGGCCTTTTACAGTCTATCGAGGGGTGAGTGAGATACCACCGTGGGAGTGGGCTCGGATCCATTTTTCCAACCATACTGCGTACGGCTGTCCCCTTGCTGAAGAAGGGTGCCAGATATCTCGAAAGGAAAGCGTTACAATCTGGTCTTAACAGGGTAGAAGACATAATGGCCGGGACTAAGCCTAAAGGATCTCTAAAAAAAAGCACTTATAGCGCACACGGGACGAAATCATCAAAGATGCAAAAAGAAAAATGCGTGATGGTGGAAAGAAGAAGAGGCCTGTCCGGAAGAAGAAGAAGGGTTTACCAGCACGTGGTGTTAAATGTAAAAGGACATCAAAAAAGAAGAACTGTTCTAAGCGACCGAACCTATGGTTGATAATTTTTTTTAACTGATATAAGCTAAGGACATTGCTCTCATGAATCATAGGCTGTTTACGACTTGCCGAGAGAGGTGCCACAATTTCTGACTCGCCATGGCCCGTTTCATCCATCCGTCTAGTTCACAATATTGTAAATCGGAGCTGTCCCTCTTTGACATGCCCCCAACTCAAGTTTCTATTGAGCACAGTGACTTTATTACACTTAATCCGTTAAACATCTGTTAAGCACATTGAGATGGAACGGATTGCGAAAAGAAATATGTTTTATTTCCAGAAACAAACTTTCTACACTCCATATTCAGTCAGTGTGGCGTGTATTTAAACAAGTCAACATCTCGGTAGAAACGGATTACTATCACCTAAGAGCCTATCTGGAAAATGTCCTCAACTTTTCAAAAGAAGCGAAGAACACCTTTTTAACTGCCGAGGACTTTAATCAAGCTAAAGACGAAAGCGGTATAAAGGACAAATTTAAAAATTCTAAAATGAAGATATATGAATGCTTCGGACGCCTGCATACAGACTTCACATTCCAGGAGAAGCTGCTTGTGAATGGGGTCGATATGAAAATAAAGCTCACTCATACGAATCCTGAGATCTGTTTAAATCTGAGGGCTGACCAAGAAGAGAGCGCAGAGCCTGTGGTGATTCATGTTAAGGAAATGTATCTTCACGTGCGCCAAGTGAAATTAACTCCGCTAAACAACTAGAAATTGAAAAACTTTACTACATGCCAAAGTAAAATACCCAGTTAACAGAGTACAGATCAAACTATTCACGGTGCCAGCAGGGCTGGCATCGTAGCAGATAGAAAATGCTGCCCTTGGCATTCTAACTAAAAGGTTATTAATTGGAATGGAGGAACAGGTTTATGTGAGTGGAAACTATAAAAAGAACGCATTTAACTTCGAAAATTTCGGCCTTAAAAATATAACTTTATACATCGATGGAGTCACCTTAGCGGGAACATTAAAAACGGATTATTCAACAGAAACCGTGTTCCCGCTTTGCTCGAGAGCTTATAGTAATCTTGCACATATTGCTGGTACTTGCAACGACCTAGGAATTGGCGAAACGAAGAAGGAATTCATCGAGCAAGTTAACCTTCACCCGTTTGACATCAGCTCGGACTTATCTGCTATTACAAACACGCACTTAAGTCCACAGAAGAGTGGAAACAGCTCAGTCAGATTGGAATTCGCCAATCCGCTAGACGCGCCTATTAGTGTACTAGTATACCTCGAATCACAGGCCCTAATATAGATCGATAGGTTTAGAGGTATAGTCACAGACTTTTAAAATGGATGCGAATACACTCCAGACAGTAATGAATAGTGACCGAATCACACGCTCCAAATTTATCGGTGTGTTTGCGAAGAAGGAAACGTGAAGCTTCCAGGTACGAAACACTGCAGCGCACTTATTCTAAATACGGATGTTAGCGGAGGTGAAGGGCTTCATCTTCATCGGATCGCCGTCTATTTTAAAAATAGGGAGCGAATGTACCATTTTAACTCACTGCGGGTTCATCCTTGGAATTACGTTATCATTGTAAAATTTCTCGTGCAATTGCACATTCCCCAAATTGTTTGGGGTCCTTACCATTTACAGGGGTACTACAGCAATACTTGCCGGGTGTACTCCTTTCATTTCTCTTGCATATGGCGCGTGGGAACGAATTTACAAATTTTAAAAATTATTCGATTTATGCGACACCGGACGAAATGATGAAATGGTATGCAGCCAGATAAAAAACCGGTTCCCGTTTGTACGCACCTGGTGTATTGTGTGAAGTTTTACGCGTATATACTATATATATATATATGTGTGTGTGTGTGTGTACACATATACATATATATATATATACACACACACATATATATATATATATATATGTGTGTGTGTATAAAATGTAAATTGAGTAATTACAACAATATTGTGTAAAATATAAAATGTCTCCAATAATGTTAGTTTGTATGGCGTTTAAGGACGAGTCTTATGCTCTGCATTTTATTTAAAATGTAATGGATGCTAATTCTGTAACAAATAGAAGTTGGATATAAATATATAATGCATCAAAAATTGATGCCAATGTCACTCCTATATGTGTGAGAAATAGTGAAGCAAATATTACGTATGTACAATATTATGTACAATTTTAGGAAATATTCCTCTTTGCTCTATCATTTAATAAAACGAAGAAGATACACGGCTTGTTATTCCCCGACACACACACACACACACACACACACACACACACACAAATTATATCACTTCATCGATGATACGACAATCACTGTGCTGAGTGTGCAGTAAATCTTCGTCCACGATTTGAGTTTCTTCAAAACTATCACGAAAAGTTTCTATAACACGATCGAATTCCGCATCGGTCCTTTAATGAGAAAGGGCACGGTTGTAGGCAGAAAATTGTAAAATTATTTTTTGCTAGTTCATACACTTTTCTGAAGAAAGTCTGCAGGCCTATGGATTATGATATAATTGATACGTAAAAGTAGAAGTTTGAATCCCCTTTAAGAGAAAATGCCGAATAACTTTGCACTTTAAATAAGACGTTGCGGAGCAGTTCTTCTAAATATAATTGACAATTACTTTAATTTACAGAGTCAGAAGTACTTTTATCCTAGCTGGGCATACTACGCATCTCATGCCATCAACGGATCTCAAACCCTGGACACTGGAAATCCCTCCCTTTAAAGTTTGCAGTAATTCATTCTTGGTACGAGCCAAAATATAGAAAATTATGTATTTTTATAAAAATATTTAGCATTTGCAAAGGATTCTTGATTAATATAATTTAGAACCATATTAATCACGCAGCTGAATGACACATGACATATATATATATATATATATATATATATATATATATATATATATATATATATATACACACCGAAAACGGCAATTAGATTAAATCACATTTTACAGATTAGTTTTTAACTTATTATGTAATTATTAATTATTTGTACTTACATCTCAATTGCCTCTCCACCCCCTGGATCATTCTGTTCGGCATCACAAATGTCTGCAATGGCCTGTGCTGAAAGTAATTCGTTCCGGCCGGAAGCTGCGAAGATCAGCCTAGTGGCTTCAACTCTGAAGGAAAGCAGGATAAAAATCACTCTTTCGTACACACACACACATATATATATATATATATATATATACATATCTATATATATACAGTATATATATATATATATATATATATATATATATATACTTACTTACTTTAATAATTCTTACTTTAGTAATATAGACGAGGGTCACTCAATATATTTTGCCCTACTTTTTTTTTTCCTCCAAGTTTCCTTGTAAGTTCCAGAAATTTTATACACAAGTAGTTACGTACCTTTTTTACTAGTTTTTATTTTTCTACATTAGTCTCCATCCTCTTCTACAGCTTTCCTCCACCTCGAGACAAGGGCCTTTATTCCTTGCTGGTAAAAGACCACTTGGTTCCGCTGGAGCCACCTCTTAACCTCCTCAACAACCTCATCGTCACTCTGAAACTTTCTTCCACGAATAGCATCCTACATGTGACCAAACAAATGGAAGTCTGAAGGTGGCAGATCCAGGCTGTATGGAGGTTGGGGTAACACAGTCAAGCGCATTTTTGTTTTTTGTGATGGCCTCTCTTGTTTGCAAACTGTTGTGTTGTCTTGCGTTATCGTGCAAAAGAAGGACGTTTTCGAGTTTTCTCTCCAGTCGAACTCGCTTTATACTTTATACGTCTCTGGAGTCTCTCTAGGGTAGCAATATATGCCTCTGAGTTGATTGTTTGTCCTTTCTTCATAATGTCCATCAGAATCACCCCTTTCATGTCCCAGAAGATGGTGGCCATAACCTTTCCTGCAGAGGGAGCTATTTTGAACTTTTTCTTGCGTGGGGAGTCTGCCTGATACCACTCCATGGATTGGCGGTTTGTTTCAGGTTCAAAATGGTGTACCCAATTCTCAACAATAGCCAATTCGTGAAAAGAAGTCATCCCTTTCTGTCTCCTATCGAACCAATGACTCAGAAGAAGAAATTTCTTTTCTTTGGGCTTTGTGATCTTCAGTCAGTTCGCGAGGAACAAACCGTGAACACACTTTTGAGTATTCCAGTTGCTGAATTATCGTATTCATACTTCCTTCACTAATTCCTATCTCCAGTGATAGCTTCTTGTATGTGACGCGTCGATTTGATCGAATGATGCTGTTAGCACGTTGCACAGTGTGAGATGTGACAGCCGATGCCGGGCGACCGCTGCGAGGCTCATCATCGAGGGTGGCTCTCCCTCTCTTCTAACTGTGCTTCGATCAACAACAGCATCTCCGTAAACGTTTTTTAAACGTTTGTGAATATTTCCAACTGATTCCTTCTCTGCGGTTAAGAACGCGATAACAGTTCTCTGTTTACGACGCACATCACTGTCAGATGCCATTTTCGAAACTGCGTTAACCATTGGTTTTATACCAGGGCGTTTAAAAGCGGTTTTATACAAGGGAGGATGGTTCAAACTGGAGAAATCCGGTTATGTGAAGCGCAGAAAGTTAAAAATTACGGCCGAAAAGACATTTCAGCACATTGGCCTATTATTTAGCCAAAAAAAATGGGTGCGGCAAAATATATTGAGTGTCCCTAGGAAGTCTATATATATATATATATGTGTGTGTGTGTGTGTGTGTGTGTGTGTGTGTGCCTTTCCTAAGATCTCCAACTTCAAACACCTGTGATGAAGAATAGACGGCCAGTAATGCGTGGTTATTCACGTGGTAAAATAGCAACTGGTATAGTGCCGAGCTGCAAATGTCCCATTTTTATATGTGACTTCGCTGCCCCATTTCGAGTGAAGAATTGCTGTACTCCAAACACAAGCTCGCTGACTTTCTGATTGGGCAGTGATACCTTTGTGGGCATTTAGAAATTTCTGCGATAGTCGAATCTGAGCATGCGCAAGACGGATAGAGAGAGAGAGAGAGAGAGAGAGAGAGAGAGAGAGAGAGAGAGAGAGAGAGAGAGAGAGAATGAATGAATGAATGAAAATGAAAATGTAAAGGTTTATTAATACAATGATAGTTTCATACTAATGAGAGAAATATATACAGGGTGTCCGAGAATTATCTGTACAATTTTTGGCTGTTATTAAAAGTCAACCATGAAGTGTAGAAATTCCAGTTTTGTCCCATTTTACAGAGAATCTCATTAAGTTTTTTCTGATACCAAGTTTTGACAAGTTTTTTAGAAATGTACGCGGGTGACAGACATTGATGATTTAAAAGCAAGAATCACAGCTGCTATTGAGCGAATTGATGTGGATATGCTGCAGCGTACATGGCAACATTTGGAGTATCGATTGGATGTTTTGCGAATCACTAATGGTGCACATATCGAATGTTTGTAACAACGTTACCTTAATAAAAGAAACTTTTGAAAATACAGATTCTAAATAATCTTGTTTAAGAATTTTACGTGTGTTATCAAGAATTTTATTAAAAGATGAAATTGTACAGATAATGTTCGGACACACTGGAATTTCTAAAAAACTTGTCAAAACTTGATATCAGAAAAAACTTAATGAGATTCTCTGTAAAATGGGACAACACTGGAATTTCTACACTTCATGGTTGACTTTTAATAACAGCCAAAAATTGTACAGATAATTCTCGGACACCCTGTACAATTGATTAGAAATAATAACGAAGCATTTCATAATTCTTTATTGCTGGATAATATGCCCTAATCTTCTACGTTTTAAAATGTGTTTGTGACAATACACTTTATTGGGAATCAAATCTTCAAGACAGTATTTAAATCATGATTGCACCTAAAAAAATTTACTTTATTCTATGAATAGTAAGATTTAACAGGATCCAAAAAATTCACATTAAAAATAGTACAGTAATGTTGAAGAAAGAAATTAATTAGAGTAAATCATATTAATTCCATTTATCGATTTGTGAAATGCGCAAAAGATCTAAGTTATGCCATAAATTTCATTTTTATAAATATGCATACAAAATGCCATTTGCTGGGTAAGCCCTACTAAAACTTAAAATCTACTTTTAATATAAAGTTATGTTATTTTTATATTATAGTTTAAAGATAAATTTGTATTCAGACCTTTATGTTCTCTTATTTTCATCTTGGTAGAGTATTATATATATATATATATATATATATATATATATATACAGTATATATATATATATATCGTGTAGACAAAAAAAAGAGAGACCTCGAACTTTGGCTGTAAAGTTATGGTCAGATTTCAATATTTTTTTCACATCCCACAACTAAGTCAATTTCCTATACAGTGAGCGGATTTCAACGAAATCTAATGAAAATTACGGATTTATTGAACATTTCTTTATGCTACTGGAAATTCTCCATTTACAATACTACTGCATTGTATGTGCAGATAAAAAGTTACAAGGTACTCACATATGATGCTACCTTGATGTTAAAAAAACTGCTCGATATGTTTACTACGAACTTCTACAACATTTTTCAGTCTTGGACGGAACTCATCTATGGTTTTATTGATTTGTTTTTGTGGTAGCTCATCCCATTTTCCAGAAGAAGCTGTCGTAAATGAGCGACATTTCTTACTTTAACCCGATAAATTCTCTGTGACAAATTTTACCAACGGCCGTAATCGACAAGATTTAAATAAGGACGTTTTGGTGGCCAAATTTAATACCGCTACCTGGCATTCTTTGGATATCTCCTGTTTTATCGATTTTCTTGAGAAGTTTGTCCGAACCTCATGCAGATGGCTTACGTTAACTAAAATCGCTTTAATTATCAACTTGAACGTAAGATTAGCAAGATTTTTCTTGAATATTCGCCATAAATCCAATTTCTCAACTGAAATGCTGAACGATGGAATACAAACCATAAAATTACCTAGTACTAACATACTAAAATTTCATGGTTCTATGTACCGTATTTGCCGAGATATAAAGGATTTAAAATGTCTCCCTTTGTTTTTGCAATAATTCTTTATTGCTGGATAGTAAGCCCCAATCTTCTACGTTTTTAAATGTGTTTGTGACAATACACTGTACTAGTAATCAAATCCTCAAGGCAGTGCTTAATTCGAGAATTGCACTGAAGAAAATTTACTTTATTCCATTAATAGTAAGATTTAATATGATCCCAAAAAGTCACATTAAAAATGGTGCAGTAAGAAAATGTAATTTGCACGGTATGCCCTACTAAAACGTAAAACTAGTTTTAATATAAAGTTATATTATTTTTTTATATTGTAGTTTAAAGATAAATTTGTACATTAAGTTGAAAATTTGTTATAATTAACTTGGTGAAATTTTAACAAAATGCACTATTTTAAATTATTATTTTATGATATGGTTAAAGATAAATTTGTATATTAATGCGAAAATTTGTTTTAAATAACACAGTTTGGATAATTCACTAATTGACGAGAAATGAAATAGTTAGCACTAATTTAATTTCTATTTTGTTTCAAAATTATATTAGTTTTTTATGTTATACCCTTTCAAATAACACTCTGTTTGGATAATTCACTGACTGACGAAAAATAAAATCGTTAGCCCTAATTTAATTTCTATTTTGTCTTAAAATTATATTAATATTTTTTATGTTATAGTTTAATGATAAATTTTTATATTAATGCGAAAATATTTTTTAAATTACACGCTGTTTGGCTAATTCAGTAATTGATGAGAAATTAAATAGTTAGCCCTAATTTAATTTCTATTCTGTCTTAAAATTATATTAATGTTTTTATGTTATAGTTTAATGATAAATTTGTATATTAATGCGAAAATTTGTTTTAAATAACATGCTGTTTGGATAACTCACTAATTGACGAGAAATGAAATAATTACTTGTTTACTTGTTTACTTGTTAGGGTTCCGTGCGTCGGTCTTTCTTCACACGAAGGTCAAGCTGGTGGCCCCGCCTCAAGTCCTGGCTTGGTGGAGGAGCGAGTTGCTCTTTTGCGCTCTCCACCGTACATAGCCAGGTACACCCTGCTTATCTGGTACCGTCTTCAGCCAGGTATCTAGTCTTCTCTTGATAACTTCAACTTTGACCCCTGTAACGTTTCTGAGGTCCTTCGGAAGCTGGTTTAAAATTCTTGGCCCCCTCATGACCAAGCTATTTTCCTTCAGATTTGAGGAGGTTCCTTGTTGGACCTTTAATTTGGGAACACTAAACATTCTGCCTTTCCTATTTTCCAGTTTGAGGTTTGGTACCAGTTTTCCGATCATTTTCCGTATGTTGATTATAGTATACCTCTCTTTACTTCTTTCCAGGGAGTCCTAGTCTTTCCCAGTAGTTGAGTTCTTTGCAGCCATCAATCTTGGCTGAGAAATGTCTCTGTGTTTCTTCTAGTTTATAGTTTATTAATTTCTTCCTGTTTATATGGGGACGTCAAAACTGAGCAGTATTCAAGTTTTGGTATGATCAGTGTTCTCAGCAAGGAAATCATTACTCTCTTGTCCTTCCTTTTGAACGTTTTTAGTACCTGTCCCCCACTGTTTTTGCTTTGGTTTTTGCTATCTGATTTTTTGTCTCGAATTTGGCATCATCGGTCATTATTACCCCCAAGTCGACCGCTTTCGTGCTTCTCTGAATTTCTTTTCTATCTGGAGCATAATATGCAGTCTCATTTGTACCATATCTCAAGAGCTGAAATTTGTCGGTGTTAAATGGCATATTGTTGTCTTCTGACCATTTGTATATTTTGTTCGTGTCCCTCTGCAAGGCCTCCACTTCATTTGCATCGCTGATTTTTCTGCTGATCTTTGTATCGCTCTCGAATGATGTTACTATACTTTTGCTGTTTACTCCACTCTCTATGTTTGTTCGCATGATAATGAACAGGAGTTGTGCCAGCACTGTACCTTGTGGTACTGAGCTGCGTACTTCTGATTCTGATAATGATATACCTTGAATTTTGACCACCTGTAGTCGTTTTCTGAGGAAGTTGCAGATCCATTTTCACACTTGGCCTGTTATTCCCATATGTTTCATTTTATGTGCTATTATACCGTGAACGCATTTCTCGAAAGCTTTAGCAAAATCCGTGTATATGACATCTTAGTTTTCATTGCCTTCAAGTGCATCTAGGATATTGTTATAATGCTCTTTAATTTATGATAGGCATGATCTTCCCGATCGGAATCCGTGCTGATTTCGTTGAATCATTCCAATGTCTACAAGAAGTCATAGGTTTTCTTTCAGACTATTTTTTCAAATATTTTGGTGAGGTGGGACGTCAGGGACACTGGTCTATAGTTCTTTGCTTGAGATCTATCCCCGCCTTTATATATATAGATACAATGTTTGCTCTTTTCAAGATGCTCGGTATTTCCGCAATGTCTAGGGATCTTCTCCATATCCAGTATAAGGGTGTAGCTATTTCATTTTTACAGTTTTTAATTAATAGTGCGTTCCATTTGTCCAGACGTGCAGCTGAATGTGATTTCATTTGTCCTATAGCTCTCGCTACATCTACTAGGATAAAATCAAAGCCTGTTATGCATTTTCCTTGCAATTTCTCTTTGAAGAATGCATCTACAGTATGTCAGGTCTCGCTTTGTCACTTTTTGGGGTACTGAAGAGCGATTCATACTGGGTTCTAAATGTTTCAGATATTTCTTTTAGATCGTCTGTTACTGTAGTTCATTATTTTCTTTCCTTAATGGCCCGATAGTAGCGTGCGTTTTTGTTTTCCTTTTCGCATAGCTGTAGAAATATTTTGGATTTTCCTTTTTTGCTTCTACCGCCTTTTCCTCTTCTCTCTCTGTATGGCCCTTTATCAGAGTTTGTATTTCCTAATCGATTCTCTCCAGTTTTTACTTGTGTTACTTTCCTGGTATTGTTGTCTCCGCATTTAGCTAACTTCGTCGCTACTCTCTTTCTTTTGCGGAATATTCTTCTCTTTTACCTCTCTAGCCTCTTTCCTTTTGGCTGTGCTTTTGGAGCATATTTTTCTAAAATTTTCAGCGTCTTTTCTTTCAAGGTTGTTAGCATTTCCTCTGTTGTTTTATTCTCTAAAACTGTTCTCCACTCTATTTGGGCCATGTGTGATCTGATTTCTTCCCAATTTATGGTCTTGGCGTTTAAGTTAAAAGCCCCAAATTTGCTTCTTCCTTCTGTATGTGTATTGTCTTTTAACATTATCGCCATATTTGTTGATAACTCGATTATATTGTGGTCTGAAATAATAGTTGGAGTAATCTTTATATCAGCAATCAAGTTCGTGTTATTTGTGAATTCCAGATGAAGGCAGTTATTTTTCCTAGTATTTTCTGTTATCTCCTGTGTCACCATAAGCTCGTTTTTAGAGCCATCAGAATTTTTGCTTGCTCCTGTTCCTCTCTTGTGCCCTCCTTATCTTGTATAAATATATTTCTACCCACCTTTTTGTATTTTATAAATGGGAAATTAAAATCGCCAGACAGTATTATATTAGTGGATGGATCGTTTACGGACTTTATTAGGGTTCTGATATCATCAATGGCATCCGAGAATTTTTCATATGGAGAGTTTGGAGGTCTATAGATGACTATCAGTACCACGTTTAGTTTCTCTATTTTCATGGTAAGGGTTTCCACGAAACTGTTGGATTTACTTATTACCGTCTCGGTCATATGCCTCTCATGTACAATATTAATAGCACAGCCACCTTTACGTCTCGCTGTTCTATCCGCTCTTAGTAAGTTGAATCTCTCGATATGCAATTCTTTCTTATCGATACAGTGTTCGCAGTTATCGCAGTTTCCTTGACAGTCTTTAAGATGTGTTTCTGTGAGGCATGTGATGTCCGACCTTGTTTCTTCCATAAAATCTTTCAGGTACGAAACTTTGTTTAGTGAATTGTTCGGTTTTAGGTTATTATTCGTTTTTTGACTCAGTCACATCCAGCTATAACAACAATATATATTGAACAACCAATCAAAACTGAATAAGAAAATATATATATATTATCTTGTGCAAATTTGTATAAAATGTGTTTTTTTATTAAAATATATTTCCTATTTTTGGTGTTTTTTCAATATATATATATATATATATATATATATATATATATATATATATATCAGCTATTTGGTGAATATTTCTTATTTTTGGTGATTCTGGCTACTTCTGCGCAATTCAGTTTGTCCTGTTTTACAAATAAATCATTTTTAGCAATTGTTCGTCTGTTGAACTCTGTTCAGTTTGGTTTTTTTGTGACTAGAAGTATGACGTGTCAGTTATGCATATTTGATTTTGAAGACGCGATCCGCTAAATTGCCCTCGATGAAGACAAGAGTTTAGACCTTTTTTTCAATCATGGAATAATTAAGACATCCCTGACCTGCCCTAAATGCAATCGTGCTTGTATTTTAAGAAAAGACCAGGTCTTTAGGTGCCGTAAAAAAAATCCTAAAAATAAACGTGTGTCATTTCAGTTTAAGGGCAGGCGAAATTTAACGGACTACCCATGCAAGGTTGGCACATGTTATTACATTATCATTTGTATAATTTAGGTCTCGGGGGTACGGGGTCAGAGCCCCCGTAAAGATCACGCATCACAAATTGATCGGTCCTAATGTTTTGCGGACAGTTTAGTACGTGACACCGGTTAGGTCAACTGTACGCCCTTGATGATTGGTTAGGTTAAGTCATGATATTTTCGTTTAAATTCGTTAGTTTAAACGAAAATGACGAGTGCAAACTTTTCTGGTTAATTTTGAGGTGTTTTGTACGAAACTGCCATCCGTTTCCTGTGCAAATGTGTAGTTTTCAAGATGACGATAACTCGAAAACTACGCATTTGCACAGGAAGCGGATGGCAGATTCGTGAAGAACACCTCAAAATTGACCAGAAAAGTTTGCTCTCATTATGAAAAGAGACTGGGTCAAAAAACGAATAATTACCCGGTTTTATTCCATGAATATTTGCCAGGACAATGTCTATGTTCTTTGTTTTGCATTGCCCCTTGTGCATTTTAAGTTCGTTGTCATTTGATATCGCGTGTTTTGTAGCCTTATGGTCCTCTGAGATGGATCCGTTCCCGCCTATCTGTTCTGATACCTTCTTTCCATGTAGCGGTCGGCTCGAGGGTTCCCAGCTGTGTCAGCTGCATGTGCTGTATAAGACTTAGCAGCTGTATTGTGTCCGAGATGTTGAAAAAATTTTGTTGAACCAGTTGAACCAGTTTGGCATGTAGACACCCCACTATGAATTCCACAATTATCCTCAGATTCTTCTGGTTCCTACCCTTCAGCCCATGTTTGGAAATCCACAATCTGCAGAACCTTAGAGCCGTGGTGACCCACCTACTGTGACAGACTGGCCCAATCTCCAGGAGAGCTAGACGCTGAGGTACCTCTCCCGATCTGATGGCAGTGATGATTCTGTAGCCATATGATTGGTCTGTGCTGAGGTCCTTGACTACCTCCTGACTGAGATGGGGTAGAGGAGAACCAACAGTGATCCTCGTGAAGTTTGGGTTGATCTCCAGCTCAGTTGCAGTGTCTAACATCTTCCCTAGGGCTCCAGACCACTTGTCTCTCTTGCCATCCAGTGCAGTCACCAGGTGTCTGAGACTCCTTCTCTGCTCCTGTCTCTGCAGCACTGCTTCCTGTCTCCTGGTCAGAGGGTGATCAGCTAGACCCATCTGGTGTACCCCCACACCTCCCACCTTTTCTTTCTGACCTTTAATGAAGGCCAGCTCCTGCACTGGTATCTTCTGATCGCTCCTGCAGCTGCAGTCAATGTGAACCTCACTGTTGCAGACAGGGTTCCACCCAAGCTCACTGCAGCTCCTGATCACACATTGACAGGTCAGGATGTCCACCAATTTGTCCAGTTTCATCATGAACCGATCTTTGATCTCTAGCTTCACATTGCCAATGGACACCTTCACTGCCTCATCCCACAGTGCCTTCACTTTAGCCCTGATCCGCAGTGTTGAATACAGGTCCTGTGAATAGAGCGTTGGCCTTTCTCCACTGAGCCAGTAGCCCTGGAACAATGCCCTTGTTAATCAGGTCATTAACTAGGTAAGTCCTCCTGTCTTATTCACTCATCTCTCTCCTCAACAAACCATACCTCAGCAGATCTCTGGCTGTGGGCAGCTCAGCAGGGGGAAGTTCCCTCCCAGTCCTCACCAAATGACTTAGGTGACAACTTGATTTGCTTTGGGTTCTGATTTCTTTCTGACTCATCCTGTGGACCTGTGAACAAAAGAAATATCATTGAAATTTGGATAGGCCTACTGATTATGATTACATAAAATTAAGTTAATTCAAATTCTTAATATCTTCCTATAAGCTCAGATAAAAGGTTGTGTTGTTATAGGTACAAGACTTAATTATTCAAGGTAATGACAATTTCATATAGCCATCATATCAAAATATACAGAAAGTGTTGGTCACACAGAACATTTCGAATAATTTGAATTACACAATATTTACATAACGAAGTAATCAAAATTGTCAAAAAGGAGGGAAAACACGCATTCACAATCAAAACTCCAGCATTTGTGACTATGTGAAACTTAGAAACCATACTGCACACCAAAAATAAACAAAGTTGACCACATATATCAATGGCACATTGATATACGATGCGACAGTCATATTTAGGTTATATTTCAAACGTTTATGGTCAAATATAAGCAGGTAAATGGCTTTTTTTAAAAACACTAAAGATATTTCTAAGTTTGCTAGATAATATGACATCATTTGAGCATTAGTAGTTTTTGAATTGTTGACTTTACTAAAATTGACACACCCTATTTCAGTATGGTTTCTTTATTTTCTACTTGTTTCTTCCTATTGCTGCTAATGCCCTTTATTTGAAAACTTTGGATTTTGTTTTGTGCCTTTGTTTCCTCTGTTGGTGCTTCTTTTATTTCTATTATTTCTGCTTTTTCTGTTTTCTTTTCCTGTTCGTTTTTTGCAGCTTCCTCTCGTATTATCTTCGTTCCTTCTATTTCTTTTCTTTGTTCGCTATTTATAAACTCCTCTTTTGCCTTTTCCTCATAGTCTCGTTCTGCTTTAAAAACCGTAAACGAGTTTATTTCGATTATGCAGCTTTTGCAGGAGAACTTGATTCCGTTCACTTGTTTAGCTCCTGATATAAGAGATTTCTTCGTCGCTCCATCTCAGGCATTGAAATTCGACTAATGTCTTGCAAAGATCGCAGCGAATCGACTTTGATTCATCTGTTTCTTTTTTACAGTATCCATAGGGTTGTATGAATTGACTTATCATTGTCATGTTTCTAATGGTATGTAAATGATTGTGCTCGAAATATTAACTCAACATGGTAATTTATTAAGTGAGGTACCTGACTTGACTTTAGAAATGAGGGAGGGAAAGTTTTTCCGTTATTCCGTGGGTTCGGGGATCGGGGATGTGGCACGCTGTAGGCTCTCACTGATTGGTGCCCTGGAGCGTACCGCGGGGGATAACAGGGATATTGCCTTTCGATGGGCGGTTAGATTTCCTCCGAGAGCAAACACTCGGAAAGAAACGTTGTAGAGATTAAGTTACTTTAATTTTATTTGCTTTATTTAAAAAACGCTGCTATTTCACCACATAAATAGGCATACGACTGTGTTCACTGAATATTCACTCAAAAATCGGCACTACTGAAAAAGGATTAACTGCAGGATTTTTATTGTAATATCACATTTATTCAGACTTCAAACGAAACACGTGTAACCGTCACACTGGGCAGGAAAACCCTAATTTAATTTCTATTTTGTTTAAAAATTATATTAATGTTTTTTATGTTATAGTTTAAAGATAAATTTGCATATTGAGGTGAAAATTTGTTTTTGTATTAAATGTGGTTTATCCTATTCGATTTTTTTGTTTAAAAGATTGCCTACCAAACATTACATTGGCCTTGTGGTGGTTTTCTGCCATGAGAAGCTCAATGGGATAAACTCTTGGCGTTGTCCTTTTTTTGAGACCTTGTCGGTCTACCCCAGTCCCATAAATGTATTTGTTTATGCTTAATAGCTGTCTATTAATTGGGTCATATTTAGAAACTTTGTCGCTCTATTGGGAGTTGGTAAGTAAAAGCTTTGGATAATCAGGTGCTGGTAAGTAAAGCCGTACGTAAGTCGGTTTTGGTCAATCAGGTTTTGGTAAGTAAAGCTGTAGGTACGTTGGCTATGTTACTGCTGAGCAGTCTTAAGGTCTAGACGATTGGTTGTAGCCCCATCTCTGCCTCGCGCTCCTGATGGGTGGGCTCCTAATGTCTATACTGGAGGTCATAAAGTCTATACTTAGAAGATTGGTGTAGCCATCATCTCGGCTACGTGTTGTTGATGGGATGAGCTCCTAAAAGTCTGTACTTAGACGATTGGTGT
The DNA here is from genome assembly GCA_023014485.1 of Bathynomus jamesi. Classification (NCBI taxonomy): domain Eukaryota; kingdom Metazoa; phylum Arthropoda; class Malacostraca; order Isopoda; family Cirolanidae; genus Bathynomus; species Bathynomus jamesi. Next base: position 260,225 of record JAJOZX010001453.1, read on the forward strand.
AGCCCTTACCTCCACCATGTGTTTTTGATGGGATAAGCTCCTAAAAGTCTATACTTAGACGATTGGTGTAGCCCTCATCTCCACCATGTGTTGCTGATGGGATGAGCTCCTAAAAGTCTATACTTAGACGAATGGTGTAGCCCTCATTTCGGCCACGTGTTGTTGAAGGAATGAGTTCGTAAAAGTCTTTATTTATTCCGTGTTACGGACATCTAAACTGTAGCGACATTCTAAGGCAACTGGCGGATTAAGCCTTCTAATGGCTGCGATGCTGAAGCATACTATGCCAAATGGCTGGTTAAGCCTTCTAAGCCAAATGGCTGGTTACGCCTTCTAAGCCAAATAGCTATTTACGCCTTCTAAGCCAAATGGCTGGTTATGCCTTCTAAGCCAAATGGCTGGTTACGCCTTCTAAGCCAAATGGCTGGTTACGCCTTTTAAGTCAGATTAAGAGAACTGGTGAATTAAGACTTCTAAGGTAACTGTGAGGTCAAGAGCTTTCATTATACGTCTGGGCTTTCCAGGTGTGGGTGGCAACTTGGGGAATAAACCACTCCCCCTGCTTGCATACCCTATTCCCTTTTTTTTGTGGCACTGGCACCATGGGTGGGTAGGTGAGTTGGCACTTTACAACAAGACGATGGAGGTTGGTACCTTGCAACAATTGATCAACATTTCATTGCAATTTGCACTCTCCCATTTTGGGGTCATTCTACTAACAATTAATAATTGGAAAAAAAACGTACGTATAGGCTGCACCTCCAAACTGGGTTAATCCGTCGTGGGAGAATATTTTTATATATGTAATGCGTGCTGCATTCCTTCGAATCTTTCTAAACTATTAATGTGTTTTAATCTCTTACGAGATAAAGCTATTAACATTTTTGTTTCAGGTCTCTTATATTAAGTTTGAAGTATAATTTTGGGCGTTGTTGTCATGTTGAAACCCGAAAACCTCACTCGCGAGTATCTTCCCTGAAGGTATTGCGTGGTGGTATAGTATGCTTTGGTATTTTCTTTCTCAGTGTTTCCTCTGTTCTTACAAATGTTCCTCTCTGTCCTCTCGCAAATCATCTTCATGCCTAAGTACTGGTACACCATTAGACTTTTGGACGATTTTTCTCCACTTTTCCTTTTCGACTATTTTCTCTTTGGATCAAAAAGTTCAAACTTTGATTAATTCGGTCATACTACTCTTTTCCACTCTCCCTTACTCTAATTCTTATGAAACTATGCCCATACTATAAATTATTTTACGATTTCCTCTTCTTAATAATGGTTTTGGACTGCTACGGCGCTACGTTACTCATCAGTTCAGCTTCACGGGAACGTTTTTTCTTGACATCTCCCGGTATACCGACATACAATATTCAACTAAACTGAGAGGCAATCTTATTCTTTCTAGTAATCAACCTATCATTTGTTTCACTTTTCTTCCTTTTTCTTACACGAGCGATTTTAATCTTCGCACTTACAACTTGTCGAAGCCTCTGAAGAGGTGTTTGTAACTCATTTCATGAAATTCCAAATTTCTTTGAAATTTACCTCTCTCAGTGATTCTCATACAATATAATCATTGAGGAGAACCAGAAACTGACATAGTGTTCAGACAAACTAATGCGGCCCATTACGTTAACTCCCAGATTAATAGTAATAGCACAATCGGGATTCGAAGCTCCGACCTCAGCGTCTTCGATCCGGTTTTTGCGAAACGACGTTACCTACTGAGGCACGCGCGCTGAACTCATACACGATGGACCGTAAAAATAACAACACGTTTATCAAAACAGACATTCGGCGTCTTGAGTCATGCTGGCTCCGCAAATTAATTAAAAGATACGACGGGTTTGTTTACTGCTTTATACATGAATTTATAAAACAGTAAATAAATAATATATTCTATAAGGGACATATTTCATAAAGGTGTTTTCATACGGGAGACAAAATTTTACATTTTGAGTTTTGGAACAACATACTCTACCTTCGTAGTTTAATGACGCATTCGTTGGTGTTGAATAAAAGTATGATAATAATACTTTATTTGATATCTTTAGGGATGAAATATTTTGAGCAAGTTTGGTTCAGAAATTAATGTACTTACAATACATACCCACTAAGGTGGTTCACAAACATAGGGAAAATTTAGCATCTGAGATTTCACTTTTGGGTCATTGTTGCTTTTGTTCCTACCCTTAGTGTGAATAACTGTGTGAAGTATGGTTGGTCTACGATGTCGTTAAGAGGTCGCTCAATCATGCATGACGTGTTTCACTAATGACTGATTACACTAGGCAACAAATTTCAACTTTTTTTTTGTTACAGACACGTGAACTACCGATTCCTACTAAAGCGCTGATGCTGATTTCAGATCTGATATCAAAATTTCTCTATCACGTCCAGATTTTGTGTAACCGAAAACCCCTATTTTTCATTTTTTTTCTCACCCGCTTCTATTACGAAAGCCGTCTAAGCTACTTTTCCGTGCCACGTTTTATGTTAAGCATACTTAAATAATTAGTGAACAGGGATGTCTTTCCTCCTTTATTCTGGCTTAAGACAGCGGAATTCCGCTGGCGGAGTTACCACCCCTGCGCCCAACCACCCAAAGCGCGTTAGTATTTTGTTGTTACTACTGAAAGGCAAATTCCTGTTCTTAAGTGAAACTTTGGTGTGTCCTCTTCCTTTGTCGCTTGTAGGATGACGAGCTCTCCTTCTGCAGGAACCAGCAATAATCTCCCATCATATTTGGGTTGAAATTACCTTGGTATCTGTTTTCCATAACTGAGATCTGTTGGTGGAAGCGCTCACCATGCTCGTCACTTACAGCCCCAAGGTTGGCCGGGAAGAAGTCAAGATGAGAATGTAAAAAATGAATTTTCAAAGACATTCTGCATCCCATTATTTCATAAGATTTAAGCATGTTTTCTACGAGTTTACGGTGGTTTTCAGCTTTGTGGTTTCCAAGAAAATTTTTGACAACTTCAACGAAAGATGTCCATGCTCCTAGTTCATTCTCATTTAGGTTAGATGGAAACGATGAGTCGTGGATGACACTGCGGATCTGTGGTCCAGTGAAAACTCCAGCTTCTAGCTTAGCATCTGTCAATATTCCTTTGAATTTATCCTTTAAATATTGGAAACCACTACCTTGATGATCCATACCCTTCACGAAATTTTTCATAAGGCCAAGTTTAATGTGAAGTGGTGGAAGATGTACTTTCTGAGGGTCAATAAGTGCTGGGTATTTCACATTGTATTTACCAACAACATGTTCAGTTCTAGATGGCCAATCATGTTTTTTGTAGTGGTTCTTGTCATCTCTGCTGTTCCATAGACACAAAAAGCACATATGCTTTGTGTAGCCCAACTGTAACCCAAGAAGTAATGATACAACTTTAAGGTCGCCACAAATATTCCATGTGTGGTCCTTATATTTGATGAGTCTTAGCAGCAGTTTCATCGATTCATAAGTCTCATTAAGGCCAGTGGCATGTGCTACAGGTATTGAAGGTTTTTCATTGCCGTTGTGCAGTAATACAGCTTTAAGGCTAGCTTTACTAGAGTCAATGAACAGTCTCCATTCTTTTGGATCATAGCGACAGCCAATCCCTTGCATCAGACCACTGATATCGTGGCAGAAACAAACGTTTTCTTCCTGTAAGTAAAGTGATGAAAACTGCAAATGGCGATGGCGGAAATGGGAAACTTTGATGTTTGGTTGGAGAAGATTAAATTCTTGAAGTCTTGAACCAAGCAACTCTGCCTTTTTTTGGTAATTCCAAATCGCGCACTAAGTCATTTAACTCCGCTTGACTTAACAAATGTGGGGAAATATTTGCATCTGGAACATATATGCCATCTTTCCCTGTTTCTATATCACTAGCAGAATCTTCAGATGAACTGCTGTCTGTTATCGTTGCTGGTGGAACTGGTGGTGGATTTGTTTCATCATGTGGTACTGGTTTCATTGCTGATTCGCAGTTTGGGTACGTGATCTTTGATTTGTTTTTCTTTGTGAAACCAGCAATCTTTGTCAAACAAAAATAACAATCATTGAAGTGATTTTTCGGCTCACGCCAAACCATGGGGACTGAGAACGGCATAGCTTTTCTTTTACCATTCATCCAAGCTATTAACATTGCATTGCACTGTGCACAGCAAATATGTGGTGCCCAGTCCCTCTGTTGGTCTCCTAACTTACAGTCAAAATAACACTTGTAGGCAAGTTTAATCTTTGTTGTTATGTTTCTACGTTGTGGCTTAGGTGTATATTGTCCACAGACAAAGCAGAAGTTGTCTGGGTGATTTACACAAGCACGTCTATTTGATGCCATTTTGAATTACCATACAATATCTGAAAAAACGTAGAAGTAATTATTACGATGTGCAAAATAAAAAGAAATACACACCGTAGTACAAAACAAATGCTATAAAAACACACAAGTCACCACAACCTGTCACTTGCTCATCAGCAGAGAGCTTCAACAACCGTTCTGCTTGACTCTCACGTAGCGACTCGGGATAAATTTTATTTATCAAAATTGTTCGAATTTGTATATAGTTGGCAAAAAAAATTGCTTTAACCTTGAAAAGCAAGTTTCATATTACTGGCATTAAGCCGATTAAAACCAAAATCTGGACGTGGTAGAAAACTTTACTAAAAGTGATTTGCATTTTACACAAAATCTAGACGTGATAGAAAAAATCTAATTATAGATTTGAAATCAGCATACCGAAATTAGCTAGGAGCACCTATTTGGTCTTCTGTAACAAAATCTTTGTTGCCTAGTGAATTACTATAGTATGACTAAATTTGGCTTCTTCTTTTGTAGGAATGTGTAGAAATGCCGCCGAAGCAATCAAAAACATGGTCTAGCAGTGAGGTGTGGTTACTAGGGAAGGCGGAGGAGAAGTTAACTAGGGCAGGACTCCCTACCAAGCTTCAAGTCCTCCGGAAATTCATGTTCCACCATCTGGAGGAGAGGAAGACAGAATATAACAGTGCGGTGATGACCATTGAGGCTTTGATCTCGTTTTGGACAAAAGCAAACGTTCCAATGACGGATACCAGATACGCTGAGAAGAAGCTCCTGAAACTGTACGAGCAATACAAGGGGCTGAAGAAGAACCGCACAAAGAATTTCCCATCCTACAGAATGAAGGAGGACATATTTCGCGGAGACCTTGACGATGTGTTCGATTTTTCACGTCATGACGCCCTCGAGACCATGATGAATGAGGAGGACAAGAATTTCCTTGTCGCTCAGCTCGATAATCGCACTTCCTCCAGCTTTGGCCCGATTGACAAGAAAATGGCTGACCAACAAACGAGGAAGAGGATTCGGTGTGAGGCGGAGATGAACCGAGAGAAGGCCAAGCGCGAGGCGGATGCGAGATGGTCCCAGGGAGAACTGGAGGCTTCTAGTTCAAGCACATCTGAATCATCAGATTCAGATACTGTAGTTTTTAAGGAGTCAGCACGAAAACGTTCCACTCCTAAGCGATTGAAGTCTGTGATCACGCCTGACATTTCCTTAGCCTTGGATCGCCACAACATCAGTGACAGGAAAGGAATGGCAGTGGTCTTTGAGGGGCAACGTTCGAGGTCTTGTTTTTGATACAACTGCGTCCAACACTGGACTTCATGCTGGAGCTTGTACTCTCATTGAAAAGGAGTTGGGTATTGATCTGGTGTGGATCGCTTGCCGACACCACGTAGTAGGAGTCGTCCTTGCTGCGGCCTTTGGTGCTTGTTTCGGAACATCCAGTGGACCTGAAATTGGCCTATTCAAGCGCTTCGAGCAGTACTGGGTTTTCATTGATCGCAGCAAGTTCGAGAGTGCACCCGACAGCCTGTTCATTGAAACAGCAGAGCCGAGGAAGGAAATGGTCTCCTACTACAAGGAGGCTGTCAAGAAGAAGATCCAGCGGGACGACTATGAAGAACTGATGCTTCTCTGCCTCCTTTTCTTGGGAGGGAAGCTTTACGGTTCTGTGAGAATTCGAAGCCCTGGAGCCATGCACCATGCGCGATGGATGGCCAAGGCCATTTACACGCTCAAGGTGTTCCTATTCAGAGATCAATTCACCTCGCTTCAGACCGAGAAACGGAACATCGAGGAACTAAGCCTGTTTATCACGCTCCTTTACGGCCGCTACTGGAACGAGGCCAGTGTTGCATACATGGCTCCATTGAATGACCTCACTTTCTTGCGCCAGCTGAAAGCTCACCCAGGAAAGACGAACGACGCGGCATTTGCCGCGATGAAGCGCCATTTGTGGTTCATTTCTGAGCACTTAATCCCCTTGGCTCTCTTTGATCCTCGAGTTCACGCGTCCACGAAGGAGAGGATTGCTCACAACATCGTAGCTGTTCCCGAAAGAAGAAAAGGACTCAAGCGCGTGGACGGAAAAACGTTCTCCTCGAGCAATCCCTTGGAATTCTATGCCACCAAACGTTCAGCAATCTTCTTCAACCTCGTCATGCAGCACGGAAGTGAACAGGCGCAATCATTCCTGTCCAAGACACCAAATGATTGGAACACAGATCCAGCTAACCAAGGAATGAAGGAACGTGTAGAGAAGATGGAAGTGGTTAACGATTGCGCAGAAAGAGGAGTTGCGCTCATTAAGGCTTTCAACAGCACAGTCACGAAGGATGAAGCGCAAAAGCAGTACCTTCTCCGCGCAGTCGCTCAGCACCGCAAGGAATTCAAAGAGCCGACTAAAACTGGGTCTCAAGAAGACCTAAAGATCTTCAACTGTGTGCATTATTTGTTCCACTATTATAATTTCATAATATATTAATATATAATATATATATTATATATAATATATATATATATATATATATATATATATATATATATATATATATATATATAATATAGTCATAAATTGTCAAGTCATTATTATCCTTGTTCAATAAATGTTCCAGTCATAAATTGTCAAGTCATTATTCAAATTGTTTCATTTTGAGCGAGTGCATAAAAAGGTCCTATAGCAAAGATAATTGGCACGTTTATTCTTGTGGAGGAATAGAATAAGGGCAGATGTGACCGAATTTAAAATTCCAAAACACGCTGTTGTGGACCACCCTAATACCCACTCCTCATGAGATATGTGGCAGTGAAATAAATACGAATGTATAGTGTAGTAAACTTAGTTTACTAAACTGACTTAATTTTGTGAGATTATATATATTAAATGTAAAATATAATTATTATTAAAATTATGAGTGCAGTAAACTGATTTAAAATGTGTGAAATTAAATATAGTGAATGTAAAAGAAGATTTCTCTTTTACATTCAATATATATGCGGTGTGCGCGAGAGTAATATATGAGTCTCATTCTGTTCTGTTTTGACCAGAGTGAGGCTTCATAACCCCCCCGCCCACCCCCACCCTCCCTCTTATATAAATGCAGATTAAAAGGTTTTGTTTGAAATATTTAAATTCCTTATAATTAATTTTTGAATTAAGATTTTAAGGTCTGATAAATTTCAATTTGAAGTCGACGCAATTTATTCGTATCAAAACAAAAAAGTAGGTGGTGGTTCCATATTGTGAAAAAAAAAGAACACACATTTGAAAACTAATTTCAAAGTGTTCAAACTTTGTGGTAAATATTTTTCTTTCTTTTAATTTAAATACATCTTCCTCTGAGCTTCATTTTCCAAATTAGAGAGGAGTTTTGAATACTAATTCATTTTTATCTTCTCTTTCTTCATTCGCCGATCTTCCCCTACCACCCTCTCCACCCCTGATCTACCCTTCTAGTCCTCCTACTCCAATGCCCTTCCATACATTGGCGGATTCAGAGGGTGGGGGCATGGGGCTTAATTTGGAGACCCCATACATCCTGGTTAAACGAAATTAGGTAAAATGTTTGAATGCTTATGTCCACGTTGCTTCAATTAAGCGCCGTGGTCCCCCCTCTGGATCCGCCTATGTTTCCATACCCTCTTGTTTCAACCTCTCCTTCCTCATTGCCCATTTTTTTTCCGGCTCTTCCAAATACGAGTACAAATGAAAGAGAGTTACAGGGTAACAAAAACCTACGATCCACTCAAGTCTAGCCCAAGAAGGAAGTCGAAAAGTTAGAAATAGTAATGAAAAAACGAACACTGAAAATTTATACCATGGTCACACTTGCAGACGTGTAAAGCTTTCACACAGGAATAATAGTAAAGTAAAGAAAAAACAAGGCTCTCTCCCTCCTCCGCCAGCCACTGCTGACAGAAAATAGTGGCGAAAGAAGATTTATAGGAACGTAGGAAAAAGTATAATGAAAAGAATAGCTTCAGAGTCCATTCACACCGTGCATACACCTATCTCGTGTACTCAGTTACGCACAAGAAAACAACAGAAAATAAAGGATAGCATGAATACTAAACTGCTAATCTAATCTATGCCATGCATTTTTTTAAGGAATGTTTTGAGTTATTTATTATGTACAAAAAGTCATCATTTCATAGTGGCATCATAAATTTCTCCCTAGCCTATCAAAGCCAGCGTACCGAAGATTTATAATTCGTGCAGGATTTACCTAGAAAAAGCATAGGAATTACCCAGATAATATTATGCGTTTATATAAAACGCTTATCTATTCTTTTAACAAGGTAGGCGAGTGTCTGTGCGTGTTTTCTGTAAATGGATGTCTGTCATAAAAAACTCTTTGAATGTCGCGAGTATTCAACTTGGGTCTCCAGCCGTGAGAGGTGTTTATGCGGCAAGTTGTTCATACTTCGATGTGTTGTTCCACCACGAGAGCAGAAAAATTCTCCTTCCGGCGAGGAATATCAGTGGAGATTCCCTATATGTATCCCCGTGTACTTGTCACTTATGGAAAATGAAAGTGTTTCGTTGGTGATCACCCGGTGTTGCTACGGCAAATTCAAGAGTCTACCACTTAAAGGCATGGACTTTTTTTAAGGAATTTTTACTAGTGGGCACCTTTAAAAAAAAAGGGCACATATATCTAAAAAGGGCAGACACCAAGTACTAATACTAATACTAATACTAATATACTAATAAAATACTAATCACTAAATAAAATACTAATCACTACCTTATCTTCGGTATCCACAGGTATTCACTATCTATATAAGCAGTAATAGTAAAGTGAAAACCAACACTAAACATCGAAAAAAGCAAAAACGTTACCTCCAGTTCCTCTAAACGCACATAAACAATCCCTCTAACCGCCACAGTCAGTCACTCAGCTGATCGCTCCCATTTTCTTCTCAAGTGCATGATAGACCTTGCAGAATCAATATTTTTACTCCAAAGCTTAAAATTGACTAGTGGGCCAATAGAATGTGACTAGTGGGCCAAATACAAGGGCAAGTGGGCCATTTGGCCCACCAGTATATATTTTAAAAAAGTCCCTGCTTAAAGGTGTTTATGAGCAAGTGATCAAAAGATGAGTTGCTCGTGCTATGTGAGGCACAATCATTCAGAGGAGTCACTCTAAAGTGGAGGTAGGGCTAAGTGTAGGAGGAAATTTTTAAACAACCTTAACCGAGCACTGGTCCAGAGGGTACTTCAACTGGCCAGACCTACAAATTAATAATTTTCCATGCATAATGGGGAATAATAATGCATAATATGCACAATTTTTATTTATCTTGCGAAATTTATTTATTTTTATTGCGAAGTTTTATGTAGGGCACAATATTTGAAACTAAAGTTCCAATATAACTAACTAGCTTTCCAGGAGATGAGTATGACTATTCGGAGATTTTGACTCCCAAGAGATCTCATCAAGTTTCCCATCATTTGAGAACTCCCACTGCTCTGAAACCAGACCCGGCCAGCACCTCCTACAAAATTCATTGCAAACGGGAACATCACTACTTCTATATATAACTTTCTATGCTAGCTAAGTTAGATATTCTGCGATTTATCTAAACAGTACTAACATTTGAACACTATAAACCCAAGTAGCGTCCCTAAAATTAAAAACATCCATTTGGAGGTTTTGGCTCCCGAGAAATCCCACGAAGCTTTCCTTCTTTACTAATGGGGTAACATCTGAGAACTTCCAGTGTTCTGGAACCAGACCCGACCAACGCCTCCTAATAGATTTATTACAAAAGGAACAATTCTACTTCTACTCTATTTTAACTTGCCCTCCCTCAAGCAGCGCACCCGTTTAATAATTAAAAAAAAGGAAGGAGCAAACGAAAGAAAGAAGGGGAGAGAGAAATGGCTTCCCAAAATAATTTAATTAGTTATTCGGAGTTTTGACTTATTTCCATCTATTCGAAACACAAAAATAAAAATAAAAAGTAAACATAATATATATATATATAATATATATATATAATATATATATATATGAGGGGTCCCGCGTCTTAATGTACCTAAGCGCCAAAATTAAAATTCGCCAGAAATCGCCTCCAAAGTTCAGCAATATTCTGGCAATAGTATCTCTGTTATTAATTGAGCTAGAACGTTCATTTTTGGCTAAATTAGAGTTCTAAGTATACTAATGAAGATGTTAATGAGTGTTTGGAATAGATTTTCATATTTTATATTTTATATATATTTATTTTAATTTTTTGATTTTCTTATTATGCCGAGCTTTGGGTGCGATTTCTGGCACAGAATGATTCCATATTAATGTAAATCACATGTATGGCAGGTAAATAAACATTATTGAGTAAAACGTCAATGCCTTATTGCCTGTTATTAGTCCAAAAATGAAAGAAATTATTGTCTGTCACCCTATTGTCTGTTTGTCTCTCTCCCTATCCCTATCTTTCCCCCATCACCTCCCACCAGTTGACCGGGATATTGGGGCCTTAAGACGCGCATCACATCTGGGCGGTAGAGCCCAGCTGGCGATAGAGGTGAAAAAAGTAGTTCGCTTCATAAGGTTTTCAACCATACTTCTAGTGTCGTAAGGTCATTATAACCCAAACCACGCGATAGAGGAAGGGTGAAAATAGTGATATCCATCAAAAACACGTTTTCGCCTGTGGTGGCGCTTAGGTACCTTAAGACGCGCGACCACTCAATTACGTGTATATATACTGTATATATATATATATATATATATATATATATATGATACACAGACATATATATATATATATATATAACTTGAGTACAGGGTTTGTTCTTGGGGAACAGTAGTTTAGCAAGGAATAAGAGGACGAAGAGATAGTACATGTTTATTTACAAACGTTTCGGAAATTTCACTTTCCATCATCAGTGCTAGAATTATAAAATCAAATATATAAAAAAATAAAATAAATAAATATAATGAACGGAAACGTATACAATATATTTAAATAAACGTGTGATATTAATGGTGTGCTTACAGGATATATTTCAGTAATTAAAAATAAAAATATAAAATATAGTAGAGTGATCAATAGTGAAAATATAAAGTTAAATGTGAACAAAATTGAGAAGAATCTTACCAGGTTATTACCGGGGTGAGGACACTAATTGAGCAGAGGGTTGGGAATGATTGGTTGTTGAAAGGAGTCCATATTAGAAGAGTTGGAGCCACACGGAATGATGGTGGATTTCTTCTCAATGGGAGGATATGACAGTTTATCTGGCTATGTTTAAGTTAAAGGCAAACTACAGGGCTATTTAAAATGATTCATCCGATTTTATCTGAGAATACTTCAGTACCTATCAACCGTGTATCAACTGGGCGTACACCACATGAAAGAGGAAATCTTCAAGTTTTACAAGATCACCACGAGAGGGCTCCAAAGTCAAGCCGTGGCCTAGCCTAGCAACAAACAGTCAGTGTGAAAATGGCGTCCGCACAGCAGAAGGCGTTTTGTGTGTTGCAGTTTTGGTGCTCCACAGCTGGCCCCCTAGGTCGCCGGATCTTACACCGTGCGACTTCTTCCTTTGGGGGTACGTTAAGGATACTGTGTACGTGCCACCGTTGCCCACATCTTTGGATGAGCTCCGAACTCGCATTGTTACTGCCGTAGGGTCAGTGACAACGGACATGCTGGAGCGAGTATGGGAGGAATTCGACTATCGTGTCGACGTTGCTCGTGTAACTAGGGGAAGTCACATCGAGCATTTATGAGGTGAGAGACAAAATGTGGACAGTTTTTCTTTTGGTTGATGTATCACAAATCACTCTGTATTTGTAACATTAAAAAATATTCTCATTTGAAATCAGGTTAATCATTTTAAATAGCCCTGTATAATCGTTGAGAGTTGGTTAAATACTGTGGATGTATTGGGACTCCAGAATGTGGAGGTCGGTTAGATGGTTAGATGCTTTAATAATTTTGAAATTGGAGGGAAGTAGTGGGTGAGTGTGAAGGTGGCAGTGATCTCTTATTCCTGATTTGGAAGGTTTATTTAAGGACTGCGATGTTCTGGTAGAAACACCGCGATGCTCGTCCACTCTTGTTTGATATTGGCGAATGGTGCTGCCAATAGAGTTCGCTTTGCATAAGTTTCCGCATAAGTTTATATAAGTTTCCGCTTTGTATAAGTTTCCGTTCATTATATTTATTTATTTATTTTTTTATATATTTGATTTTATAATTTTAGCACTGATGATGGAAACTGAAATTTCCGAAACGTTTGTAAATAAACATGTACCATCTCTTCGTCTTCTTATTCCTTGCTATATATATATATATATATTATATATATATATATATTATATATATATATACAGAGTGTCCCAAAACCATGTATACATTTTAAAAAACTTATAACAGGCGAACCCACTAACAGATTCAGATGATTTTTATTTCTTTTTATAGCCTATAGCCTAAGGAGATACAACAGCGAAATTGTTAACAGCCTTGCCTAGCCTAAGGAGATACAAAATCGAAATTAGTAATAGCCTTGCCTGCCTACAGTAAACATGGAAAATGGAAGTGTGCGCTTATCATTTGAGCAACGAAAATGGATACTAAAGTCGTAGTTTAAAGTTGAGAAGATATCAAAGGTTCAACAACAGTGGAAAGACAATTTTGGAACTAATCCTCCAACTCGACTTACCATTTCACGTATCTGTGAGAAATTTGAAGTATACGGTACTGTGCACGATGTGTACAAGGAAGCGACTGGGCGTCCAAAGACATCAACAGATGCTAACACTTCTGATGAAGTGCTACAGGTATTCAACTGATCACCAAGAAAATCTGTGAGACAATGTGCTCGTGAAACAGGGAAAAGTAAGACAAGTGTCCACAGAATTCTGAAGAATGCTAAATGGAAATCTTACATCCCGAGATTATTACATGCCTTAAATGAGGATGATCCGGATCGCAGAATCCAGTTTTGCGAATGGTTTCGAGTAAAAAACAAAAAAACACAGAAGATGGCCAATTTGCGGACAAAATTGTGTGGTCTGATGAGGCTACATTTAAGTTGAATGGTATAATTAATCGTCATAATTGCACATACTGGTCACAAGAAAATCCACACATTTATGTGAAACGACATGTAAATTTACCGGGTATAACTGTCTGGTGTGGTTTTTCTTCCAAAGATTTGGTTGGTCCATTCTTTTTCGATGGTACAGTTACCGGTCATAGCTACCTCAACATGCTTCGGGGAAAATGTTTTCCTGCAATTCGACAGTTATACGGAGATGAGGACATTTACTTTCAACAAGATGGAGCACCTCCTCATTACCATCAGGATGTCAGGAACTACCTTGATGAAACATTTCATTATCGGTGGATCGGACGACGAGGTAGTATCGAGTATCCACCACGTTCACCAGATTTGAACCCACTTGACTTTTTTTTATGGGGTCATTTGAAAAATGAAGTATACAGTAGAAGACCTACATCACTTGAACAACTAAAGAGCACAGTTGAAGAAGCGTGTAGAAATATCCCTACAAACATTTTTGTTGAAGTCTGCCAATCAGTGAATCAAAGAGCGCAGTGGTGCATTGATGTCAATGGTCGACATTTCGAACACTTACGTGTTTAAAACAAATTAAACTATCTATTATTTCGATGTTGTATATTTTACCTATAAAAAGAAATAAAAATCATCTGAATCCGTTAGTGGGTTCGCCTGTTATAAGTTTTTTTAAAAATGTATACATGGTTTTGGGACACTCTGTATATATAATATATATATATATGGAGAGAGAGAGAGAGAGAGAGAGAGAGCGCGCGTTTCCAAGGATAAGATGAAGCCTCAAAGACCTTTCGGTTCAATAGGAGTGGTCCCCGTTATTAAACAAACGCATTTTTAAATTATTCTAGCAGTAGTAGAAAGTTGGATAGAAAAGCATAAGGCTCTCTCCCTTCCCCCTGCTCCCACCCAGCCAGAGGCGGGTACGGAAAAAGGTTGAAGAAAATACCTTAACCTTGGAAAAGTAGCCAAGGAAATTTCACAGGAAACAAGAGAATAGATAACTTTGCTTTGCAATTACGCTATGCACATAGCACACATAGAAATCGTACACTAGATAGCATCTGTGTGTAAACTAACATCATAATTACAGTATTTGAGTTGATCGTACATCAACTACTTGGTATCGTCACAAAAATCTCGAACATATGGTTTTGATTTCATACAAAATATATACAGCTACATTTACTGAAGTATTGGGCCAACAAAGACCCCATGGCCCACTCCACGATAATTTCAAAAGGATTAAGAGAGAGGAAAAAGTTAAACTCTTCATGCCTGCACCCATGTACGAGCAAGGCTCCTCTCCCTTCTACAGGAAAGGGGTTAAAACAGAAATTGAAAAAGGAAATAAGATTATCCACACCAAGGCCGGATCTGGTGGTGGTGAGGGGGTTGGCGACGTCTGGATCCTCCCCCACCTCAATTTCTTGCAATTGCCCTTTTTTCAAGTGCAAGGGCCCTATTTGAATGATGTGTATGCCTCTGAAAACGAATTTTGTTTTTGTAAATAGATCATTGTTATTTTATTTTATTCTTTAGAATAAAGAAAAATAATAAAATAAAGGATAGTCTTTATCCATATACAATGTACTCCCAAATTTGTAGCTGTAATGGTTTTCATAGGTGCCCTAATTAGTACTAGTGTGGCCATATCACTATCTTTATCTTCCTCTTATTCTCATAGTTCTTTTAAATGGCAAGATATTTGTAATTTTTGTAAAAATTTTCTGGAGTAATTGTTGTACCCAAATTAGATTTTTATTTTGAATCATATTTGAATGAGACTGATGAAATAAAACAATACAGTTGATTTTACACTCGCTCATTGGTGGTCTGTTTTAAGAAAAATTTTTAGTACTGTGCGGCCTTGTGCCCTTTTTTCTTTGGACCCCCCTTACTGAAATGCCTAGATTCGCCCTTGCACATCATACCCTCACCAGCCACCCAAGAGATAGAAGAGTAAAAAAGAAATAGTGACAGCAGAAACGCAATTTTACCTCACCTAATCCGTGCCTTTCATTTTTTTGTTAGTTTTTGTTCATTAGGAAATTTTGTATTTCTACAAACTACTTACTCTATTTTCTATGTTAGTAAGACAGGAAAGTATGTGAACATGTTTTCTGTAATTGGATGTCTGTCATGTGTGTGTCTGCCAACTCTGAATGTATCCTAGTTTCAACTTGGGTCTCTCGCCGTGAAAAGTGTTAATGCGGCAAGTGATATATTGAGTCGTTTGTACTTCTACGAGAGTAGAAAAAGTCTTTTTACGGTAAGGAATACCAATGGGCGGTCCCTGTTTCTATCCCCGTGTACCTGTCACTTATGGGAAATGAAAGTTTTTCGTGGATGATCACCCGATGTAGGTACAGCGAATTTAAGAGTCTCCCACTTATAGGTGTCTATGAGGCAAGTGATCAAAAAATGGGTTGCCCGACAGTTGACCATGCTCTGTCGGGCATAATGTAACCAGAGACGTCTCTCTAAAGTGGAGGGACAACAAAGTATAGGAGCAAATTTTCAAACTCTTGCAGGGTTACCTAATAATACTATTTTCAAATATATTTATCTAATCGATCCTTAAGTTATATGTTATATGTAGGGAAAAACTTAAGCCCCAAGTGTATTCAGAACTTTGTCTAACTTATTTTGAAAGATATCTATCTACATTTTGGCTTGGAACAACCTCCGAAGGAATTTGGTTTCAGATATTAAATATTTTGGATCTTTCCATTTTTATGAACTGCAAAAATTTAAATAAAAATATACTTTTCTAACGTAGTTATATCCGCTATTTTCAAAAATAACATTTTTTTTTTTTTTTTAGAAAAGAAAAGAAATTATAAAAATTTGCCTTTAAAGTACTATTCTTTTTTGGGGAGTAAAAGCCTAGACTAGGCTTTTTCAACTGAAAAGTTAGAAATATGGTCAAGCATTTTCTAAAAAAGTTCTTTATTTTCGTTCCTGCGACGCCAAACGAATTCACAAAGATAAGGGTCAATCTTTTCCCCTGTATGAAAAAACTATATAGGGTTATGGGTTGATTGTTATCAACTTGCCGGTCCGATGAAAATTAAGGCCAGACTTTAGTGCTGAATTGACGGCAAAAACCCTACGTCTTTTCGTTAAAAAATTGTTTGTGGAGGTCTTCAAAAGTCCTTGTTAAGTAGTTTTTTTTTTTTGTTAATGTTGAATTTGTTTGCCTTCGGTATTTAGCGCTGCCTAATGATAAAAAAGGAAATTACCATACTTTATTATTTCGTTGGACCTCGCTTCGGGTTGTAGGGCGCGCGGCTGCCTATCGCGCCTTTCTTTCGATTAAAGCGATAGGGTTGCGAAAGTAGTTTATTCAGTTTAATTAATACAGGCAATTAATTCACTATGCTTAAATACCTGAAGGAATAGGCCTATCCTTTTGTGTTATTAGTTTTATTTTATTAGTTTTTCACTCAGAACTTATAGGAAGATTAAACACGTCTTTCTTGCCTACAGCAATGCAATGCTCGTCACTAAGCAGCTCTGGATGAAGTAATATAAATCTTTTTTTTTTAAATTCGCTTACTTTGAAGTCTCCAGAAGTAATTTTCATGAATCAGCGATGGAAAATTTTGATACGAAAAAATACGTTTTTCTTGTTATGTAGGCCCAATGCCTACATATTGAGTTCTACGTATGGCAATTTTGTCCATTCCCAATAGGCTTTGTCGCCAATCCCGAGGCAATTTTGTAGTTAATTAAGTAGTATAGCCGCAAAAAGGTAGAGTGCAGGAATGTTGGAATGTTGCAAGAGATAATGATCAATGTTGCAAAGGGGGATATGGGTTGCAAAGTGGGTATGCAATGAAGGGGGAGGGGGTTATGCAACAACTCAATGCTGCAAAGGAGGGTGGGGGAATGTTGCAGGTGCAACAAGGGGTCATGAAACTTGGAGGCGGCGTTATCCCCCAAGAGAAAGACAGGAGAAGGAGAGAAAGCAAGAGAGGTGTTCACCTGGCAAGAGTCAAGTGCACACTAAGACTTCAGCCGAGTGGCTGTTGTCTTATAGGCCCCTAATCAGCCAGTTGGCTTAGAAGGAGCCAAGGGGGAGAGGGGAGGTTGAGGGGAAGGGGTCTTCGGGGGGAGAAGGAAGGATGACCCCCGAAAGGGGTTGTCTTAACCTAAGAGAGAAAGGATAGACGGAGGAGGGCTTTAGGGGACAAGGGGGGCGTCCTAACCCCCCAAAGGCAAACTAAGCTAAGTCTTAACCTGAGAAGGAAGGAAGGAAGGAGAGATCTTTATTCAACAGCTGTCATCATCAAACTGCCAGCTCCGAAGCCAAGCGGGTCTTATATAGAGGAAGGTTGAGTTGCCAGATACCATTTTTTATTTTAATTGTACAGGTATATATTATTAGGGTGAGTTGCTAGATACCACCATTTATTTTAATTCGTTACCAAAGCATACAGACTTTCTCTTGAAAACAGAAATTGACAATAAAAAATTCAATATGTATATTATTAATGTATATTATTAATTACTGCACATAACACACACACACACAAACACACACACACACACACACACACATACACACACACACAATTGAACAACTTTCTCCTTACCTTTTATATATATATATATATATTATAATATATATATAAAGAATCACATCAACTGTGTCTATTTAATTTTGTCATTCCTTATATATATATATATATATATATATATAATATTATAATATATATACATGGATCTTCACCTTAAAATGAATTAATTATTAAAACAATATTAAAATTAAAAAAATTCACTAAACAATTGGCTTAGCAGAACAAATCGTTCCATTAACATATTCTAAAATCTATATACAAACACACACACACACACACACACACACACACACCACACACACACAATTATATTCAATAATAAACAGCAAAAGAAATAAACACATTAACTGTGTCTATTTTCTTTTGGCAAACCTTTCTTGTGTTTCAAAAACAGAAAAAATATCATTACACACTTTTCACGTTCTCCGTATAGTTTATATATATATATAGAGAAAAAATCAATTTCGATATTTTTAATTTTCACACCAAAGGGATAAATTGGGGAGATAACTTTTTATTCTCAAATTGAAAAGTTAAGTTCCTTTAGTGATGTATTGATCACATCAACTGTCTATTTTCTTTTGACAAACTTTCTTGTGTTTCAGAAACAGAAAAAATATCATTACACACCTTTCACTTTCTCCTTATAATTTATATATATATATATATATATATATATATAATCAATTTCGGATTTTTAATTTTCACACCAAAGGGTCTATTTACTTTTGTCACTCCTCTACATATAAACCTTTTCATTTCATTTCAATTTCATGTCATTTCACTTCATTTCACTAATCTCGTATCATGTCACTCATCTCATTTACTTTCAGCTTCTCTGGAAAAAAAATTTCTGAGCAGGTGCGTCTTACGCTAACCGCAAAAATGACTGCTAAGTTTCCTTTTCACCTAAATCCTTCCAATCAGCTCGACAAAACCTCGCTTGAGTCCAAATGTTAACAATATTATGCTTATTACTACTCAAGTTAAAAACTTTATTTATACTAAAGGTGCGAGGGAGAGAGAGAGAGTGAGAGAAAGAGAGAGAGAGGACCACACACACACACACACTATATATATATATATATTATATATAGAGAGAGAGAGAGAGAGAGAGAGAGAGAGAGAGGATGATATGCACAAAGACAATCTAGAGGATGAAACGGTTCCGCGTAGGGACAAGAAAGTCAACAGCACCCCATTTCCCCATCTCTCATATATCACTGCACGGTTGTTCATCACACCGTCTTAGACCCACAGTTTAACGTGGAAACTGAATACTCTTTTCTTTTTTAAAAAATATAAATAAAGGAATGTATATATTTATAATTTTTTTATTATAAAATCCTCTCGATTACATTAGTGATTATTGATCCGGGAACAGTGTTGCTGCAAAACATGGTAATGCACAAAGACAATGTAGATTTTTTCTGTGTAGTAATAATAATAATAATAATTAACTCTTTCTCGCAGATTTGTTCATTTTGACAAAGATTAAACTTTTCACCCGCATGAGACCTACAGTTTAACGTGGCATCAGAAATACATCTCATCAGGGAATGATTGCTCACTTTTTCACATCATCTCGCCGATTTTTTCATTTTGACAATGGTTAAGCTTTTCAATGTTATATGCACAAACTTTTAAATACTTAGGGTATCCATTTGTCTGCCAACCAATGATTCGCGGATTCTTCCGCAAATACGATCATGCTTAAAAAACACACAAAGAAGCTTTCGTTAGCTACAAAATCAAATGCAATTTTATAATCATTTCCTTTTCAAACGGTTTATTCTTATATATATATATATATATATATATATCGATGAATTTATGCATACATTTTTAATTAGCTATACATTTTGGACAGGCTTCAACAAAAGAAGTAAAGTGTTACCGGTTTTAAGCAGATATTTTAGGATCTTACCCAAAGATATATTGTATAAAATGAAAATAATTATTCCAAGGCTCTTTGTGTTCAGAAATAAATCTCGTGAGGGAATGATTGCTCACTATTTCACATCATAATTTCATCGAGATAATTCAAGCTCATATACAGGACATACATTGTCTATAAGATTTGTGGCGCGTGGAACATGCGGCCTTCAGAAGATGTGAACATCTGCTCTGTGGATCAGTTCAAGAAAATGGATAGGCCGAACCTTGCGATGTTGGAATTTTTTCCATGGAACCGTAACCACAGATACATCCTCGGTACGGTTTGCAATACTTATTGAGGTACTTCTTGTCCTTGTATCTCCCTCATGTACACCTTCCTCATTGTGACCGAGAACACAGAAGCTCTTTCCAAAATTGTTGCAAGAAGATGCAAAAGTAATGACAAAGAACAGCTTCAGAGTTCATTCACACCACGCATACACTTATCTCGTGTACGCAGTGTACACCTTCCACATTGTGTCCGAAAACACAAAAGCTCTTTCCAAAATTGTTGCGAGAAGATGCAAAAAATGCAATGAAAAAAACAGCTTCAGAGTTCATTCACACCATGCATACACTTATCTCGTGTACGCAGTGTAAACCTTCCACATTGTGAGCGACAACACAGAAGCTCTTTCCAAAATTGTTGTAAAAGATGCAAAAGTGTAATGACAAAAAAAAGAACAGCTTCAGATTTCATTTACACCATGCATACACTTATCACGTGTACACAGTCAGTGGGAAATAAAACACCAATTAAACTCTAGATTCATTCAAAATATCCTAAAGTAAGCATATAACACCCCTCAATTTCGTCGAACAGATGATGTAGTGACCAGTGGTACGGGTGCCACATAAAACTGTAGATCCCTGCTAGTTATCATTTAAACTAAACATGCTTCTTAATTCGACATCGTTGAAGCCGTGTAAGAACTTGAAAACCTCGATGAGTTGACAGCGCAGCCACCGAGTTTCCAGCAAAAACAATAGGATGCCCATTTATCTACCAACCACCCAGACATTTTCGTACATTTCCACAAACTAAACACAATTTATTCACACTCCGGCACACTATTTGAGAGAAACATGTGCCCTTATTTTTTCCTTTGTGCATAGCAAACTACTGTATACTCGTCTCTAATTTCTATTAAATACTCACGCAGTCCTTTAGCCACAATCTCACTACAATCCTCGTCATGATATATATTAATATAGTGGTAAAAATACTTAAGATTGTCCATGATGACAAGATTTACATTCTCAGTCGCAGGGTACGGTATGAAGCAATATATTATAATTCAGCTTGTCGCACCACTCATCAATAAGACTCACTAACCATAGCCATTGCTTCTCTTCTGCTCGTGTTGTTTCTTTTACTTAATGGTGTATGTAAGCTTTTATAAAGTTTAGTCCTACAACATAATTCAATACATCACTTGTACCACGTGACATATGTATGAGAAATGAAATGCAGTACATTCCACACGTATCACTAAATTTCCTTCCTTCGCACGGTTCAATGTAGCCTTAAAAGCATCAAAGGATGGTAGAATAGGAGTCTTTCACTGTACACCACATCCTCACACTTTACCGAATATCACTTCATAAAACTCGTGTACGCAATATTAAAGATAGCCATCACTATTTTTCTTCTACGCGAGAGAATACACATCTGAAATCCACGGCTTGCAACGCTGAACTGAGTATGCAGGGGTAGAGATATCCCCAGGTAGTAGCAGGAGTCACGTGACCGATCATACAGGGGTCGGGGCTTAGGACAGATAATTCAAATGAATGAATTTATTAATATCTTACAAACTATTAATTTCTAGTCGAAAGAATAAGCACGAGATATCCCATTATAAAAGTTACGCCAGGAATTCTGGGGGTACTGGGGTACAACAGTACCCCGGGTAGAGTTTAAGGGTTAAACTTGCAAACAAATCGTAATAATTTTGATCCTACGATTTCAAGGTTTTACGCACTTCTCTGTTCATAGTTAAACATAGGCGTAAGTTTTCTTCCAAACTGATATTAAGTCAGTTTAAAACTTAAGCTTACATAATGTCTAGTTAACTTTAAACATGCTTTTTGTTATGTATTAAAATCAATTACTTAGTTGAGGTTTGATAGTTCTCACTCTTTCGAACTCTGTTATCTGAAAGCTCTACACTCTGTGGTCCTTATAGTTTTCAGTCCTATTTATTAAGGTTATCTTAAAAGGACAGGACGTAGAAATGAACTCTTACTGTGATAACTTTATTCTCAAATGAAAGGAGTTAAGTTTCTTTAGAAGGGTGTTGAGATAGTGAAGGAGAGAGTAGGTCTGCTCTTTACAATCCCTACTTTTATAGTTAGACATTTGAACGAGACGATTTTGTAACACTGAAGTCGATGTGTAACATTAGCGCAACTTCTCCAGATTGATATATAATGCTAATAGAAGGAATCAGTTTTAGTATTTTGGTAAATATATTTATATATTTAGACGTTATATTGACGTATTTGGCAACTTTATTGGAAACAGATTCAAACAAACTAAGGCTCTGATTGACTTGAAAGAGCTTAGTAATGGCGTTACAACGACATTGTATAAAGGCAGGCGAAACTTTCACTTTAATTCATTACAAGATTGGAAAAAGAGGATGGAGTCGTGTTAGTTATCTCTCTGTGCCTTGACCAATTGCTCGGTGATGAACATATCTGACGTTCCAAATGGGTTTGAAGCACGCAAGTTAATAAATATACCGCTCGGTAAAATTGCATCCAGACGTTCTGGAACAGTTGGGGCAAGTTTGCATAAATCATTATTAGTTGCCACTGTGTTACATAAAGCCCGTTTTGTTTACTTAGAAGAAGCACATGATCACTACCACACCATATTTTCACCGCCACAAGGGCAACCTTGGTTTAACTTTACTTGTTCTATTGCTAACAGCAACAGAGATGGTTTTTCAGAAATTGCCGTTGTCAATCATCTCCTGGATCATATTTGTGCACAGAATCGTGCAAATTCTGTTCTTCGAGCAGCCAAAATTTCCTTTATGCAATAAAATTGTGAAAATCTATACAGTTCGAAGTCTTCTCGCTCTTTCTGACATCTAGTTAAGAGCCTCGCTATCAACTCTACACAAAGCTGAACTATTCGCTCGAACGTTCACTTCCAACTCAAACCTGAACGAATCCAGTGCTATTCGCCGACATAATTATGTCTGAAACAACTACAATCGCATCACTGTGCTTTACTGTGTTCAAGAACAAATTCATGCCTAAAGACGCCTTTGCCGTGGAAAACTCTTTCGTCTTTCAGCTGATACTATTCATTCCTGATCAAAGTTCGCTTTCACTCAGTATGTCCTAAAGAAGGGTGATCACTCTCAACTTTACAACTATCTTCCATTTGCATTGTTTTCAGGCCTTTGTAATGCTTTTGAATACATCCTTAATAGGAAAAATCTTAATCACCCCTCTTCTTACAGATCACCAGTATGGGTCCTACATGGGAACTCTACTGGCGATCTTTCTGCTTATCTCTCTAACTCTTGGTCATCCCCTTTATGGGATTTCGGTGAAACCTTTGTTATTGCGATATACATATCAACTTGCGTGCTTGAAACCCGTTTGGAACGTCAGATATCATGTTCATCACCTAGCAATTGGTCAAGGCACAGAGAGATAACTAACACGACTCCATCCTCTATTTCCAATCTTGTAATGAATTAAAGTGAAAGTTTCGCCTGCCTTTATACAATGTCGTTGTAACGCCATTACCAAGCTCTTTCAAGTCAATCAGAGCCTTAGTTTGTTTGAATCTGTTTCCAATAAAGTTGCCAAATACGTCAATATAACGTCTAAATATATAAATATATTTACCAAAATACTAAAACTGATTCCTTCTATTAGCATTATATATCAATCTGGAGAAGTTGCGCTAATGTTACACATCGACTTCAGTGTTACAAAATCGTCTCGTTCAAATGTCTAACTATAAAAGTAGGGATTGTAAAGAGCAGACCTACTCTCTCCTTCACTATCTCAACACCCTTCTAAAGAAACTTAACTCCTTTCATTTGAGAATAAAGTTATCACAGTAAGAGTTCATTTCTACGTCCTGTCCTTTTAAGATAACCTTAATAAATAGGACTGAAAACTATAAGGACCACAGAGTGTAGAGCTTTCAGATAACAGAGTTCGAAAGAGTGAGAACTATCAAACCTCAACTAAGTAATTGATTTTAATACATAACAAAAAGCATGTTTAAAGTTAACTAGACATTATGTAAGCTTAAGTTTTAAACTGACTTAATATCAGTTTGGAAGAAAACTTACGCCTATGTTTAACTATGAACAGAGAAGTGCGTAAAACCTTGAAATCGTAGGATCAAAATTATTACGATTTGTTTGCAAGTTTAACCTTTAAACTCTACCCGGGGTACTATTGTACCCCAGTACCCCCAGAATTCCTGGCGTAACTTTTATAATGGGATATCTCGTGCTTATTCTTTCGACTAGAAATTAACAGTTTGTAAGATATTAATAAATTCATTCATTTGAATTATCTGTCCTAAGCCCCGACCCCTGTATGATCGGTCACGTGACTCCTGCTACTACCTGGGGATATCTCTACCCCTGCATACTCAGTTCAGCGGTGCAAGCCGTGGATTTCAGATGTGTATTCTCTCGCGTAGAAGAAAAATAGTGATGGCTATCTTTAATATTGCGTACACGAGTTTTATGAAGTGATATTCGGTAAAGTGTGAGGATGTGGTGTACAGTGAAAGACTCCTACTCTACCATCCTTTGATGCTTTTAAGGCTACATTGAACCGTGCGAAGGAAGGAAATTTAGTGATACGTGTGGAATGTACTGCATTTCATTTCTCATACATATGTCACGTGGTACAAGTGATGTATTGAATTATGTTGTAGGACTAAACTTTATAAAAGCTTACATACACCATTAAGTAAAAGAAACAACACGAGCAGAAGAGAAGCAATGGCTATGGTTAGTGAGTCTTATTGATGAGTGGTGCGACAAGCTGAATTATAATATATTGCTTCATACCGTACCCTGCTACTGAGAATGTAAATCTTGTCATCATGGACAATCTTAAGTATTTTTACCACTACATTAATATATATCATGACGAGGATTGTAGTGAGACTGTGGCTAAAGGACTGCGTGAGTATTTAATAGAAATTAGAGACGAGTATAGTTTGCAATGCAAAAAGGAAAAAATATGGGCACATGTTTCTCTCAAATAGTGTGCCGGAGTGTGAATAAATTGTGTTTAGTTTGTGGAAATGTTCGAAAATGTTTGGGTGGTTGGTAGATGAATGGGCATCCTATTGTTTTTGCTGGAAACTCGGTGGCTGCGCTGTCAACTCATCGAGGTTTTCAAGTTCTTACACGGTTTCAACGATGTCGAATTAAGAAGCATGTTTAGTTTAAATGATAACAAGCAGGGCTCTACAGTTTTACGTGGCACCCGTACCACGGGTCACTACATCATCTGTTCGCCGAAATTGAGGGGTGTTATATGCTTACTTTATGATATTTTGAATGAATCTAGAGTTTAATTGGTGTTTTATTTCCCACTAATTGTGTAAACGTGATAAGTGTATGCATGGTGTAAATGAAATCTGAAGCCGTTCTTTTTTTGTCATTACACTGTTGCATCTTTTACAACAATTTTGGAAAGAGCTTCTGTGTTATCGGTCACAATGTGGAAGGTGTACACGGCGTACACGAGATAAGTGTACGCATGGTGTGAATGAACTCTGAAGCTGTTCTTTATCATTACACTTTTGCATCTTCTTGCAACAATTTTCGAAAGAGCTTCTGTGTTGTCAGACACAATGAGGAAGGTGTACCTGAGGGAGATACAAGGACAAGAAGTACCTCAATAAGTATTGCAATCCGTACCGAGGAAGTATCAGTGGTTACGGTTTCATGGAAAAAATTCCTACATCGCAAGGTTCGGCCTATCCATTTTCTTGAACTGATCCACAGAGCAGATGTTCACATCTTCTGAAGGCCGCATGTTCCACGCGCCACAAATCTTATAAACAATGTATGTCCTGTATATGACCTTGAATTATGTCGATGAAATTATGATGTGAAATAGTGAGCAATCATTCCCTCAAGAGATTTATTTCTGAACACAAAGAGCCTTGGAATAATTATTTTCATTTTATACAATATATCTTTGGGTAAGTTCCTAAAATATGTGCTTAAAACCGGTAACACTGTACTTCTTTTGTTGAAGGCTGTCCAAAACGTATAGCTAATTAAAAATGTATGTATAAATTCATCGATATTATATATATAAGAATAAACCGTTTGAAAAGGAAATGAATATAAAATTGTATTTGATTTTGTAGCTAACGAAAGCTTCTTTGTGTGTTTTTTAAGCATGATCGTATTTGCGGAGGAATCCGCGAGTCATTGGTTGACAGATAAATGGATACCCTAAGTATTTAAATGTTTGTGCATATACCATTTTGTACCCATATTATTATCGGATTTTTTCCCATAATGCTCGTATTACACTTTACAGTCTCTACCACGACAATATTTGCGGCAATACTTGGTTATTCCCCAACCCACCCCTTTATGCAATATTGTTCACAACAATATTTTAATAATTTGCGGACATTAAATTAAGTCGAAATTTTTCGGACCCAAGTTATTTTGCGAACATACTAAATTAGGTCTCAATATTTTGCTACCATGCTAAATGAGTCTCAACTTTGCTTAATTAATGTATTCGGTTTGACTTCTCGCGTAAGAGTGTGAATGTTTAGTTATTGAATTTCTGCGGATCATTGGTTGCCAGATAAATGGATACCCTAAGTATTTAGAAGTTTGTGCATGTAACATTGAAAAGCTTAACCATTGTCAAAATGAACAAATCGGCGAGATGATGTGAAAAAGTGAGCAATCATTCCCTGATGAGATGTATTTCTGATGCCACGTTAAACTCTAGGTCTAATGCGGGTGAAAAGCTTAATCTTTGTCAAAATGAACAAATCGGCGAGAAAGAGTTAATTATTATTATTATTATTACTACATAGAAAAAAATCTACATTGTCTTTGTGCATTACCATGTTTTGCAATCAATAATCACTAATGTAATCGAGAGGATTTTATAATAAAGAAATTATAAATATATCCATTCCTTTATTTATATTTTTTAAAAAAGAAAAGAGTAATCGGTTTCCGCGTTAAACTGTGGGTCTAAGACGGTGTGATGAACAACCGTGCATTGATATATGAAAGATGGGGAAATGGGGGCTGATGACTTTCTTGTCCCCACGCGGGACCGTTTCATCATCTAGATTGTCTGTGTGCACATCATCCTATATATATATATATATATATATTATATAGAGTGTGTGTGTGTGTGTCTGGTCCTCTCTCTCTGTCTCTTGCACCTTTAGTACAAATAAAGTTTTTAACTTGAGTAGTAGTAATAAGCATAATATTTTTAACATTTGGACTCAAGCGAGGTTTTGTCGAGCTGAATGGAAGGACTTAGCAAATGAGATGAGTGAAATGATAGGAGATTAGTGAAATGAAGTGAAATGAAATGAAAATGAATTGAAATGAAAATGTTTATATATATATATATAGGAGTAACAAAAGTAAATAGACCCTTTGGTGTGAAAATTAAAAATCCGAAATGGATTCTTTCTATATACAGGGCTATTTAAAATGATTCATCTGACTTCAAATGAGAATATTTTTTAATGTTACAAATACAGAGTGATTTTTGATACATCAACCAAAAGAAAAACTGCCCAAATTTTGTCTCTCCCCTCATAAATGCTCAATGTGACTTCACCTAGTTACACGAGCAACGTCGACACGATAGTCGAATTCCTCCCATACTCGCTCCAGCATGTCCGTTGTCACTGACTCTACGGCATCCTGTTTCCTCGAACTGCCGATACCACCGACGGATGCTCTGAGCACCCGGTGGATCTGTTCTGTAACGTCGACGAAACTCACGCTGCACTGTGACTACCGATTTACAGCTCGAAAACTGCAACACACAAAACGCCTTCTGCTGTGCGGACGCCATTTTCACACTGAATGTTTGTTGCTAGGCTAGGCCACGGCGTGACTTTGGAGCCCTCTCGCGGTGATCTTGTAAAACTCGGAGATTTCCTCTTTCATGTGGTGTATGCCCAGTTGATACACGGTTGATAGGTACGGAAGTATTCTCAGTTGAAATCGGATGAATCATTTTGAATAGCCCTGTATATATATGTATATATATATATATATATATATATACAGGGTGTCTCAAAAGTCACTATCTATTTTGAAAAATAATGGGAATTACGAAAAACTGGTTTAAGACATGAAAAATATATCTAGTTCAAAGTAAGTGCCACAAAGAATTAGTGCTATTTATTTATCTGTCTCCACATGGCGACCATCAGTGTCTCTACAGAGCTCAAAGCGATAAGTTGTTTCCCGGAACACACTTTCCAGCATTTGAGGTGTTATTTTCTGAACTGCATCGGTAATACGATTTCGAAGTTCGGCTACATCACTAATTCTTCTACCAGTGTACACCTTAGACTTAATGAAACCCCAGGCGAAAAAATCTAATGGTGTTAAATCGGGTGAACGTGCTGCCCATGGTTGTGTTCCTCCACGACCAATCCAGCGACCGGGGAAGCGTCTGTCAAGATAATCACGTACAATTATTGCATAATGGCATGGTACTCCATCCTGCTGAAAAACTACTGTGTCAAGAATGCCATCTGTAAGAAGTTGAGGTTCGAGGAATTGTTCAAGCATGTCAAGATAATAAACCAATTAACTTTTTTTAAATACACAAATTTGAACCAGAAGTACATATCTTTATGCTAGCATAGCATTTTTTTAAAAAACATCTAATGTCACCGAAATAGATAGTGACTTTTGAGACACCCTGTAATAAACTATAAGGAGAAAGTGAAAGGTGTGTCATGATATTTTTCTGTTTCTGAAACACAAGAAAGGTTTGTCAAAAGAAAATAGACACAGTTGATGTGATCAATACATCTCTAAAGGAACTTAACTCTTTCATTTGAGAATAAAAAGTTATCTCCCAAATTTATCCCTTTGGTGTGAAAATTAAAAATATCGAAATTGATTTTTTCTCTCTATTATATATATATATATAAACTATAAGGAGAAAGTGAAAGGTGTGTAATGATATTTTTTCTGTTTTTGAAACAAAAGAAAGGTTTGCCAAAAGAAAATAGACACAGTTAATGTGTTTATTTCTTTTGCTGTTTATTATTTAATAAAAATGTTTGTGTGTGTGTGTGTGTGTGTGTATAGATTTGAGAATATGTTAATGGAACGATTTCTTTTGCTAAGCCAATTGTTCAGTGAATATTTTAATTTTAATATTGTTTTAATAATTAATTCATTTTAAGGTGAAAATCCATATATTATAATATATATATATATATATATATAAGGAATGACAAAATTAAATAGACACAGTTGATGTGATTCTTTATATATATATATATATATATATATATATATATATATATATATATATATATATTAGGGTGTTTCATACCTATAGGGTAAAATAAAAATGAGCTTGGAGTTTTAATCCACACGTTTCTCCGTATTCTAAAGAACAAGAAAACACGTTTGTGCAAGTTTGAACCAGATCGCGCTGCATTTAGAGGTCCCCAACTTTGACGACTTTTTGTCAGTTCATTTCTCGCCTGCCTGCAGTGAAGACGGTTTTCTTCGTCACTGAGCGGTTCGTGTTGTATAGCCTATTGGACAACTATGGAGGTAATTATATATGCTACTAATTATCTCATTTTACTGTGGTATTGAAATTTATTATTATTTAATTTCTGTCATTTTACTGTGGTAGTGATATTTATTATTAATATTACATGAAATTAATTAGTCTGTTGCATATTGGACAACTAAGCTGGTAATTATTTATGATACTAATTAATGTAATTTTACTGCGGTATTGAAATTTATTTAATTAATGAATTGTCAAAGAGAACGTAGTGTACACGTATCAGTTTTATAAATAAAGAAAAGCAGTAACTGGGACTCGAACCAGTGTCATAGCCGTTTGGCGGCATCGCTCAAGTCGGCGTACACAGCACGCTATCCACTCCCTAGATGGTGTAGTGGATAGTGTGCTGTGTACGCCGAATTGAGCGATGCCGCCAAACGGCTATGACACTGGTTCGAGTCCCAGTTACTGCCTTTCTTTATTTAATTAATGAAATTAATTACGATGTTAAATTATTTCTGTGGAATTATTTAGTTTGTTTTCTTTTCCAGGTGTCTACCAGAGCGAAAACAGAAGTGTTTCTTATTGGCCAGACGGATGCGAACATCACATCAAGTGGCCTTCCAACTCAGTTGCAAGTACTCAAAAAGTACTTTTACCACCAAAAGGAGCAAAAATTTGGACGTACTAGATTCCTGAACCTGTGCCTGGATGCCTGTCTCATATTTTGGGAGAGAGCGAGAATCCCCATGATGCGTCGAGATTCGGCCTTGAGGAAGATGGAATCCCTTCTCAAGGAATACGACCGGCTTGTGAAGCACAAGTCACATAAAGCTGAGTCCTTCCGAGTGAAGGAGGCGATGTTCAAGGAGGCAATAGCGAAGGAGATCATGGACATTGCTCATTCACAGGCTAAGGAAATGATGAAGAATCAGGAGGACATCCACTTTCTCGACATGCAGCGTGAAGATCCAAATTCCTGCAGCATGGGCCCTGTTGACATGAAGCTTCACTATAAGGAGATTAGGAAAAGGAAGAGGCTGGACAAGATTAAGGAACAACAGGAGAAGGCCAGGAAGGAACAAGGAGCTGCAGAAGATACGGGGGCTTTAGTGATTTCAACTTCGTCAGAGACTGACTCAGATGTCGTTGACCCAACCGTGGAAGTTTTTCCATCCTCCTCCAAGGGAAATACCAAGAAGCGACGCAGGAATCTGATCTCACAGGATGTGACGACTACCTACGATCGGCTGAATATTTCGTACCGCGATTCAGCTATGTCGTACGCTGCAGCGGCTAAATCACTAGGTTTTGACTTGGATGAACTGTCCATTTCTGCCAGTACCATGTACCGCACACGCAAGGTTCTCAGGAAGGTGGCTGCTGAAAGTTATCAATCCGACGAAGTTTGTCCTGGTCAGCCTCTTGTCTTGCATTGGGACGGTAAGCTCCTACCTGACAATGAGCAATGGAAGGAGAGTGTTGACCGGATCGCCGTCCTCGTCTCTGGCGACGGCAAGGAGAAGTTGCGACAGCGTCGAACACCGGGATTCATATCGGGGCCTGCGTCCTGATTGAGAAAGGTCTTGGCAGAGAACTCATGTACTTCCCCTGTCGGCATCACATCTATGAAGTCATCCTCAGCTCCGTCTTCAAGCGTGCATACGGCCCTTCAAGTGGCCCCGATATACCCGTTTTCAAGAGGTTTCAGGCACAATGGAAGTTCATCGACCGGTTGGACGTGCGGCCGTACGATTTTGCTCAAGTCAATGACTATGAGGGAACTGAGGGAGAAGTCAGTCCTGCTGGTGAGAGGGATGGTGAGCACGTCGCATCAGCGCGATGACTACAAGGAACTGCTACAGTTGGTTCTCATCTTCCTGGGAGAAGCAAAAGTGGTGGATTTCCCTCTCAGAGCCCCTGGCGCTTACCATCACGCTCGATGGATGGCGATAGCCATCTACTCCTTGAAAGTAATTCTACTGAAGAAGCAGTTCAAGATGTCGAGTCACGAGTTGGAAGCTCTGACAGCCGTAGGTCTCTTCGTGTCCCTCGTCTACATTCGAGGTTGGACTCGTGCTGCAACCTCAAGCAAGGCTGCCGCAGTTGATCTGGAATTTCTGCGTGACGCGGAAGCCTTTGCCATGTCGGGATATTCGTGTGTTAACGCTGCGCAAGAAGCCATGTCTCGACACCTATGGTACATCTCTGAGACTCTTATTGCCATGGCGTTCTTCGACGCAGATGTGGCAGATGAAGAAAAGGCTCAGATAGTCGTCAGTTTGGGTAAGCCCGCATCGAAAAAGGAACTCAAGCGACCCCAAGGGAAGAACGTCAGGAATCTTGCCTCGAAACACCTGGCGGAGTTCGTGACAGGAAAGACGATGGCTTTCTTCCATGCATTCGACTTGGACACAGAATTCTTGAAAAAGCCAGTTGCCGAGTGGACTGAAGTAGAGGGCTTCAAGCAAGCAGCGGCAACTGTTAACAAAATCTCTGTCGTCAACGATCGGGCCGAAAGAGCCATCGCGCTCACCAAAGAGTTCAACTGTTCTCTGACGAAGAACGAAGAGCAGAAGCAGTATTTGCTCAAAACTGTGATGCAGCATAGGGCGAAATACCTGAATAAAACCAAGAAGGATTTCATGGACAAATGATTCGCAAGAAGTGGTTATGTTTTTTGTATCTTTGTGAAAATGTGTAGTGAAATGGTACTCGTTTGTTGAATAAAAATTCATTGACAAATTTTTGTTTAATTTTTTCCGTTTATGATCTGCCAGAGCATCAAACTGGGGACCCGTAAACTTTAAACTATTGAATTAATACTTCGGTTTATCAGTCTCCTCAGCAAATGGAACAAGGGGATCCATGTGGATTAAAATGTTTCCAAACTTTTAATTTATGAAACACCCTAATATATATATATATATATATATATATATATAAGGTAAAGAGAAAGCTGTTCAATTGTGTGTGTGTGTGTGTCTGTGTGTATTTCGTCTGAACCATTATTTTGACGATTGTACGTTCGGTATTATATTTTTTGTGCAGTAGAATGCAAATTCTATTTATTTACAATAATTAATTAATATACATATTGAATTTTTTATTGTCAATTTCTGTTTTCAAGAAAAAGTCTGTATGCTTTGGTAACGAATTAAAATAAATGGTGGTATCAAGCAACTCACCCTAATAATGTATACCTGTACAATTAAAATAAAAAAATGGTATCTGGCAACTCAACCTGCCTCTATGTAAGACCCGCTTGGCTTCGGAGCTGGCAGTTTGATGATGACAGCTGTTGAATAAAGATCTCGCCTTCCTTCCTTCTTAGGTTAAGACTTAGTTTAGTTTCCCTTTGGGGGGGTTAGGACGCCCCACCTTGTCCCCCAAAGCCCTCCTCCGTCTATCCTTTCTCTCTTAGGTTAAGACAACCCCTTTCGGGGGTCATCCTTCCTTCTCCCCCCGAAGACCCCTTCCCCTCAACCTCCCCTCTCCCCCTTGGCTCCTTCTAAGCCAACTGGCTGATTAGGGGCCTATAAGACAACGGCCAATCGGCTGGAGTCTTAGTGTGCACTTGACTCCTGCCAGGTGAACACCTCTCTTGCTTTCTCTCCTCCTCCTGTCTTTCTGTTGGGGGATAACGCTGCCTCCAAGTTTCATGACCCCTTGTTGCACCTGCAACATCCCCCACCCCCCCTTTGCAGCATTGAGTTGTTGCATAACCCCTCCTCCTTCCTTGTATACCCCCTTTGCAACCCCTACCCCCCTTTGCAATCATCACCCCCTTTGCAACATTGTTCATTATCTATTGCAACATTGCACCGTTCCTGCACTCAACCTTTTTGCGGCTATACTACTAATTACTACAATAAATTAATAATTTGTATTTAATTATGAAATAAAGTTACCACATACGATACCGTATTGTAGGCATGTATAAGCCTGGGTCTGAATTTGGCTTTGTTGTGAACTGTAATGTAAAGTGTATGATATTCATATGTAGTTTTTCCATACCCTTTTGGTTCCACAATGATGTTTGTTACGTGTTTTAATCACACTCCAAGTACTCTCAATTTTCTGAGTCTGAGCACCAGTTAGGTGTTAGGTAGGTTAGGTTGGTTAGGTTAGGGTGGTTAGGTTAGGTTGGTTAGGGAAGGTTAGGTTAGGTATAGTTAAGATTAGTTTAGTTTCTTTTCTAGGAAACTTACCTCTCTTAAAAAGTTGTTGAACCAACCACAGTAGGATGACTCATATCAAGTTCATAGCGTACGCTAGGTTTTGATTAGTACTTTGAACACAAATTATTATAATTTTCGTTTCTCCAAAATGAAAAAGAATGTTAATTTTTAAGTTAGCCGATAAAACCTCTAGAAAAATGTATTTTTACTCAAAATTTTCACAGCTAATAAAACTGAAAAGATCAAATATTTTATAGGAGAAGAAATTACCACAGATGGAGGTAAGATATGTTTTAAGTTCCAATTTAAAACCATTATTTCTTGTCGGATTGGTATTAAATTAGAACAATTTCCTGTAGTCTACCTTTCTATTCAACTGTGCATCTTGAAAACTTAAATAAGCTGACCGCGCAATCTCCTGGTATCCAAGGTGAACAGATTTAAGCTGGCTAATCTACTTTGGTAGTTTTGAAGTCTCAATGAAGAGATCAATTGTTTTACCTTTGCTTGTAACCTTTCCAACCTTTTTATATCCTTCCTAAAGAACGGAGACCAAAACTGCACACAATATTCGAGTTGAAGTCAAACTAGTGAATTATAAAGAGAAATTACAGTCTCCTTGTTTCTAAATTGGAACTGTCTTTTAATATTATCTAGTATTTTTAAGGCCCTCTTTTCAATTTCTGCACAGTGTTTTGACGGTTTGAGATCATTACTGATATAAACTCAAAAGTCGTTCTCTCACACTCTCTCTCTCTTCTCTCTCTCTCTCTCGAGAGAGAGAGTATGCTCATTTATCATTCTTAAAATATATTAAAATTCTTCTTCTCCTCTCCTTCTTTCTATTATAATCTCATTTCGATAATTCTCAAAGAATAGCTTCCTAAGAAGGATTTCGGAACTCTTAACGAGTTTGGAGTGAGGAAAGGTCAGCCGTATACAGAGTACTATGTAGTTTAATTTTTCTTTTCTGTTTGTTTATTTACGAGGTTATTTTAATTTTGTAGTGAATGTTATTTGTAAAAGAATGATTGGTACTTTCCTATTATCCGGGAGCCCAGACTTTTTGCCAGTTGCCAGACTACAATTTTGACAAAATATTTTCGTTAAAACTAACGAAAATATCACGACTTAAGCTACCCCTACTAACTAATTAGGTTAATTGGTTAATTGAATGCCCAGTTAGGTAAACTGTACGCCCTTGATAATTGGTTAGGGTAAGTCGTGATATTTTCGTTAGTTTTAATGAAAATATTCTGTATCAAATTTGAAGTCTGGCAACTGGCAAAAAGTCTGGGGTCCGGGATAACAGGAAAGTACCGAATGATTTAATGTCATATGAAGATATGTAAACGACGACACTCTATATATATATATATATATATATATATATATATAGTAAAAACCCTTGCCAATATTTATAAACTGAACACACCCTCGGAAAAGCCCATAAACGAGAAACGACGATTTTAACATCGTGCACTAACGAATATTAAACTAGTCAATCGAATTGCCAAATCTCTCTCTCTCTCTCACACACACACACACACACACAGAGTACATATATTCGGCTGTAGCTGACTTATTTATTTTGCGAGTGAATTCAGTTTGAGTCAGGTAGGAAAATCATTGTTTCTGCATTTGAATATAAATCGAATGTTTGCCATGGAACAAGATGATAAATTTCAGTTTTGTTGTGTATCATTTCCACTTGATTGTGTCTCGATGCGATTCCTGTGTCCACGATTTTCTCTAACTTCAATTTATGGGCGTTATCCATTTTCATTTTAAATACAAATGTGTGATAAATGGGTCACTTCTTAACCCCCATGTAGTTTATACCACACACGCACACGCGCAGTCTTTAAAGGTTCGAAGATTATATATATATATATATATATATATATATATATATATATATATATATACAGTATATATGTAATTTTTTATTCATAATTAAGTTGGGGGTTGAGAGTTAAAAAGGGTTAATGAAGAGAGATTTTTAAAAAGTATTTTGTTAACAATGAAATGATGGCAGGTCACGGTATTGAAAGCAAGCATAGTACTGATGTTGATACCAGATTCCTCTTCAGGTCAATTTAATACGTAGTGTCAAGTAAATGATAAACAGGGGATGAGTTATGCTTATATAAATGAATTCAATTAATGCTGAAGAATTAATAATTTAAGATAAATCAACAAGGAATAAAGACAAATCCGCCGATTTACTCACTTTATATGGCTTGTAGAAGTAAACAAAATGGTGAAATTCGAACGTGTGCTGAAACGCATGGAGAATACAGACTTCGGGATGATTCCAAGAATCTGCGCGAAAGCTTCAGTCAGCTTCAGTTCAGGGATGTGATGCGTACGATAATTATCGTACATATGCGATAATTTGGAGTCTGTGTACGATGTACGATACTGTCTTCGAAATGTACGATAACTTTGGCCTGTGGTCATATTTACCAAAAGCATTGAAAAAAACTCCTTTTCAATGAGCAATTGTCCTGATTAAAAGGATTGTAGAGGTCTGGATAAAAGATTCGGAGGTTTCTAGAGGTTTTCTAGTCCAGTTTGAGAGTGCATCATCTGCGAGCTGGCCTAGCAGCATGTAAACAACATTTTGCACAGGAGAGTAGGACAGAACGAAGATGAGCTTGCTGCTTTTGTCATAGTTCTAATATATTTCATAATATATTAGAATATATGTCATATTTCTAATTCTACTATATATGTAGGATAATTTCAAGTAAAATACAATAATTTTCGCATGCCCGGTACGATACTTTGGGTTGGAGGACAGCACAACCCTGTTTCGGTTCCTCATCCACTTGCGTTTGTTTTCCGGCTTTCCACATTGCAGTCTCTCTCTCTCTCTCTCTCTCTCTCTCTCTCTCTCTCTCTCGACGGCGATTCTAACACCACTCAACCTCATTCGTACGATCCTTTGCTTCACTCAAACACATCCGTCCTTCTGAGCTTCGAATCTCAACTTGGTTCTGCAAGAAATGGATCGCCGTTGCAAGCCTACAATTATTTCATCCGAAGTCGTAGGCACCTTCACTCCTGCAAAATTCAATCCGGCTTCAAGTCTTCATCATTCAACCGGCTCATAGGCTCTCACGGTTCATAGTCTATCTTCATCACCATAACCAATCCGGGTCTGTAAACCTCACATAGGCGACCAATTCGCTTGGTGGCCTATTTGAGGTGGCCTTCGTGATAAGCTATTCGTATTACAAAGCAGTGATGTGGTCGAGACCACCATGGCCGAGACCCAGACCAAGAACAGAGAAAAGGTCTCGAGACCGAAACTGAGACCGAGACTACATGCAATTTTTGCGTGTATTCAATATTGTGTAATGCCTAATTCCTGAGATCTGTATTTCACATTCAGGAATAAAGATTCTAAATAGGTTATCAAGTGACAATTGCAAAATTTACTCGTAATTTATTCACAAATTCATAGTTTGTGACATTTTTCAGCAGTTAACTGCCTACTTAAAACAAGATAAGTGTTCGCTGCCCTTGAGGAACATCACAGTGATGTAGTCGAGACCACCATGGCCGAGACCGAGACCGAGACCTAAGCACCCGAGACTGAGATCGAGACCAGAAAAAAGGTCCCGAGACCGGCCTCGAGTCCTACATCACTGTTACAAAGCCTATAACTCCAACAAACTCTGCCTAACCGAATTAAGGCCGCCGCACACCGAAAGCCACGCTAGCCACGCCACGCACGACAGCCACACTACGCGGTCCTCACACCAAAAGACACGTGCCCGGACAACGCCGCCAGTATCCATCCGACCTAATCGTCGAGCCTAACGAAATTCAAAGGGTAAACGTATGTGCACCATTCTATTCAGCAAAAACCTTACATACATATTTTTATGAACATGATCATCAGAAGTCACAAAAGGTCATCATATAACTAAGAGAGTATCGGATTAATTGGCTTAGAGAAGGGTATTAAAATGGGAATACTTACATTCACGGTCTAATTTGGTAGCAATTTCTTTGCAACATAGATGCAAAAAACTTCACTTTTTTCTACGTGAATGTCAAAATATGATAATTGAAACTCACTCTAATAGACAGAGTTTATTTCCACAACAGTCTCGATGCCCACTGGCGTCCTCTTCGTTTTTCTGTATGCACCCGAAAAGGATGCTAGTGGGCATCGAAACTGTTGTGGAAATAAACTCTGTCTATTAGAGTGGGTTTCAATTATCATATTCTTTCCAACAATTATCTTTTCTCTGTATGTCCCTGCACTCTTCTTTCCTCATGTCATAAAGGCATGGGTACAGTCTGACTTCTTCAATCAACTCTTCCGTTGCAAAATTGGTGCGAAACGAGTCGGATGGGGAATGAATGAATGAGTGCGACTGATTGAACCACATCCGCCAGTGTGGGTGGGATAAGCTCACGTCCTGCGAAGGCGAACTGGGGATGCGCAGCCAAAGACACATCTCGGAATATCGCTCAGGTGACGAACGCGAGCCACGTGATGTGGCTGGACGACACATGGTGTAGCGATAGTTGGCTTCGGTGTGAGTTGCTTCGTTGAAAATCATTAGAGCGATGCTGAGCCACGTGGCTGGCGTGCGTGGCGTGGCTAGCGTGGCTTCTGGTGTGTGGCGGCCTTTAGGCCTTAAGAAGTTTTTTCAATACCGCTAATCGTTAATTTACCTTTAATTTAGAGCCACAAGTAGGCTCATTGTTGTTGTATGTTAAAATCATACTTTGTTGTTTAATAACACTGTACAACAGTGAAAAAAAGCGGAAATGAGATCGTCATTTTTATGGCTAATTATATGCGTAGATTGCGAAAACAACTCATTTATTTGTATCACCCACCGATTTTATGAAAATGACCCTATTTCATTGTATCATTTTGAGAACCACTAGTTCTCTGAACGCATCTTTTACATTTTGTTCAGTCATGCATATGCTGTGGCGGTGGTGGTCGGCTTTGTGTTTCCACTTTGATTTTATGAAAAATTTCTTTCATTAATCATTTAAAAGAAAATTGTCAGCCATATTTTATCATAAATCGGTGCTGTAAGTGAGTATTATTGAATAACAGCTATCAAATTATGTATATTTCACGGACAACGTCTATATTGTGTGAAATTGCAAATTGTTCTATCATTTTCTTAATTTACAGGTTTTTATTGATGTTATGCTACAGTGCCTAGAGAGTGCAAAAATTCGCCAGACAGTTTTTGTTATATTTGTGGGACATTAACGTTAAAACAGTATAAAAGGAAGTTGACTTCTCATGTGAAAAAGCTTTATGAATTATACTTCGCATGCAAAGTTGGTGATCAGGACAAGCACTGGGCGCCTCATATCTGTTGTGTGAGATGTACAAGCTCGTTATCTGCATGGTTCAAAGGCACCGGTCCTATTCTGGGATTCGGTGTCCCAATGGTATGGAGAGAGCCGCTGGACCATTCAACTGATTGCTATTTCTGCTTAACGAACATCACAGGTTTGAATCTTTTATTTTTCTGAATATACGTCAAATTTGGTGTTTTTAGCACATTTTAGCATATCCTGCTCTGCGTAATGTATTACACAATTCTGCTATTTTAAGTAGTCAACAATGTCTATTGTCTCACGTTATTGCAACAGAAAAACAGAAAACGGAAAAAGGCTGTAGTCTACCCAAATCTTCGTTCTGCTATGCGTCCTGTGAAACATACATTCTACAGATATATCCATCCCTCGTCCTCCAGCTGAAATGCCAACCGATAACACAGACTCTGACGAATCGGAATCAGACGGCGAATGCTATGAAGCTCAAGTCGTGTCCAAGAAAGAACAACATCTCATCACGCAGCCTGAACTCAATGATTTGGTCCGTGATTTAATACTTACCAAGCAACAAAGTGAACTGCTGGCCTCACGTCTACAAGAACGGAATCTGCTGGCGGAAGACGTACGAATTACAGCATTCCGAAAGTGCTCCTTGAATTTGCAGGAATATTTCACAATGAAGAACAATCTTTGTTATTGCATTGATATACACAATGCCTTCTGTTCCGATCGCTCATTCAGTCGTCTTGAGAGAACGTATGACAATGTTGCTTTTATTCTGGACTGTATAAAATACAATGAACATGAATGGCTTATCTGCGCAGATTTGAAGGTTGTGGCAATTCTCAATGGATTGCAAACTGGCTATACGAAATACATGTGTTTCCTATGAAAGTGGGATAGCCGAGCAAGGTACACACGCTCAGCATGGCCGCCGCGAGACAATTC
Source organism: Bathynomus jamesi (assembly GCA_023014485.1). Lineage (NCBI taxonomy): Eukaryota > Metazoa > Arthropoda > Malacostraca > Isopoda > Cirolanidae > Bathynomus > Bathynomus jamesi. The sequence goes on from JAJOZX010001453.1 coordinate 300,366, forward strand.
CTCACCTGGATCTCACAAAGTTATTCACGAACCACTAGTACGAAAGGAAAAGGTTATCTTGCCGCCACTTCACATAAAACTAGGGCTGATGAAACAATTTGCAAAGGCGTTGAAACAGGATAAGCCTGCCTTCAAATATCTAAAGGAAAAATTCCCAAAAATAAGTGATGCCAAGATTAAAGAAGGCATATTCGTCGGCCCTCAAATTCGCCAACTCATGCTAGCCGTCACTTTGAAGCGGTGATGGATGAGGTCGAGTTGGCAGCCTGGCGTGCATTCAAAAACGTGTGCAGCGGTCTACTAGGAAAGACTAAATACGACAACTATTCTGTACTTGTGGATCAACTTATCAACTCATACCAACGTCTCGGATGTAAGATGTCATTGAAAATTCATTTTTTGCATTCGCATCTCTCATTCTTTCCGGAAAACGCATCTGCTGTTAGCGACGAACACGGGGAGAGATTCCATCAGGATATAGCCACAATGGAGAGCCGATACAAAGGGAAGTGGAGTCCTGCTATGCTGGCCGATTTCTGCTGGAATTTGAAGCGTGACCAACCAGAAGCATCACACAAACGCCAGCATAAATACAAATAATGAGTTGAAAACAGTATAATACGAGAGTTTTATGTTAATTTTGTGCATATTAAAGCCTATCTGTTTATCAATATATTCTTATTTTTTGGTATGAAGATTTTAAGCAGTCATTACAAAAAAACTTGACGTGATAAAAAAAAACTATTTTCAGATTTGGAATCAGCACACTCGAAATATTAAGAATGACCGAATGTTATTCCCGTTTTTTTTCTGAACCGAAAATTTGTTGTGCAGTGTAATTGTTCTTAACTCCATTGTGCTATTTAATTCTTGACTGTATAAAATCAGTCCTTATTTTCAATCATCATCATTTATAATATTCCAATATTCTGTATAAATAACTTTTATTCACTGTAAACAAATAAATTATTTATTTTTGCTAACTACTGTAAACCAAAGCTACCAAGCCCTTTTTGTTTCCTTCATATTGTTAATTTGGTCGAAAGACCAAATTAGTAACCCTGTTTAACTATTTTATCTCAAGTAAATTATATTCATTGTCAATCGATAGTCCCATACACACACACATATATATATATATATATATATAATATATATATATATTATATATATATATATATATATATAAACAAACAGGTCCAAACTTCGATTAAATTTCATGGACTCTGCCTCAATTGGAAGGGTAGAGGCAGCGGTGTGCTGCCAATTTCTTAACAACCGGATCTGATACAGATAAGGGTGTAAATCTGCGAGCGCCAATGGCGCGAGTCATTAAGCTAGGGGGTCTGGGGAGGATCCCAGGAAGCCAATGTATTTTAGCTTTTCAAACAGCATTTTGTAACATTTTGGCAGAAATTAGTTAACATATTCTTTATTCTCACTAATGACATAGTTATCTAAAAATAAACTAATTTTTCATCAAAAAATAAATAAACATTGAAACGACCACTGCTTGTGATACTACCTATATTTTTCTATAAAATCCTGAAAAAATGAAAAAAAAATTTAGATATAAATTTACCTTCTCAATCATGCTGTCTCATTCAAGAAGTTTCCATATAGCCAGGTCGTTCTACGATAGTTGAGTATCAGTTTTCTCACGAACTCTAGTATCATCAGCTTGACGATGACTTCTTAGCCAAGTCTTGACATTTGGCACAGCATCCCAGTCTGCTAAAGGCTTTCCTATTAGTTTTATTGTCATCAGACTGGAAATATGATTAACAGAAAGTTTGCTTCTTCCCGCTTTCACATTATCGTTCATAACACTAAAGCCTCGTTCTGTCTCCGCGCTGCTAATAGCAATTGTGCTCATTATTTTCTTAGCTTTAGCAATGGTAGGTGGAATAGGAATATTCTTTTATTCCACATTTGAATCAACAAAATCCCGAAAGTCATTGATGTCAATTTCAAATTTTATGAGTTCATTCAACTGCCTTATCTTTTTTCACCTTCCAGCCATGGTGATAAGATTTCATCATATTTCCAAGAGGTTGGTTCCAGTAAATCAAAAAGTGCTAAGAGGTCCTCACAGTGAAACCGACTTTGAGTAACTTGCTTCAAATTGAAATGACTTGTAGATAAAAGCCTGGCTGTCATTTTGTCAACTACACTCTGAATCAGCTGATTTCGAGGCAGTCCTGCAGTATTTGAACTGATACGTTGGCTGTCTTGAAACTGAATGTGTTTAAACGCTTCAGACTGGATTAACTGCTCAACTTCTGTTTCATGGCACCCCAAATTTTCTTTAAGAGCTGATCAGTGATCGTGCTCTTATTGTACGTCTTACAAGTTTATCTGCTTTCTGAAATGTTGTAGAACGTGCTCGGAAAGCATTAGATAACAAGGCAATTTCCTCCAGAATATCAGTGATCAAAGCTAAGTCATGCAAAAACTTTGGGTTACTCATTTTTTTTTGCCATTCCAACCAGGTTTGAATTTCTATAAAAATGGGAACATAAAGTTGGATACGCTCTCCAGACTGCTTTAGCTGCTCTCACACTACAGGCTGCCCAGCGAGGACCCATTTCACGCCCCATTTTAATAATTTCTATCCCTAAATCTTTTGAAATTTCATTTAGCTCTGCTTGGCGTTTGTTTGACTGATGAGAGATAGAATAAATTTTGTCCAAGAATATTTTGTAATGATTCACTTGATTTATATCATTCACAGAATCATCCAGCTCTAGCTGTAAGCGATGATTTAAACAATGCCAGATTATGATATTTGGAAATAACTCTGTCAGCTTTGCAGTATACTGCAGTAGCAGTATGATATTATGATGTGTGTGCTAAAATACATACATGAAAATAATCGTACATACACATACGTACATAATTACACACGCTGGTAAAGTCTCTGATCTAATGTTTACATGTCCTAGTCCGGCTGACTCAACCACGTGTTTACGTGTTTCAGTTCCAGCCAACAAGCCAACTTTGCTTATTACGCAGTTGTTCGATCGATCTTTTCATAAATACTTTTTAAAAATTTCATAATGAAATAAAATCATTCTAATGGCATGCAATGAATGTAACATCGAATGTGACATTGTAAACTAAGACATTGTAAGACTGACTGACAAATTGCAAATTTCAAGATAAATTTCGACTGACTGTTAAATATTTGTTAAAAACAAACAAACGGTTCGGTGATCCAATCAAAATTTAACAACCGGTTCGGGTAGAGGGGTGGATTGGGCAACAAAGTCCCTTACCCTCCCTATTATATAAGTGGTGCCAGGCGTATAATGATCATTGGAAATTTTCTTTGAGATGAGTAACAAAATGGTTTAAACCCAGTAATTCGTGTAAAGGTTTTAATTATTATGAATTAGTAACTTCATACGGAACAATTATTTATATATAACACTGGTCAACACTCATTTTATTGCCAATCATATTAGAGTGATTTTGGGGTAACTTTGTGGTGCTGATTCCGAATATGACATCGGTTTTGCTAGATTGGCTCTAATTTATGAGATAATTGGTACCCCATTGAAACACGAAAAATACAACAGACAACACGTACCGCTCCACTGCCAACTGTCAACTGACTACTGGTTGGGTGGCCGATGACTTATATACGGAGGGGGAATATTCTAGAATGATCGCGGAGTAAACACTAAGAATATTCGCGTGTCTCACCATCTAGAATGTTCCGGTAGTTTCCCATATGCACGCGTTATGGTTACGTTTCCTATTAATTGAGGGTATTCATTATCTCAAGAACTAGAGCCAAATCGAAAAAACTACTTTCATTTTGGAATTCAGCAACCCCAAAATACCCTAAATTCGTACGAATTTCCTTGGCAACGAAACAAAAATTTTTTTTTGTTGAGCTGTGTAATTTAAGGTAAATTACTAATTATATATTGACTGGGATGTATTCATCTGGCCTTTTCCGAAATTTGGACTGTTTCCTATTTTTTGGAAAATAAGATATTTAATGTAGATTTTTACGCTGATTTAAGAAATGAAAGCCTTCTTTTTGGAGAAATTATTATTTTAAAAGTTACACGGTGTTCTAGTTTACGTATATATATATATTTTTGCTACTCGCACGAAGGGTAGAAAAAAACAACTGAATGCCCGGTTAGATTAATTGAATGCTTGGTTAGGTCAACTGAATATCCGGTTAGGTTCATTGAATGCCCGGTTAGGTCAACTGTACGCCTTTGACGATTGGTTAGGTTTAGTCGTGATATTTTCGTTAGTTTTAACGAAAATATCACTACTAAACCTAACCAATCGTCAAGGGCGTACAGTTGACCTAACCGGGCATTCACTGAACCTAACCGGGTATTCAGTTGACCTAACCTGGCATTCAGTTATTTTTTCTACCCTTCGTGCGGGTAGCAAAAAAAAAAAAATATATATATATACGTAAAGTAGAACACCGTGTAACTTTCAAAATAATAATTTCTTTATAAAAAGACTTACATTTTTGAAGTCAGCGTAAATATCTACATTAAATATCTTATTTTCAAAAAAATAGGAAACATTCCACATTTCGGAAAAGGCCCGTATTCATCAATGCTTTGCGACTGATTTTAGTAAAATTAATAAATACTGATTAATTAATTAGTTTTTATAGCCATATATTCAAAATGGAAATTGAAAATAATTATAAACGTGTACATAATTTAAATTATTTTTAGGAGCTAATAATTTTGTTTTCATCCATTACCTAAGCTCAATATATTTGTTTTTAAAAATTTAACAATATAGAAACGAGCTCAAGGCTGTTATGAGTTCTTAATAAGCATGAAAATATAAAACATCAATAAATTATGAATATATATTTTTTTTAGGAATCACGAGTAAAAAACCAAAAAAAAAAAACGAAAAAAAAAACGTGTTTTAGGGAAAAAAACAGGAACTCCCCCAAAACTTTTTTTATATTACCAATCATCCCCTCACCATCACTCGGGCTTCACAAGGAACAAAGATAAGCCTCATCGTCATCGAAATACCGCAAGTGGAGTAAGCATCACGAATATTCATAGCGTTAGTCGAACAATTTATTGTGTCCTAGAAAGTAGGCTTACTATCAGTGGCGGCTCGTCGGTAGGCACTGCGGAACTGCAGCACCCCTAAATTTTTTATTTACAATTGAAATAATCAAGAACAATATAAGGATGAGTTCACTGAATAACTTTTTCAATAACTTTTGAAACTTTTATTCATTGCTCAATGCTCATCCTTTTATTTCAGTAATTATTTCAACCCATTCTTAGAGACAGCACCCCCTAGAATTTTTAGTCACGAGCCGCCACTGCTTACTATAAGTAATGAGTTAATTTGAAACGAATACTTAGGGTCACCAGCTTGGGCACAGCCCAAACAAACAATATTTAATAATAAGAGAGAAATGGCTTTGTGTTTTGTGTTTAATTAGAATAATAAATTAATTATTTGTTAACAGTGTTAACAATTATGTATACGATAATTGTGCTATATTACAATGACTGATTACACTGGTCAACAAAGTTTTTGTCACAGAGATATTTTTACTTCAACTATATGTAATTTTTTACGTTCATTATGGAAATTCTTCTTCTTCCGCAGCCTTATTAGCCCACTTCTATGTGTGGTCGCTGTTGCAGATCCTTCTTCTTCATTCACTTCTGTCTTGAGCCACCTCTTCCTCCAGTCCCTTATCACTATCTTTCTTCAGTCTATCCCGCCACCTCATCTTAGGTCTACCTCTTCTTCTCGTGTCTGGAATTTCCATCCTCAGCATCCGTCGTCCCACATACTCCTCCTCCCTCCTCTGGACATGACCAAAGCCCATACCATCTCAATCTCTTTTCCTGTGCCTTCTTGGAGATTTCCGTTACTTTTGTTGTTCCTCTTATTATAATGGATCTGCATTCATAAGGTTTTGGCAAAAGTTTTACGGCCGGATGTCCTTCCTGCCGCCAACCCTCCTCCTTTCTCCGGGCTTGGGACCGGCTGAGACTTGGGCTGGCTTGCCCACTCCCATTACGGAAATGAAAACAGAATTTTTCTATCAGTTTTAGAGTGACACGAATTTACATTACTTAGGATTTGAGTCAGAATAGGAAGGGGGCGGGGTCTGCCCGTTGCTCCTCCTCACGTCACTGTTGACTTTCATTTGTCACTTACTTGATTTCGCTCAGTGAATATTTTAAGTGAGTTCAATATGCATTTTCTACTTTGATATTGCTATTACGTCTATAAATTAGTCCAAATTTCATTTTCGATTCACTCAATATTGGTGGCTGATAGACAAATTTTGAGGTCATTTTTTAACTCAGCGGTAAAAAACCTATAAGATTCACCCATTTCAGTTCATGTGACAACAGAAAAGTTTTTTTTTTGTCACATGGACAAAAATGGGTGGATATTATAGGTTTTTTACAGCTGAGTTAAAAAACATCCCTAAAATTCGCTCAATGCGAAGTTTGAAAGCTGTCTTACTGCATAATGGAAACAAAGTTGCCTCTCTGCCTACAGGGCATTCAATTCATTTGAAAGAGACTCATGGAAATCTTTCATTTCTTTTAAACAAGATAAACTATGAAGAAAACAAATGGCTTGTTTGTGGTGATCTTAAGGTGATCGGCCCTCTTTCAGGCCAACAGGCTGGCTTTACAAAATATCCATGCTTTTTATGTCTGTGGAATAGCAGAGGAAGGGACGAACACTATGTGAGGAAAGAATGGCCTCAGAGAAAACAAATTACTCCAGGACAATCAAACATCATTGCTAATCCACTGGTAGATCGTAAGAAGATACTGTTACCTCCACTCCACATAAGGCTTGGATTAATGAAAAATTTCGTCAAAAGTCTGAACAAAGAAGGAGTTGGATACCAATTTTTATGTCAAAAATTCCCTCAAATTAGTCAAGCTAAACTGAAGGAAGAAGTGTTCGTCAGTCCTCAAATAAAGCAACTCTTAAACGATCCAGCATTTAAAGATGCATTGACAGGTCATGAAAAACATGCTTGGCTAGCTTTAAAGGCTGTTGTGAACAACTTCCTTGATAACAGGAAATCTGATGACTACAAAATAGTTAAAGACATTATCGAAAATATCGTTTGCTGGGATGTAACACGAGTGTTAAGATATACTTCCAAGACTCTCATCTTGATTTTTTTTTCCTGAAAACTTAGAGGCGGTAAGCGAGGAACAGGGAGAAACCTTCCACAAGGATATTTCAGAAATGGAATGGAGGTATCAGGGAAGATACATGTTCGAATGATGGCAAACTATTGCTGGAGTCTAAAGAGATGTACAGATATCAGTACACAAGAGAAAATCGACGAAAAGGAAGGTTCTTCAGCTACTGACTGCTTTAATAAATTCAATGCGTTACTATTGATGAATGTATATATGTGGTAATAATGTGAGTATGTGTGTGTGTGTGTGCGTGTGTGCATAATATGTGTTTCTGGGCATGCATTACTACTGTAAAATGTTTGAATTGAATAACATATGCCATATGATTCGTTTAGTATTTTATCCAATTGGTAACATTTTCTTATTTATACGTTACGTGTGACTGTAGAATATCTAGATGTGATAGGAAAAAATTAAATATACAGCTGAAAAAGGAAAGCCTTTATTGCCTAGAATCACCCATTTTCATTGAAATAACTAAAAAATTTGAATTCGCAGGGCGGTGTTATATACCGGATGGGAAAAAAAAACTACTGAGGCCGTATGTTGTACCCATACTTTTACTCTTTCAAACGCTGGCTTTGAATCTAGATTCAACGACCCAGGAGTAGAGGTACAGGCTCACAACTGGAGGGAGGTATCAGAATATGGTGCTCAATTGAAAGGCGGTCAATGTCAGCAACTGATACTTTCAGATGACAGTTAGTTTCTCCATAAATTATTAATTTTTCTAATTTTTACACAAAATAATTAATTTACTTCCTCTTTCATTTCAGACCATTCTGCTATAGTTGGTGAACAAGTTATAATGAAATACTCTTTGGAAGATGAAGCTTTGATATTGAACCTGCGTAAGGAGAAAAACTGGGGTGCAAAACGAATGAAGAAAGAGTTTCCAAATAAACGATGGACGATACCTGGATTTCAATATTTCATAAAGAAAATTGATATCACAGGGTCGACCAAACGAAAAGAAGGCAGTGGAAGGCCAAAAACATCACGTACTGACGAAAATATTGACACGGTTTCATCCATTATATTCAGTCAAGAAGAACGGCCCAACACCCAAAAGTCCGTTAGAGAAATTTCAAAAACTACTAGTATTTCTCGCTCTAGTGTTCGTCATATAGTAAAAGATGATCTGGGTCTTAAATGTTTTAAAGGAGTCAAAGTTCATAAGCTCTCTGCATCAAATAAGCAAGCAAGAGTTGAAAAATGTCGTGCTGTTAGATCGATTCCCAGACAGAGAAGTGTCGTAAATATGGTTCAGTGACGAGAAGACCTTTACGGTTGCTTTAACAATAAACACACAAAATGACCGAGTTTATGTAAGACAGGACAAAAAATCTATCAATCTAGATCGACTTTGCAGGGAACGTCCGCATTTTTCTCAAAAAGTCGTGGTTTCCATCTTTATTTCAAAGTTAGGGAAGTCAGAGATTGTTTTTGTTGATCAAAATGCCAAAATCACTGCTGCTTATTGCCAAGAAAAAATTCTTGATGTGGTACTGCCGTCGATAAGGGAGAAGTCAAGAAACAACTTTGTGATCCAGCAAGATGGTGCCACAAGCCATACAGCTCGCACAAGTCGGGAGTATCTTGACCGAAATGTTTCGGATTATATTGAACCAGAATTCTGGCCACCGAATAGCCCAGATCTAAACCTATGTGATTACGCTCTCTGAGGTGTTCTACAAGAATTGGTTTATAAGGGAAAGGAGACCAATTCCGTCGAAGATCTGAAGGAAAGTATTACTGCAGGCTACAGAAAGATATCACAACGATTGATAAATGCTGCAATAGATCAATGGCGAGCAAGGTTGCAAGCGTGCATTGATAATGGAGGAGGGCACATTCCGCATAATTTTGGACTCAATTAGGTAACTGTATAAAAACAACGAATTACAAAATAATGGTTACAGTTAGCAAAAATCAAACTTCACCACGAAGTTCAGAAGTCCTGCTTCACTTTTGTGGATAATTGGCAATGTTTAATTAAAGGAAATTTTCAAACTGTGATCCTTGCATTTTACTGCACAATCAAATGCGAGTTCGTAAGCTGTTGTACACATTTGCAATAGTGTCTGCAGTAATGTTGTTGCATAGAGTACTGATTTTGTTTTTTAATTGTTCAAGTGTTCTTGGACGATTTTCGTACACTGTATTCTTGAGGTAATCCCACAAAAGAAGTCGAGTGGAGTCAATTCCGGTGATCATGGTGGCCATTCAATCGGACCCCTTCCACCTATCCACTTGTAAGGTTTGTTCTCGTTCAACCAATTCCGAACATTTGTAGCGAAATGTGGTGGAGCATCATTATGGTGGAAGTAGAAATTCATTCGTTTCAAAAAGCTTAAATTATCAAGGTATGGATCGATTGTGTTTTGCAGCAGAGTCAAACAAGCTTTTCCGGTCACATTTTCATCGATGAATATTGGTCCTATGACTTTGAATTCATAAATACCGTACCAGATGTTTAGTTTAGGATTCGTTTGGAAATGTCCTTCTTTGCAGAATGTGGATTTTCATCTGCCCAATACACGCTGTTATATCTATTGACGTGTCCATTAAGGTGGAACGAAGCTTCATCACTGAAGAAAATGAATTGTGGTAAGGTAGGCTTTGTGGCAAGTCGTGTTTGAAACCATTCGCAGAATTCGAGTCTTCTGTCGCAATCGTATCCGTGCAATTCCTGCACAAAGGTGACTTTGTATGGATGGAACTTGTTCCTTTTAAGTATTCTAAGAACACTTTGATGTGAAATGTTCCGTTTCTTGCGCAACTTTCCTACTTGAATGTTTTGGACTCGCTACTACTCTTGCTAGTACACCTTTTGACATTTCCCTAGTTGTGCTTGATCGCGGCCTACCACTTCTCTTTCTATCTTCTACGCTTCCTGTTTCTTTTAGTTTTCTAACAAGACGCCCGACGGTTTGCTGTCTTTTTTGGACGTCTTTTGTGAAATTCTGCAACCGCATCCTCTGACTGAGACCCTCAACATGTAGGAGAACTAATTCCACCTTCTCTTGGGGAGTGTACACTGTTGTATGTTGTTGTTCTGCCATTTGTAAATTTTAAGGCCTTGACCCTGTACAGAAAACAGAAAAGCTGGAGTTAAGTTAATTAATACTATACAGAATATATTCCAGCAATACCCCTATCAGGCAGGACTTTTGGACCACAATATATATAACTCTGGTAGCTTTTCCACGTTGAAAAGCTACCAGAGTTTTAGCGCCTTGCCGTTCTTATCTACATAAATCTGATCTGAAAGAATTCAAAATAACAGGATTGAGCGAAAAAAGTCCCTGGCTAAGGTTGGAATTGTTTGTAAATTGAATGATGGTAGACTCAAGAATGTTTCTATTAACAACGTTGCTTGAGTTAATTGAAATTAAATTGAAGAATTATTCCAATCAATATAATGGAACAACTCTCACAAATGGATAAAAAGGGCGTTCGACGAGTGTCCTGTTCTAACGGAATATTGTTGTTGTTTAACACGTATGTTCAACTCTTTTCCCGTCTGACCAAAGTAAAAGGAATCACATTGTTTACAAACAATTTTATAGATAATGCGAGAAAAATTGGAAGGACTATTCTTTATTATGACTTTTTCACAATAATGTCATATGAAAATACCACATTAATGTTCAAAAGTTCAAGTACATTAGCAATGTCTACAAATCCTGGGGAAAAAAGGAGTACTAAAATATTCCTCGACAAAGTGTGAGAGTCATGATAAAAGGTTTATTTTCCTTGTTAAGTCAAGATTCTAAGAAATCAGGTGGGTACACAAATCGCTTCCAATATTGTTGATTTTTTCTAACTCGGCATCCATGTATTCCGGACTGACGATCCAAAGAGGACGGAGAAACATAGAAGGAAATATGGCTTTCTTGATGTGGACATCATGTTCGGAGTCAAAATGTGCATATGACAAATTGTTTGTTTTTTTCCGATATATATTAAACTTAAAACCTAGGCTTTCCCTATGTACACGCATATCCAAAAACGGGATTGAGTTCTTTTGTTCCACTCCCAAAGTGGAGACTTGATTATTTAACTGAATAAGGAAATCATCCAAGTCACAGCTCATGGGCAAGATATACAAAATACCGTCGACGTATCGCAACCAGGGGGTGGCCAACCCCTAGGATTTTCAGGATGTAAGTTATCTCAAAAAACTCCATATAAATATTGGATAGGAGGGGCGATAAAAGATTACCCATGGCCATCCCAAAAATTTGTTGATAATATTGACCATTAAACGTCAGTTTACGAGTACAATCGTTGATGCAAAATTTAATGGGTTCCAAAACAATGTGTGCGAGGAGTGGCAAATATAATTTTTTTCTTAATGAACTGCATGTACTCTCTCGATCCTGCTATTAATTTAATTGTTCCTGAGGATATCATTGGCGCTTGAAAACGCTTGAGCAGTATTGCGTGTTTTGATTATTTTTTGTGGTTGTTTTCATCATAAATATTATTCACGTGTTACTTTCGTGAAATAATTTTCATATATATATATATTATATATATGTATATGCTCCACGGTGGTGTAGTGGTTAGCATCGCTCACTACGAATCCATGAGCCCCGGGATCGAGACCCGGTGATGGCAGGCGACGCGCAGCGAAATCCAGCTGTTCATGTTTCCACATAATAAAAAAAATTGGTTGGTAGATAAATGGGTATCCTGAGTAACCTAGGGGTTAAGATGGTGGGCTGATGGTGGGTCATGGTTCGGATTCTACGTTAAACTGTAAGTCTAAGGTGAAGTGACAAGCTTGACCTACGTCAGAATGAATGAACAATTCGGGCGGAAGCAAAACCAAGGTTAACCAAGGTTTTATATATATATAATTTTATATATATATAATTTATATATATATATATATATATATATATATATATATATTAAAATAAATAAAAACTTATTGTTAAAAATATATAATATTTTCTGGCATTTTATTTGCGATGAGTGTTTTATTGCTTGAGGAATAGAGAAAACTTGTGTCTAATAATAATATGTAAATATGCTGGTTTGAAATGATATTAAATTAATCGAATTTTATTTCTAAGAGCTAAATACTTGTTCTTTATCATAAGTGAAACGTCAATGTACCTTTATATATATAATAATAATAATAAATGGAACGTCACTATACCTTTATATATATAATTATAGAGAAAGGAGTGTTCTTCGGGAAACGCATTTAAGAATAAAAAGGATGATTAACGGCACCGTCAATTTTATGAATGTTGAATGAGTGTAATTTTGCGTACAAATTGAACATAATAAGCTAATATTTTATGTATATATATACAGTACAGTGTAATCTGCCTTAGTTTTGTTTGATTTTTTCTAATTATTAAACTTAATTGAACCTGAGAACAGTGTTGTCATTGTGATTTTATTCTTCTTCGTGTACTTTTGAAATTATTTTAAAAGTTAATTATGTACCTGTCTAACTAGTCTTTCACCACGTTTATATTGTTTTTACTTTTTGTCGTTTTTTAGCCACTGATGATGGGAGTTTGAGTTCCGAAACGTCTGATATTAAATCTTCGTAATGTTTTCGTGGGCGTTGAATCATCGTTGATCATTGCTTTTATTCTTAAATATATATATATATTAGGGTGGTCCTTATTTAGGGAGAACATTTTTTATATAGAATTTCCCTGCTCCTAACCCTGAAAGTTGTGCCGTTTGGTGTGGAAACTTGTATAAAAGGCCGCCGCCCACCGAAAGCCACGCACGCTAGCCACGCCACGTCCGCCAAGTGACTCAGCATCGCCGTAATGATTTTTAACGAAGTAACTCACACCGACACCATGCGTCGGCCAGCCGCACCACGTGGTTCGCCTTCGCTCCCAGAGCGATATTCCGAGATATGTCTTTGGCTGCGCATGCTCAGTTCGTCTTCGTAGAAGGTGGAGCTTATCCCATCCCCACTGACGGGAGAGGTTCAATCAGTCTCCCTAGTAGTATGTGCGTAAAAATCCTGAGTGCAAATAAATTGCATTCAACATGATCAATAATTGCACCAGTGGGTTTTAGACCCTCCAAAGGGGGTGAGAGGGGTTATGAAGCCCCCAAAATAATATATATATGAATCGTGGGTGTGTTTGCATGTATGTGTTAGAAAAAAATCCTTTTTTATATATATGAATTGTGTATATACAGGGTGTCCCAGGACGAAATGTCAAGAATGCACCATTTCACTCTGGGTATTTCTAAGTAGAAAGTATTATATCGATATGGGTCTGATTCCCAACCGTTACGGATATACAGGCCTCTACATTTGGGTAATTAAAACATAATAAAAAGGCGATCTTAGATAATATTTAATGACACTGCACCTCCACGTTTGCAGAGTACACAACACACCCTGAAAAGAAACGTGACTCAGTGAGCAGGTGTTAAGACGTACCTAAATAAATAATGCAAATAAATAATGTGAGGATCTGCACAGTTGCCAATGTATCATTAAATGTCATTGAATATTATCTAAGATCGGCTTTTTATTATGTTTTAGTTACCCAAATGTAGAGGCCTGTATCTCGGTAGCGGTTGGGAATCAGGCACATGTCGATTTAATACTTTCTACTTAGAAATACCCAAAGAGTCAAATGGTGCATTCTTGACATTTCCTCCTGGGACACGCTGTATATATATATATATATATATATATATATATATAATATATATATGTAGTAGAGGGCCGGGGTTAGAGCCCCTAAAGGTCGGTAACCTAAAAAAAACACAAGAAGGAGGAGAGGGAGAAAATCCATCCGTTTGTGGCCATAGCGCATCGCATAATGATGTCTTCAGAATCATAGCCATCTGGCTTAGAAGGCAGCCAGTCGTATAGGACGCACACAGTTATTTCCTTGTACGTACATATAAAGGGGAATCAGCATTGCTTTGCATGGTGCATTCTTGACATTTCCTCCTGGGACACGCTGTATATATATATATATATATATATATATATATGTAGTAGAGGGCCGGGGTTAGAGCCCCTAAAGGTCGGTAACCTAAAATAAAACACAAGACAAGAAGGAGGAGAGGGAGAAAATCCATCCGTTTGTGGCCATAGCGCATCGCATAATGATGTCTTCAGAATCATAGCCATCTGGCTTAGAAGGCAGCCAGTCGTATAGGACGCACACAGTTATTTCCTTGTACGTACATATAAAGGGGAATCAGCATTGCTTTGCCTCACACAACACACACACACACACACACACACATTGTTTCGCTTATATACATCGGGTCGGCTAAAAAACGAGAGACCTCCAACTTTGGCTGTAAAATCCAAAGTTATGGTCAGATTTCAATATTTTTTTCACATCCCACAACTAAGTAAATTTCCTATACGGTGAGCGGATTCCAAAGAAAACTAATGAAGATTACGGATTTATTGAACATTTCTTTATGCCACTAGAAATTCTCCATTTAAACTACTACTGCATAGTCGGGTCGGCAAAAAATAAGGGAGACCTTTTAAATCCTTCATATCTCGGCAAATACAGTACATAGAACCAGGAAATTTTAGTATGTTAGTACTAGGTAATTTTATGGTTTATGTGTTAGTTTTTAGCATTTTACCTGAGAAATTGAATTTATGGCGAATATTCAAGAAAAATCTTGCTAATCATCGGTTCAAGTTGATAATTAAAGTGATTTAATTAATGTAAGCTAACTGCAGGAGGTTTGGACAAGCTTCTCAAGAAAATCGATAAAACAGGATGTATCCAAAGAATTCCATGTAGCGGTATTAAATTTGGCCACCAAACAGTCCTGATTTAAATCCTGTCGATTACGGCCGTTGGGAAAATTTGTCACAGAGAATTTATCGGGTCAAGGTAAGAAATGTCGCTCATTTACGTCAGCTTCTTCTGGAAAATGGGATGAGCTACCACAAAAACAAATTTATAAAGCCATAGATGAGTTCCGTCCTAGACTGTAAAAGTTCCTGGTAAACATATCGAGCAGTTTTTTAACATCAAGGTAGCACCATATATGAGTACTTTGTAACTTTTTATCTGCACATACACTGTAGTAGATGTGTAAATGGGGAATTTCCAGTGGCATAAAGAAACGTTCAATAAATCCATAATTTTCATTAGTTTTCTTTGAAATCCGCTCACTGTATAGGAAATTGACTTAGCTGTGGGGTGTGAAAAAATAGTGAAATCTGACCAAAACTTTGAATTTTACAGCCAAAGTTCGAGGTCTGCCTTTTTTTTTGCCGACCGGATATGATATATACATACTCTTCATTTCCATTAATATTTGTTTGGTGTAAATAAAACACAGCTATAGCGTTCTGTCTAATTTATATACAGTATATCGAAATACAAAATACATTAGGTGCAGAACAGTGATAATACACACATGATTTATATATACGTACATAAAAAATATCTCAACCAGTAAATGAAAATTGTATACACATTAGACGCAAAAACTGCAATAACTGCTGTTATTTAATATATATATATATATATATACATACACACACACACTAGGGTACTTCAATAGGTATCCACAATTTTTATTTTAGTGATAATATAGTATATATAATATATACTCGTAATAACGAGCCAAACTGAGATCTATAGGCTTATTTAGACTAGCAACAGTATAGGCTTATTTAGGCTACTTGTAGCTGTCACATATCATACGAGTAGTGAGCATGACTGCGCCGCTTTCAATTTGCACTCTGGAAAAACAGAGATCCGTGGTTCGTTTTTGTGGGCTGAAGGTGTGAAAGGCACTGAAATTCACACGTTTATGTGCTCAGTATGGGAATAATGCTTTACCACGGAGAAGTATGTACGAGTGGATTCAAATGTTCAAGGAAGGTCGGACATGTGTGACAGATGCTCAGCGCTCAGGACGACCGTCAACATCAACCACTGCTGACAAGCAGGAAGAAGCCAAAGCCATGATTTTCGATGACAGAAGATTAACAATAAAAGAAATTGCATCTTCATTAGACATCACTCAAGGGCCAGTCTATTCGATAGTGCATGGTATTCTTGGCTTTCACAAGGTTTGTGCAAGATGGGTGCCCAAACAGTTGACAGAAGAGCACAAGCGTAATCGTATGGACGCGGTATCATAATGAAGGTGAAAACGTTTTGGAGCGCATTATCACTGGAGATGAAACCTAGACCCATCACTATGAACCAGAAAGCAAACGACAGAGCATGCAATGGAAGAAGCATCCAACATCTCCCGTTGCAAGGAAGTTCAAAGCGCAGCCGTCAGCAGGTAAAGTCATGATAACACTGTTTTGGGATACACGAGGCCCTATCCTTGAACATTATCTAGAGCGTGGAACTACAGTAACAAGTGCATCGTATTCTGACATGCTTCGAAATGAGTTAAAGCAAACAATTCGCACGAAACGGAGAGGGAGATTGTCGGAAGGTGTTATTCTGTTCCACGACAATGCGCGCCCTCATACCGCTGCACAGACTAGAAAATGCCTTCAAGAACTTAAATTTGAAGTTCTCGACCATCCAGCCTACAGTCCAGACCTGGCACCTTCGGATTTTTACCTGTTTGGACCACTAAAAGACGCTTTGAGAAGTCAGCGATTCCAAGGCGATGATGACCTGAAGGAGGCGGTGCATGACTGGCTACGCACACATCCAAAAACATTCTTTTGTGATGGCATTAGGAAGCTTGTAGATCGCTGGACAAAGTGTATTGAGAAACAGGGAGACTATGTTGAGAAGTGATGTGTTTATAATCTATCAGACGTGAAAATAAAAGTGTGAAAACAAAAAGTGCGGATACTTATTGAATTACCCTTATATATATATATATATATATATATATATATATATATATATCACATCACAATGCGCCTCTGTGGTGTAGTGGTTAGCGTCGGTGACTAAGAATCCATCGGCCACGGGTTCCAGACCAGGTGACGGCAGCTGGCGCGCAGTAAAACCCAGCTGTTGATCCTTTCACACAATAAAGAAAGTGGTTGGTAGATAAATGGGTACCCTGGGTGGCCGAGTGGTTAAGACGCTGGGCTGCTGGTGAGGCATAGTTCGGATTGCACGTTAAACTGTAGGTCTAAGGTGGAGTTAAAAGGTGGACCTTCGTCAGAATCAACAATTCGGGCGTGTCATGATGCAATTTCTGGTCCTAAAGTTCTGTTATTCAAGAGATTCCAGCAACAGTGGAACTACATCGACAAAAGCAAGTTCCAAACAGTTGTCGACGACCCCACAGTTGGTCATCCCTATTACTAGTCAGAGAAGAACTTCTGAAGTTCGCGAAAGACCAAATCCAGCGCGAAACGCACCGAAACGATTACAAGGAATTTTTGGAATTCGCCATTGTCTTCCTTGGTAGAAATCTTGAATCGCCGATTCGATTCAAGCACACAGATGCGATGCATCACGCTCGCTGGATGTGCAAGGTCCTGTATTCTATGAAGATGTGGATGTTCCGGGAGCAATTGCAACATCTCACACCGAAAGAGAAAACATGTTTGCAAGACATGAGCATCTTCACTGTGACAGTCTACCTGAAGGCATGGTTCACTGCTCCGATGGCCGCTTCCGCTCCAGCCCAGGACCTTTGCCTCTTGGAATCATTGACGTCGTTTCCACAGCAGAAGATCTCCAGAGCAGCCAGTCAGAAGCTGGCAGGACAGCTTTGGTACTTCTCTGAGGAAATGATTCCATTGGCCTTCTTCGCTGTCAATGTTCCGTCTGCAACGAAACGTCGCTGGTCGTAGCCCTATACAAAAAAGAGGGTGGAGAGCAGATTCCAAAGCGTGTCAACCCACCTCTCAGTTCGTCTTTGGAGAGCCTTGTGACGAAAAATTGGATGGGTTCTTCGAACGACTGCATGTGTTTGCAGGTTTCTTGAACAAAGATCATTGGGACGAATGGGAAAAAATGGAGGGGTTCCAGGCGGTGCTTAGGGTTGTGGAAAACCTTTGGGTGGTGAATGACCACTTCGAGCGAGCTGTGGCCCTCGTCCAATAATATAGCAGCCGCCACACCAAAGAGGAGGAGCAGCTGCATTATCTGCTGCAAGTAGTGTCGGAGCATCGCCGGAAGTTTCCGGATGGCAGAAAAAGCTCTTTGACAGGGAGACAATGAGTGGTTGCCAACCATGA
This sequence comes from Bathynomus jamesi, assembly GCA_023014485.1. Lineage (NCBI taxonomy): Eukaryota > Metazoa > Arthropoda > Malacostraca > Isopoda > Cirolanidae > Bathynomus > Bathynomus jamesi. Next base: position 318,744 of record JAJOZX010001453.1, read on the forward strand.
CATCCCCGTCGTAGAACGGACAGTACTCATCTATCAGCTTGTGGAAGGGGGACCCAGAGGCGGTGGAGCTGTAGTGCATACCATATAATACTTATTACAATGATAGAAGGATAAATTTTGAAACTCGTGAGCGACCACTAAGTCTGAACTGATCGATACGAAAATTTACCTGCAACATTTTCTTACAGAACCTCATACCTTCAGTGGGTGGGAGCTAGAGCACATTAAAAGAGAAATTCCCCTCTATAGTTGTGGACCACCCTACTATATATACACATATATGAGGGGTCCCGCGTCTTAAGGTACCTAAGTTCCAAAATTTATTCGCCAGAATAACCATAGAGTATTTGGACGTCTTGCTCCTCATGCTTCGCACGATTTAATGTGACCTTAAAAGTTTAAAAGGAGGGATGATTAGAAATTCTTCTGGTGTTCACCACATCTGTAGAGTTTAGTGAGTACCTCTTCAGGAATGTAGAACATGCAATATGGTTAGATGTCATCGTTATTTTTCTTCTACGCGAGAATCTGGAAGGGGGACCCAGAGGCGGTGGAGCTGTAGTTCATACCATATAATACTTATTACAATGATAGAAGGATAAATTTTGAAACTCGTGAGCGACCACTAAGTCTGAACTGATCGAAACGAAAATTTACCTGCAACATTTTCTTACAGAACCTCATAACTTCAGTTGGTGGGAGCTAGGGCATATTAAAAGAGAAATTCCCCTCTATAGTTGTGGACCACCCTATTATATATACACATATATGAGGGGTCCCGCGTCTTAAGGTACCTAAGTTCCAAAATTTATTCGCCAGAAATCGCCTCCAAAGTTCAGCAATTTTCTCGCAATAGTATCTCTGTTATTAATTGAGCTAGAACGTTCATTTTTGGCTAAATTAGAGTTCTAAGTATGCTAATGAAGATGTTGATGAGTTTTTGGAATAGATTTTTATATTTTATATATATTTTTTTTAATTTTTGATTTTCTTATTATGCCGAACTTTGGGTGAACTTTTGGCTGGCGATAGAGGTGAAAAAAGTAGTTCGCTTCATAAGGTTTTCAACCATACTTCTAGTGTCGTAAGGTCATTATAACCCAAACCACGCGATAGAGGATATGTGAAAATAGTGATATCCATCAAAAACACGTTTTCGCCTGTGGTGGCGCTTAGGAACTCGTTTAACACTGTTTTTGTACCCACTTTACAATTGGGGGTCAAACTATCACGCTTTTTAAACACGGATAGAATACAATCAAAAGCATGCACAAAGATGACATCGCTTTTTATAACACCACCGTTAAATTCAAGTTTATAAACACTCCTTTCCAAACGGACATTTATTCTTTCAACGCTGACCTTTTCAACTGTAAAATCTTCCCAACTCATATCGGCAATTGAAGTATGTTTCTAACTTGTGTCGACAACTGCGTCTTATATAAAGAAATAATTCTTCAGGATGAACAGTGAAGGTGACTGCATCCCTGTACCGTTCTAGTCCTTTGTACCAAAGTTCATGATATTTTGAGGTTTCTGCACCTTCTAAATACGTTTCCAGTTCCAAACCATTCTCGCCTTGTTCGTCCCTACACTTGGTAAAATCATCGAGCAGGGCGGTGTACGCGTATTTACGTACAGTGTTGAAATAACGCATATCAGCAACACGTGCGTCTAATATAGGTTTCATTTTACGGAAACCGACTACTTTAAACATTCTGTCGAGAATGAAACGGCTTCGCGTATGGATAAGGGTGTTAGTGGCAGCAGCATTCTTACACATCAACTGTATATCAACGCATGGTTGGTTTGTATCACGATTTACGCTTAGCGTACAAATAATGGCGTATGAGGGTGCATCACTAATCTGTTCATTTTTTTGTGCCTACACCTGCAGGTATTTTATAACTGTCCTCAATCCACTTCTCAACCAACACGAAGATTCTGTTCATCTCTTCAACACTTAAATAAATAACATTGCGTCTACCAGAGTTTCATTGTCTACATTTCGATTCAAGTACATAATTAATAACACCGGTATTCCGCCTGAATATACGCACAGACTTCAAACGGACACGTCGTATACTGCACTGAGGATGCTGCTCAAAGGGAGTTCCATCTTTTAAATGTTTTCTATTGATCCTGTGAGGAGAGTACGTCCAGAAGGGTCAAGCTCCGAGGTGACTATGAGCCGTCGGTGCGCTGTTTGACTCAGCGTGGCCATGCGCGCGGTTGAGGAGGTCGGAGGTGTGGGGGTGGATATGAGTCAGGCGGGTTGCGTCATGAGAACCGCCAAGCGTTAATGAGCGTGTACGAGATTGTTTCAACATGAAAGATTCGATGCGAACTGGTGAAGCAACCGAATATTTGTAACCCATTATACTGTGTAGGAGTTTAGAGAATTTTTTCATCTGTGATGCATGAAGTAACATAGTTTTAATGATTTACCACACACACTTCCTGGAATGCACACCATACATCTTCGTATTTACCATTGTACTTTCTTAACTATGCACATTTATTAACACTCTTGCGATGTATTTGAGAGAAACATGTTTCCATACTTTTTGCTGGACAAACGATACTCATCCCTAAACTCTACTAAAAATTTACATAATCCTTTAGCTACAATTTCGCTGCGCACCTCGTCATGATATACTGTACATGGATGTAGTTAGAGAAATATTTTAAACTGTCCATAATCACAAGATTTACCTTCACCGCCCCAGTGTACGCTCACTCGGTGTGATGTAACATGGTATAATATCTCCTGTCATCAACAAGTTTCACAACCCAGATCCTTTGTTTCTCTTTTGCAAGAGTGGATTGTTTCACGTAACGATATATGTACTCTTTAGTACAGTTTAATCCTACAATATATTCCATTACATCGTTTGAACTGCGAAACCCCCCAATGCTCTCATCAGAATAACCATAGAGTATTTGGACGTCTTGCTCCTCATGCTTCGCACGATTTAATGTGACCTTAAAAGTTTAAAAGGAGGGATGATTAGAAATTCTTCTGGTGTTCACCACATCTGTAGACTTTAGTGAGTACCTCTTCAGGAATGTAGAACATGCAATATTGTTAGATGTCATCGTTATTTTTCTTCTACGCGAGAATTCTTTAACAATTAAAAAGATACGTCTGAGAACCAGGGCTTGCGGGGGTCAACTGTGTAGGCAGGGAGAAGATATGTCCCGATTAGTAACAGGAGTCCCGTTACTCTTTTTATTGGTCTGCAACATAGAGTGGGTAGTGCTTAGATTTTTCCTGTACACATACAAACACACACACATAAATGAGAAAATGAAACGCCAGCTGAAACATAATTAAATACATGTAATAAATAAAAAAATAAATAAACTGTAAAATTTCGTCAACAAGTAAATTGATTGTAATATAGCAATTATTTATATAACAAATATTCACGCCCACGGTATCCAAAGGGGACAGTGTCGTAGGTGCCAGGCATCTGGTATCGTTTCTTTTATGTGTTAGGACACACTTTCGTCCCCCTAAACTCCTTCACGCCCCCAACTTCTGCGCCTGGAAGTTATGAGGTCCTACAGTCAGTTGGGGTGGTTGGTTACCCTCATCTTCTAAACTCACTAGCTCTTTCAGCGAATCAAATTTGACTATCCCCCTGTTCGCCCGGTTAAGAGTGATGCCTTTAGCCTTCACGATATACTTCATTTCCTCCCCCACCCTCACCCCTACCCCGTAAGTTTTTGGGCCTCTTGAGACAGAAGAATCAGCGTCGGCGCTATCCCATACTCATCCTTGATCTCCTCACTCAATTCTCCGAAGAATTCCCCAATAGGAGGCATATATTCACCTTCCCTCTCCCTGAATATCCACTATCTGTATCTGCGTACAGAACCCTCCACACCTCGTATATATTTAATATTACGTACCCGTGACGAATGGCCAGGGACAGTTCAAGACTTGTGTATATACGCCACTGGTCTTCCTCTGGTTGATTGTGTGATTACAGGCCCCATTGTTCTCCTCTACGCACACAGAGGGAACATGAGTTTGTGATCTATAACGACAGGTAAGATTGGCATCCATAAGTCGGGAGGGGGGACCACATCTACGAAAGAAAGTCCGAAATAGTTCTCGTTCAAATTAGCTGAGAACTCTTCGATGGTAGGCAGGGCGGTGCCCACCAGTTTTTCGGGGTACTGATTGTTCTTCATCACGTAGTGGTATAAAGAACAGAAGTCGTAGTAATGGAGTTCCACGCCCTCCGTAGGTGGAAAGTATAGTTTGAAGGGGTTTGTGCCTCCTCCAAACAAACTCTCGCCGCAATTCTGAGGGGTCAGCACCAGTGAACGCTTGATGGTGTTTATTTCTTCGTGGTACTCTCCATCTGTCTCCATCCGTACGTCATATTCGTGTTCCCACAAAACCTTGTGAGTGAACTGGGAGCTTATAAGTTGATCGCTGGTATGGGTCCATGCGAGCCTGTCGGCCGGAGATCTACCATGGATATCTCCTATGATACCACACTCACGACGTGGGCATCCATGTCACCATCATCCGTTAAAAAGGAGTAAACCGTCTTCTCACCAGTGGTGGGGTCCTCGTGTAGACCATCCACCCAAAAAACACGGCCGTTGATCTTGATTGTCACTTCCCCCATGTTGCGAGCATATTTTATGTATTCTCCGGCCTGTTGTTGTAGGTGTATGACTGCGTGGGTTGTTTCGTGGAATGAGGCTAGTGTGTATTTAGGCATGAAGTTGTTCTAGAACACAGTAAAGCACAATGAGGCGATTGTGGTTGCGGCCTGTAGCGAGTCGCAGTTGAACCGGTCTATGTACTTCCTTCTAAAGTCTTGGAAACATATTCTAAGTACGCGCCCGTCATTCACGCAATAACGCACACATTTACCCACTATATTGTAAGGATTATATTCATTAAAACTGTTGTAATACCTCTCAAAATCTTCATGCTCACTATCGCTCACGTTGTCATAGATAAAGTAATGTATCTGCATCTGTATAAGCTTGTTTCCTCTTTTCAGGGGATCGCCCATAAATATCTTTGAAGATCCGTGTTCAAGCAGTTCCTTATAAGGGAATTGTGTATCAAATTTTGCGGCGTTATGGGCAAGAAAATACAGTCATCTTTTTGAACTGATCCGCTAACTTGACAATATAGAACACAAAGTTTTACTGGGGTGTCGTGTGTAGTCGTTCTAAAAATGTTTGTTCGTTTACCACATTTGCGACATTCATCACACTCGACGTTCATGCACTCGTCACAATTAGTCTGGCTTACAAGTAAATATAGGATAACCTCTTTGGTTTCTGTGTCCGTGTGTCTTTATATCGTAGTATACAGTTACACAATGCTTATTTTTACATTCGGCGTCTTTCATATAATATACATGCTTTATACCATCTACCTTATATTTTTCATAACATGTAGTACAGCAAATTTCATCACATTGTGCACGAATTTTCCCCAACTGTTCATCATATGAAACATGTCACACTCGCAAATTCTCATTTTCCTGTACGTACCATTTGATTTATGGAATTGAAAATAGTTATTATTGAAAAATGTGCGTCTACACACATTACAGTCCCTCTTATCAGCTTAAAATACACGACATTCACATTTGGAGCTTTTACAGTGCTCGTATACCATGTGGCAATCCTTACAATGTTTCACTATATCATCCGCAACCCCTACACAAATCGTGATGCATGCCATATTTTCGACTTTTATCATAACTCGCGTAAAGAGCCCTCATATTGCGGATGGGGAGATACGATTTTCCTGAAAGCCCTAAAATAAGTAGAGGTCTAGTATGTTCTCTCACACTGCTTTTAAAAACATACACAGTCCTACGACGATCATCCAATCCAAATACAATTATACGAACATTCATTTCCTAATCTACCCTACTCAACTCTTCAGGTCCCATATCACAGTCAAAATTAGCGTTAGGAGTTTTTGGAATTTTATAAGGAAGCTACAAAGCAACGTTACAGATATGTAGTTTGTGACCTCCACCCGCGAAACACGTTTAGGGTGCCTCTAAGAACGAATATATTCCCAAACGAGGCTGAAACGGTGTATATCCCAGAAGGACAAAGAAGTTAAAGAAACACCGTGAATTAATAAAAATCTATCACAGGTTGCCGCGGACTCTCCAACACATGATTGTTAAAATTATTGACACCTATTTTTTAAAATGCACCGATTTTTTAAAATGCATCTGCGAAACCTGTCTTAATTATAAAATGCAATGTACCAATGAAGCCCTGTCAGAAGCCGCGCTTACATCGTTACAAGAAGATAATACACGTCCTCAAAGTCAAACTGTGGGGAACAAAAAGCGAATTATTGTAAAACGACATTCACATTTCTACCTATCTTATTTTCAGTTTTGGGGCCTTTACTGTCTAGTTTAATATAATGAAGAAAGTAGTCATGATTCCACACGAGGTGTAAGGTTCACTATAAAACACAGAGTCCAGTTACGTTCTAGAACCCCGTAAAAGCAGGCTTAAAAGAATGGAAAGCGAATTGGTAGAACCATTAAAAAGAGTGAAAAGTTTCGTAATGAGAAAAGAATCTTGTACGAAGAAGCTCTGCAGAAATTTCTTCATGAGTACGAAAATTATAAGAAACCTGTGGATTTTCCCGTAGTTATCAAACATGGTGGCGATACTGATCATAGCGAGCCTAAACAAGTGCAGAACAACGGTGCGACTCCGGATCATCTCCAACATGTATTAAAAAATTTCTCCCACATATATTGAGGAATAAAGAACTAAGACTTTATAATCTATTGAGTGAGGATCCAATTATACAATGGTCGAATACAGGTGAGGTTGTTGTTGATGGGTAAAAGATACAGGATTCTAACATCAGTGATATCGTACATGATTTGGTGAGAAAGTGGGAAGGCCCTCAACAGCAGGATGGGAACATATTAAAGCTAGACTACATCAAATAAACTCTGATAGGTAATCTGAAGAGGTTAAAAGACTTGGGAGAAGCAACGCATGTACCACACCTGAACACGCCTTCGCCCCCAGAGTTAACATCTCTGAAGAGGAAAAAGAAGAGACCAAGCAGTAACGCACAACACTATCCGCGCCCCTCTAACATACGCAAATGCCCAACATATTGTGGAAAAGTGTTTCCACAGGAAAATAAATTTATGTTAAAATTTAAAAATATCATCCTCTTTGTATAAATTAAAGTATTAATGCTTTTATTTTGTTCGTATAAATTAAAATATGAATCCGTTAAAGTCTTAGTATTTGAATAACTCGCCTCGATGCCCAGTGGATGATCTAGCATCCTTTTTCGCCACGACTCCAGTGTGCCAAATCTATAATCTTAAACAGAGATTCCTAAATTCTAAATGTTCTTTTCTGCTAAAATAAATAACATAAGGAAGTTAAGTGTAAAACTACGATTATATAAATTCTTTTGCTAATATCCAATTATATAAATTTTCTTGCTAATATCAGTATTTGAGTAGGATTTTGCAAGTTTAATAATCTTTTGTAAAACGTGGCACCATGGGAATTTCTCCAGGGCAGAGTAAAAACACTTAGAGAGCAGTCGGTGTTCCGCCCCTGGCGCAGCCGGTTCGGCTGGGGCCCATAGCCTTTTGATGAAAGCATTGTTCGTTTTACAATTCTGTAAACAAGTGCTGTGTTAAGGATTTGATTTTTTTAATTACTCTGTATTGTAAATGAAATCTAATATTTTAAAAGTGATTCTATCCTTGTGAAATAAAGACAGGACAAAGGTAATGGGTCATTTTATATCCTTCAACGAGAGAAAAGCATTCCCTTCTCTCAACGGACTCAGAGAGAGAGAGAGAGAGAGAGAGACAGAGAGAGAGAGAGAGGACGCCATTGAGAAAGGGTATAAAGTGTGTTCCGGAAACTCGCAGTCAGATAAAGTACAGTGGAAAGAAGAATCGTGGACGTCAGCAGTATAAACTTCTCTGTCGATGCGAGGAAGCGATATATTGAGAATACCTTAAACGTTGGAGATGGTGTAATGAAGAATAACATCATCTCGCCGACAATATTAAGAAAAAGCTATTATGACATTTCTAATCCAGCTTCTTACGCGGGTGTTAATAGACTGTACAGAGCCGTTTATAATGAGGGAATAGTGAAAAAGATGTTGAAAGGTTTTTACGGGAGCAGGACCCTAATACACTTCATAAGCCTGTGAGAAGAAGCACTGACGTTGAAAGAAAACAAGATTCCTGGCTATTTTTTTACGGACATGGAGAAAGAATTTATAGGCCGAGCTTTTAGAATATATTGTCAGAGTTCAATATCAATTATTACACTAGCAATTCTCTACATAAGGCATCTTTGGCCGAAAGAGTTCAGCGTACCATAAAGGAACGCATGCAACGGTAATTCACACATAAAACATACAGATATATAGACATTCTGGAGTCGCTGGCTTCATCCCACAACCGTTCACACCACTGAACGATTGGTACATCACCAAGCGAAATTTTAAAAAGAAGTATGTACACAGAACGTGAGGTGAGAAAAGATAACCGTAGAGCGCCACCATACTCTGTGCGTTTCAAAATCAATGATTATGTAAGGCTGTCGGGTTCGGGGAATAAATTCGTGAAGGGATTTGAGCAAGGTTAGACACATGAGATTTTTAAAGTTAGGGCTATGAGGCCTAAAGACGAGGCGATGTTGTATTACGTTGAAGATTTCAATGGGGAAGAAATTGCAGGGGGCTTTTATGGTGAGGAGATGCAGAAAGTGACATTTAATTTAGAAAAGAGTTTTTAAAATTGAAAAAATTTTAGGAAGCAAAGGTTCAGGAAAGAGAAAAATGTATCTCGTAAAATGGTTAGGGTACCCATAAAGCTTCAACACCTATATAAAAGCTGATGCAATAATGAAGCTTAAATAGTATACAACATGGGGCGGGGCCTAACCACTTCTACGTCACTCTCCCCTCCTCTTCTTTTTCTGTGCATCCTAACAATATCCTGGCCAGCTTTGTAACAGAACTGCATGGGCCCATTCAATTGGATCGTGAATCATATGAAGTTGGAATAGGCGAATTTGAATGGGCCCCCAAGTTTTTAAGTATTGAGAAGAAAGAACCCGTTTATATGATTCTTAGAAACCGTGATGAGTGTGAAAAGGCCGGAGTAACTCGGGACGATACCATGCGTTACGCCGAGAGTGGGGAGGCCCAGTACTACACTACAGAAGTAACACTAGGACCGGGGCATTATGATAGGGCCGAAGATAGTGTGAGTGACTTAAATACTAGTTTGAAAAGTTCAAATCTTACGTCTGATTTACTTTACGAAATCGTAAACAAAGATACCCTGGTACATAAAAATCGAACGCTAACAGAAATATTAAAGACAGAGCACTGTTCAAAATTATAACCAGGGCAGATATGGAGAAACCTTCCAAAGAGATACTTTTCACGAGTCACAACATGACTTGTGCAGCTTATTGTATCAGTCAAAATTGAAAAAATTGAACGATGGAAACCCTCCCCCCCCGGACATGTGCTATATTTTCAGCAATATCGTTGAGCATCAGTTTGTTGGAGATACCCAGGCGCGCCTTCTGCTCGTCGTCCACATTCCCAATCATAGAAGGAAGAGCTTGAGTATTACATTCGACAAGCCTCATTATGTCAAAGTCGTAACTAACCTACTAACCAGTATCTCAATATACAGGGTGTACATAAAGTCAGGATCTGTTTTTGTGAAGCACTTGGAAATTATATGGAATTCAATCATAAAATGATAAAGTGGTAACATTTATTAAATAATTAAGAGTAGGATTCGACGTGACGCCCATCAGTATCCCTGCACAGCTCAAATCGTTCCGCAGCATTTCTAAACACATTCTGGAGCATTTGCGGGGTTATGTTATCTGCAGCAGTTCGTATACGTGTACGTAAGTTTTCAAGACTCGTAATCTTCGTCTGATAGACGTGCGATTTGATAAAGCCCCATGCAAAGAAATCTAAAGGGGTTAAATCTGGTGATCTTGCTGGCCAAGGTCTGTTGCTTCCGCGTCCGATCCAGCGATTTGGAAAACGTCCATTTAGATAATCCTGAACAATTTTGGCATAGTGACAAGGAGCACCATCACGTTGATAGACGACGGTACTAACAATCCTCTCCCCGTCGTCTATCAACATGATGGTGCTCCTTGTCACTATGCCAAAATTGTTCAGGATTATCTAAATGGACGTTTTCCAAATCGCTGGATCGGACGCGGAAGCAACAGACCTTGGCCAGCGAGATCACCAGATTTAACCCCTTTAGATTTCTTTGCATGGTGCTTTATCAAATCGCACGTCTATCAGACGAAGATTACGAGTCTTGAAAACTTACGTACACGTATACGAACTGCTGCAGATAACATAACCCCGCAAATGCTCCAGAATGTGTTTAGAAATGCTGCGGAAAGATTTGAGCTGTGCAGGGATACCGATGGGAGTCACGTCGAATCCTACTCTTAATTATTTAATAAATGTTACCACTTTATCATTTTATGATTGAATTCCATATAATTTCCAAGTGCTTCACAAAAATAGATCCTGACTTTATGTACACCCTGTATATATAAGAACGATTGCGGGGAAAAGGTTTCCATTCGGTGACGGGAGCTTAACAGTGAAGCTTCACGGAAGTGAAGCTTCACTGTTAAGCTCCCGTAGAATGACCCAAAGGCCATTCTCAGTCTACCGAGGGGTGAGATATCCGCATGGAAGCGGGATTGGGTCCATTTTTTCAACTATACTGCGGACGGCTGTTCCCTTGCAGGAAAGCGTTATAATTAGATCTTTACACGGTAGAAGACATAATGGCCGGGGCTAAGCCTAAAGAAGCGCTAAAAAACATTTAAAACGTACACGGGACGAAATTGTCAAAGATATAAGGGAAAAAATGCGTGATGGTGGAAATAAAAACCGGAAGAAGAATCGCACTGTACGGAGGAAGAAGAAGAAAAAGAAGGGTTACCAACTCGTGCGTTAAACGTAAAAGGTCAGAAAAAAAATGTTCTACTTGCGTGAAAGCTATGGTTGATCACCTTTTTAACTAACATAAACTAAGGACGTTGCGCTCGTGGTTCATAGGCTGATTGCTACTTGTCGAGAGAGGTGTCACTATTTCTGGCGCACCATGGCACGTTTCTTTCATCCATGTAGTTCACAATGTTGTAAATCTTTGACATGCCCCCGACACAAATATCTATAGAGCAGAGCGACTTCATCACAGTTAACCCACTGAACACTATTAGCTCGCCAGGGTGCTCCTATAGAGTTCGTGATCCCGAGCTCAAGCCCATACTTTATTGACTCAAGCTGTGTGCACATGTATGCTAAAGGATTGCGAAAATGACTACGATTTATACCAAGAAACAAACTTTTTACACTCCATATTCAGCCAGTGTGACGTGTATTTAAATCAGGTCAACATCTCTGCAGGGTCTGGCTACTACCACCTACGATCCTATCTGGAAAATGTCCCCAACTTTTCAAAAGAAGCGAAGGATACCTTTCTAACTGCAGAAGGTTATTATCAAGGTAAAGAAGTGAGTAGTATAAAGAACAAGTTTAAAAATTCTAAAAAGAAGGTGTATTGCTTCTGACGTCTTCAGACAGATCTCACGTTCCAGGAAATGTTGCTTGTAAATGGGGTCAATATGAAATTAAAGCTCACCCGTACGAGCCCTGAGATTTGTTTAAATCTGGGTGCTGATTAAGAAGAGGGCGCGAAGCCTGTGGTGATTCATATTATGGAGGCATATCTCCGCGTACGTCGTGTGAAATTATGCTCTGTTAAGCAGATGGAAATTGAAAAAAATTTACTACATGCCACAATGAAATACCTAATTAATAGAGGTCAGCTTACGATGTTCACAGTACCTTCAGTACCTTCAGGCTTAACATCCAAACAAATACAAAATGTTGCTCTCGGGGCTCTGCCTAAAAGGGGTATTAATTGGAATACAGAAGCACGCTTCTGTGAATTGAAAATACAAAAAATCTTGCATTTAAATTCGAAAATTTCGGTCTTAAAAATGTAACTGTATGTGGGACATTGGAAACGAGTTATTCAACAGATGACGAATATTTACTTTGCTCCGCCTATTTCTGTGTGAGTATAAACACACACTTAAGCCCACAGCAGAGCGGAAACATCTCAGTCAGGTTAGAGTTCGACAAACCGCTAGTCGCTCCTATTAGTGTAGTAGTTTATCTTGAGTCGCAAGCTCTAATCGAAGTTGATAAGTTTAGAGGTGTAGTCACAGCCTTTTAAAAATGGACACGGTTACACTCCAGAGTGATGAAGAGTGACCGATTTACACGCCCCACATTTATTAGCGTGTTTGTGAAGAATGAAACGTTGAAACTTCCAATCACGAGAGACTGCGGTGCACTTACCATGAATACAGACGTGAGGAGTGAAGAGGGGATCCATTTGATAGCCATCTATTTTAAAAATAGGGAACATATGTACTACTTTAATTCACTGGGCGGACATCCATGGAATGATGCTATTATTGTAAAATTTCTCGAACAGTTGCAAATTCCACAAATAGCATGAAATCCTTACCGATTCCAGAGTTTCTACAGCAGTGTTTGTGTCCAATACAGCTTGTACTTTCTTATGCATATGACTCGTGGAGGGAAATTTACAGAATTTCTGCAATTATTCGACTCGTGTAATCCTCAGGGTGATGATAAATGTGTGTAGGCAGATAAAAAGCCGATTCCTGTTTGTAGTCACTCGATGTGTTGTGTGAAGTTTAATGTGTATATGTCATAACCATGCGACCTACCATATCCATGGTTGAGCCGTATCCATGTTTGTGCCATTAGAAGTTCGCTCTGAGAAGCGAATGTCCATTAATTTCATTCCATTAAAGTACAAACAAGACAATTAACGGTTTATATCGTTTAACATTTCCATCAGAATATTTCCCATATCTCCACTTTCCATTTGTTATACAGGGTGTCCCATAAGTCCGGCATCATAGGAGAAATTCATATTTTTCTATTTCTACAAGCTATAATTTATGCTCGGGATGCCAATTTCCCGTCCACCATTCTGTTCAGTGACGAGGCTGTTTTTTTATGGAAATGGTGAGGTAAATCGACAGAACACCCGCTACTGGTCTCAAAACAACCCTCACTGGTATACCTCTTCAAAGGAACAAGGTGCATCTCGGATGATGGTATGGTGTGGCATTTGGAAGGATCGCATCATAGGCCCCCTCTTTTTCGATGAACATGTCACTGGAGGCACCTACCTACGTATGCTCAAGGAAGAAGCATTTCCCAGTGTCTTGAACGAAGAAGGAAATTTCCAACATGGTTCCAGCAAGACGGCGCTCCTGCACATTACAGCACCCAAGTAAGGGCATACCTGTACCAACAATTCCCTGGTCATTGGATAGGACGTCGAGGGCCTGTGGAATGGCCAGCTAGAAGCCCAGATCTCACGCCACTAGATTTTTATCTCTGGGGACACTTGAAAGCGCTGGTATACGCAGAGAAAATTAGGAGTGTTGAACATTTGCGGCAGCGCATTATTGGGGCATGTAACACCATTACTCCTGACATCATTCACCGTGTGCTTGCTGACTGGGTATCACGTCTGAATTTGTGTATTGAAAATAATGGTGGACATATTGAGCACGTTTTTTAAATAAAAGCTTTTGTTTTGCCTTTTTTTATTATTTTTCCTATGATGCCGGACTTATGGGACACCCTGTAGAATTTATTATAATTAATTATTGTTCTCTTCCATCTAACCTTCATCCCTAAATTTTATTAGATTATGCATGCACATTGAATGTGGCATGATTTGAACCCTTGTTTGTACTTCTTTACTCATTTACTTAATTCTTCCTCAAATGCATCCAATTCCTTAATATTATTGCATACTCGTATAAGTATATATATTTAATTAATAGTTTCACTCACTCTTGTACCATGGCTGTAAACCTTTCATTACTGTCTCTCTAATTCGTTTCCTCTCATTTCTCCCAATAATGACTTATACTGTACGTACGAATTAAATAACTATGGCGTATTAATTATAATTTAACGTATTGCATAATTTGATAAACTATGACGTCATAAAGTAACTTAATTCCCTTCACATTTACCATACCTTGAATACTGAATCATTTTTTCAGGATGTGGGCATCTTTAGTATCCAATGTATGGCAAATTCTTTAACATATAATAAACACTTTACACTCTATAAGTCACTATTTACATGTTGTGTCCTGTCTGGTGTTATGCAGTATAAATATTATTTGACCATATTCATTCATATACTAATGTCTTGGTTTAGATTTATAATGTTAAATTCTTGACTGAATTTCTCTGAAACCCTATAAATTCATTCATTTCATTCATTTATTTTTGACCTACTTATGTCCTATCAACATATCAACCCAAGTTTACTCGTGTCCGTCTATATTACGCACACAACCTATTGTGTGACGTACTAGTATGTGTAATTTATGCATTCGTACATGCCCGCTGATCATGATTACGTACATAGCTGCCTTACATGTAAATACGTCCACATGTACATTCATTTATTTAAATTTTTACTTTTTCTTTTAAATACACTGGCCGACAAAATCGAACTTTTTTCTCTCATCAAAGATGTATACACACCTTTCTAGACCAGTTTTGTACGCTGATTCCAAATCTGTTTTCGGGTTTCCTCTAGCACATCTAGTTATTGAAATATGACTGGTGTTAATTTCAGCACAATTTATCGTAAAAGTACAACGTTATTCATGAAAAGAAATGTACACCAACATAAAAACGTTGCGAGTACGATTTTATTTTGTAAACCTTGTCCGAATCGTCGTGATACAACATCCAGCAGTAGTCTTCCAGCATACTTTCGTTCCACAAACCTTGGTAGCGATTTTCTATTGACTGGATGTCTGGATGGAAGCGTTCCCCCTGTTCGTCATTCACCGCGCAAAGGTTTACGGGAAAGAAATCTAGATAAGAATGTAAAAAAATGTATTTTCAAGGACATACGACAACCCATTTATTGATATGCATCGAGCAGTTTCTGAACTCCATCTTTGTATGCGGGAGACTTGTGGTTACCAAAGAAGTTTCCACAAATCCATTTGAAAACCTGCCATGTTTTTAGTTCTAAGGCATTGAGGCTTTCTTCAAAGCCTTCATCTTGCAGAACCTCCCTGATTTGGGACCCCACAAAGATTCCCTCCTTCAATTTCGCGGCACTGATGTTTGCAAATTTCTCAACAAGGTATCGAAACCCTCTCGAATTCGCCTTACCAATCGCTTTCACAAAATTTTTCATTAAGCCGAGCTTAATGTGGAGAAGTTGCAGGAAAATCTTCTTTGGATCAACTAAAGGAACACACTGGATACTGCCCATTCCTGGCTCGTATGTGCTTCTTTGATGCCAATCACGTCTGATGTAATGATCCGCGGTAGCACGGCTGTCCTATAGGCATAGGAAACAACAGTATTTCGTGAACCCTCCTTGCATGCCCATTAACATGCCAATGACTTTGAGATCACCACAGATTTTCCATTGATGAGTGCTGTATTGGATTGTTTCGAGTAGTATATTCATGTTATCGTACGTGTCCTTTAGATGAACGGAGTGGGCGATCGGGATGGACGGCTTTAAGTTCCCGTTATGCAGGAGACCGCTTTCAAGCTTCGCTGTGAGGAATCAATGAAGAGGCGCACTCAGATGGAATGTGTACCTGTGACAAGTTCTCGAAAAGTCCATTGATATCATGTCAAGAGCAGAGCGGACCGTCTACTGTAAAGAATATCGCCAAATCATGGTTTCGTTTCCGATAGTGACACACTCGGACGTTCTTCTCAAGTAAGTTTTTCTGCTTGAGTCTCGAGGAGAAAAGTTCTGACTTCTCTTTGGAGAGGGTAGGTCTGAAATTAGGTCATTAAACTCGTTTTGAGTAAGCCTCTCCGGCTCCGATTGCTCTTCGTCAGGTTTGTATTCAAGATCGGTCGAAGGTGCCGCATCTCCGCCACTCACACCTTAGTCGAATTCCCTTTCGTCTTCTAAAGAATCGAGTCCATGCTCTGGAGGTACCGGAATCGGCATCGTGTCATCGTGAGGGATCTGTCTGATCGCGGAGTCTACATTCCGATAAACGATGTTATGCTTTTTCTTTACTGAAAATTCAGTTAAGTTAACATTGCAAACGTAACAATCGCCATGATGGTTTCTCGGCTCCCTCTATATCATGGGTATAGCGAACGGCATCGACTTTTTCCTTTGGTTCAACCAGTCACGTTATCCATTCGAACAAGCGGTACAGATAACCTGTGGCGCCCACGCCTTATCTTGGTCGCCTAGTAGACAGCCGAAGTATAACCGATAAGTTTTTTGAAGATCCATCGTGATTATACGCCGTTGTGATTTAGTCGTACACGTAACAGAAATTGTCGGGGTGAGTTTTACACTTTCGAGGTACGTTGATCGATGAGTGGGTTGATGTAAATCACCTAAAAAATTAAAATGCGTAAGTGGGCAGCACAAAACAAAACAAAACACTACACACAACTCGACATGTGACTGTTTCTCCAAAGAATAAAAGGGTGTACACCTAAAATACCACAAGACAACCTGCAATGTAATGAAATCAGAGAAAAATTTACAAGAAGATTCCACAGAACCGGTCCTACAGACAAAGCGATTCGTGAACTTGTGAACAAATTTAAAGGAACTGGATCCGTACACGACGAGGTGGGAAGAGGACGCCCAAGGACAGCACGTAACAGTACCGAACAAGTACGACAATTGTTTGAGGATGAACCAACAACTTCGGTTAGGGAGGCCGGTCGAAGACTCAACATATCCAAGACAACAGTTCATAGAATCTTGCTTTCGACACTGATGAAAAAGGCTTTGATACGGGATGTTACAACAAAGATGCGTTCTTGTGTATTCATTATTAATAGGGTTCTGAAAGAGAATGAAAATAAAACTATGAAAAACTATGAAAAAATTATGAAAATAAAATTATGAAAAAAATTTAGAAATTTATACATTTTTAACACATATTAAACATGATAAACATAAATAAAAGTGTGTTTTTAAAAAATTTGTCCGATTTCATTGAAATAGATAGTTAATTCTGGGACACCCTGTACTCCTAATCCATTTTTCCCCATCCATGCAAGGTCACTGGTTCGTTATCTGCTTACGTCACATAATTATCGACGTTCTCATTACTTGTACTTATTCTTTCTACCTAACTCATTCAAATTCTATGTTACTGATGTGTTACGTTATCATAAATGTCCATGTACTTCCAATGGGAAGTACATTGTATCTTTCCTCTGCTTTCCTCATCGCTGGCTATGTAGACTTTCAAACTATAAATATACAACATTGTTATTAATCCCCTTTAAATTATAGAACAATGGCTATCTCTAATTCATTATATAAATTTATCACCTATTTAGATTACTTCAGTATGAGATGTCAATTAACAATTTGCTAAAATTGTAATTAATTGTAATAATTTAATGTGATGTAATTAATGTACTTAATGTACTAGGGGCATGTCGGCACCCCGATTATGTTACCACTTTGGAAAATTAGTACTTTTTGTTAATTTTTTGTTAATTTTTTATCTTTCTAAATTTCTTTGCATGCTTAAATTATGTTTAACGTCAAGAATTGTTTAGATCTCCAGTTAAAGAGGGAACTTGACTTTCAACTGCACTCTCCCAAAATTTAGACTTGTTTATTTCTTGTATTGTATTTATTTTTTTTATTTGTATAGTATTTATTTCTTGTATAGTGTGTTTCTACCTCGTGGTGTACGGACGTTTTGTTTCCGCTCTGTATAATATCGAAATAACTAGTATTTATAAGTTCAGCGATAAATTGTAACTTATACCAGTGTGTGTATTAAATATCAGTGAATTCGCGATAATAATTTATTAAGTGAAAGCCGGTGGCATATAGCTTGCACAAAGAAAAAACATCACTTGAAACAAAAATTGAAAACACTTCGAACGGAAAAACAGTTCTGAGATTTGTACATTAGGCCTCTAGAGGGAAAAAAGGTCAGACACAATTTGGAAGAGCCATAAAGCGAAGGTCGAGTTATCGAGAGAAATTTGAGAAGCGAGAAGAAAAGAGGAAAATAAAGGAAAGAATGGCAAAAACACGAAGAAATGTATAAATTGCGGTGCATCCAGAAAAATGAATAGAGCTGAATTATGTTTAATGGAATGCGATGTACAGTGCTTACAAGAAGTCTTGCGCCTCTGTCTCGTCCCAAGCTATTCTGTTAGGTATAAAATGGGCGGTCCTTATGGCAGCGGAGGTGTGTTCGGATTGGTGCACATAATTGCTCTAACGGTGTAAGAGATACTTAAATTCACGTGTGTATTATGCCATGTAATGTGCGTAATAAATAATCATTTTTAAATAGTTGGAGCGTTCAAGGTCATCTGTAATAATCTATCGACTACCCCTCAAGCCCACTCTCAACACTTAGATTCCCCTAAGTCACAGGCGTCTTCAAGTAACATGAATGCGTAGAGATCTAAGGTGTTAGATTCCATATTATATAATTTATGTGCTAGGTTTAAGAACGCTGGCATTGAAGGATGGAAGGAAGGGACAGTAAAAGCGATAATAGGTTTAATGAAGGAAGTGGAATGAGGATGGAGGTAAGCGTTGCTATGTCGAAGGAAACGAGGTTGGGTGGGGAATTACGAAGGGAGGAGGAAATGCTAAACACAAACTCAAATATTTATTTTAATGCCCTACACCTAGAAAGACAAAGAGCAAAATACCTTAAACTAACAATGAATTGACAGAAACAGAAGAGTCTGGTCTTAGACGCACTGATAGGTTTAACGTATGTGGCTAGAGGCCGCCACTCAGAATTACCACTACTACCTAAGTCATAATAAGGTTATTTACTATGACAGAGTAGTCATGAGTAGTTATGGAAATAAAATATGATTATACTGTTGATGGATGACTATATTCAGTTGGGATATAAACTATTGCTGACAATCTTTGGATCCTTGGCTTTTAAGACGAATTTTTTGTGCATATGTTCAACAAAATATGAAATTGGCTGATTATTATTACCATTCGAAGGGTTGGTACCCTTCACAACCGAAATCAATTTCAGAAGGGGGGTGCATGGTATCCTCATTTCCTTTATCGTCCCAGCACGCTTCACATAAGCCATTTACACAAAGATGGAAAGGCCGTCTGTGCACCATGAGACGACCCAGGCAATGCGGAGAGCAATGGTGACATTGCATGAATATGGTGTGCCAATAAGAGAAATATCAAGACGACTAGACGTTCATCGAAGCACTGTCGAACGGTGGATTCATCGGTATGAAGCAGAAAACTCAATCGCTACTTTGCCGAGGTCTGGTCCTCCGCGTTCAACATCTCAAGAGGAAGATGCTGCGATTGTTAATCATGCCAGAGAGCATCCGTTTGTTCCAGCGACGCATATTTACAGACACCTGAACCTTCGTTGTAGCGCAAATACAGTGAACAACAGACTTCACGAGGCAGGGTATTTTTCTCGCCGTCCAGCTATAAAACCTGCATTGACGATTGAGCATAAAGAGGCGCGGATGGGATTTGCCTTGCAATACTTGCCGCAGGAGGAAGAATTCTGGAGAAAAGTTGTGTACTGTGACGAAAAACATTTTCAACAGATAGTCATGGTTCCCTGCATTGTTGGAGGCAGCGCGGAAAACGCTATGAAGAAGGAAATGTTTTCCCGAGCAAACGTAGTGGTCACATCAATCTCGGTGTGTGGGGCTGGATGTCTGGCTATGGTGTCGGAGAATTGACTCAAGTAGATGGACGCTCTACTGGACAGCCATATTGCCAAATACTGGAAGAGGTGCTGCTACCCAGTGTTCGTGCGTATCTGGTTCCAGCACCGGAACCATTTTACTTAGTGGAAGATAACAGTCCCATTCATAGGAGTAACGTTGTGAGAGCGTGGTACGAAGATCACCCGGAGATTATTAATCTATTTCTGCCACCACGTTCTCCTGATTTGAATCCGATTGAAAACCTTTGGGCAATAATGATTAACGAATGGGAGCAACGCAATGAAAGAACATTTGAAGCACTTTTAGCTCACAGAAAGAATAGTTGGGAGAGCTTACGCCGAACACCAAACATTCCCTACAATCTGGCCTCTTCTATACCGCAACGATTGCAAAAAATTATTGATGCCGGAGGTAGCTATACGAAATACTGATGTTAAAGCCATGACGTAAATGTGTATCGAATATATATTTATGTTAATATAGAATTTTATTATATTTTTATGTTTGACATCTATAAAAGTATATATTGTGACCATGAAAGAACTTCACTTATCCTTAGTTAGAATCTTTTCTTGCAATGTCTACGCTCGTGGAGATGATAATATATGCATTGTTCAAACAAACTATGAGAAGGTAATAGTTTCAGGAAAAAAATAAAAACTGGCAACATCGAGGTCATCACATGTTTATGGGAATTGTCATATGATATGCTACCAATAAACTCTTATATACTACTATATACAGTACACTATATTACGTAATAATTACGATGAACAAATCAAATGCAAATTTCTCTGATTCACGGCCCACCAGTCTTGCTTTAGACCAGTGGTAGTCAAACCGGGTACGCGTACCCCTGGGGTTACGCGAGGGGTTTCATGAGGGTACGTAAGCTCTGCTGCAAAAACAAGCAAGTTGGTTGATCAATTATAAAATGAATTTATACAATTATAATTATCATCTATCATTTAAATTTTTTTGAAAATATATATTATAATCATTTATTTATACTATTAATATTTAATTATAAATTTAACTCAACATTCGTACAAGTTATTATTAAATTATTTAATATTATTTTATATTTTTTTATTTTAATATTTTACTGAAATTATTATTAAATTACCCGATATTGGTACAAATTGGTACGAATCGTACGATGCTGTAAAAATAGTAAATTATATCAAGTCTCGAGCAGTGAATTCACACCTCTTTAGAATTCTTTGTGAGGAGATGGGCAAAAATCATACTCAGTTGCTTTTGCACACTGAAGTGCGCTGGCTCTCACGAGGAAAGGTATTAACACGACTTTTTGAACTTAGGAATGAAGTGAGAAATTTACTTAACAGCCGAAATTCAGACTTATTAAAATTTATAGAAAATAAGGAGTGGCTTTGTAAACTGAGTTATTTGGCAGATATATTCACCAAATTAAACGAACTTAATCTTCAACTTCAGGGGTATGACAAAAATATATTGCTGGCACAAGAAAAAGTCAAGGGATTTTTTGGGAAAGTTTTATACTGGATAAAGTGCATAGAAGACAATAATACCACACCTTTCCAAATATTCAGCGAATTCTGTCACGAAAACGAGTTTCTTGTCAGTGACTCAGTTATGAATATTATAAAGCAGCATTTAGTGAGCCTTCGTGAATCATTTTTGCATTACTTTCCATGTATTAATAGAGATTCCCCACAAAGTGAATGGATAACGAATCCGTTTTCGAACCTTGCTGTGTCTAATGCGGAGCTTCCCGCTCGTTTAAAAGAACAATTGATTGAATTGGCAGCTGACAGCTCACTTAAACATAAATTCAATGACTTTTCTGTCTCCGAGTTTTGGAAATTGGCCCATATTGAATACAAAGAATTAAGTGAATTTGCTATCAACAAACTACTTCCATTCCCGTCCACCTATTTATGTGAAAAGGGATTTTCGGCACTGACAGCTATCAAGTCGAAAGAAAGAAACCGCCTACATCCAGAAGCTTGCCTCATAATGGCACTCACAAATGTTCGTCCGCGAATAGAACAACTTGCTAGTGACAAACAGTCCCACCCATCGCATTAATTACTTGTAAGTATTTAAAATATATATTTTAAAAGCTCAGACGATTTCTAATTAACTGTATTAGATTCTAATATTTGCCTGAGTTAAAATTTGTGTAAATTGCTTGAGTTGTGTAAAATGTAAATTGTATAATTAAAATGCTATGATATATATATATATATATATTTATCTAATAATTAGGTGGTCGTAAATAAAGATCGTTTGATAGCTTCATATTCTGTGTAAATTGTATAATAACATTTTTATTTTGGAAACTGAGGGGGAGGAGGTACGCCATAATAAAAAAACAAACTAAAGGGGTACGCCAAGGAAAAAGTTTGAATACCACTGCTTTAGACTAATGACTTTCATAAGATGGAATAGGTTTAACATAGTTCGTTTAATAGGTTACCACTTAAAACAATGGATAAACTATCTATTAGTGAGACGACCGTGACTTCCTCGAAATGCGAGCGCGTGAGAGGTTCACTGAGGAATTTGGTCATTAGATTCTTCACGTAGGATATATATCACAAACAACAATATTGACAACAATTCCCAACAATTACTTAATATCAATAATTGCATTTGAGCAAATAATTTAGACCTGCGTCAAAATAACTTAGGTATCATGCCATGATTTGGGATATTTGCCGAATTAGTCGTTCTCTATAGTCTACACTCTACAGTATATATTGAGACGGTATAATGTAATGCCCAGCTAATATTATGATGACTAGGATTGCTCCATAACCATCCCAACATCCCGAAACTTGCTCCATTCTGCTTCTTAATCATTTGTATTTTAAACACTAAAATGTAGCAGAAGTGACGTAATAATGGACGTCATTGATTGTGTTAGAGCAGTTATGTGCACCAATCCGAACACACCTCCGCTGCCATAAGGACCGCCCATTTTATATCTAACAGACTAGTTTGGGACGAGACAGAAGCGTGAGACTTCTTGTAAGCACTGTACATCAGCTCTGTGATTGCAAAAATGAAGCAGACCAAACCTCAGGCTTAAAATGCATTCTGTGCAATACCTTTATTCACTACGAATGCCGAAAACGAAAATGAGATGGACAACACACTGCAGGGAGGGACGAAAGCATCCTCAGATAAAGAAATACCCACGGCAAAAGAAAGATACGAAGTACACGCTGAAAAATACCCCACTGAGTAGGGTAGAAGGGGTGGCGGAGCAGAAGAAAATTGAATCACTTAAGACTCAGAGGGAATTTAAACAACGGACCATATGCGAATATTATAAAACAGGTTCGTGCAAATATGGCTCAAACTGCATATACAATACATTATAGGGTGGAGTGAAAACATTAAATTTAAGAAATTTAATATGCCTGAGTGCTAAAAAGATACCAATTGTAAAACTGATTAAAATGCCAAAATTTGAAAAAAATCAGATGGGGCATTTACACCCCCAAGCCCCCCCTAATTTTTGCAAAATTTGGAAAATTCGCACATTTTCCCAAATAACTCTTAATCTATATCAGATACATAATTGGTTACTTACAGTAGATCACTAGTATTAGGCATTATGGTAGAAACAGAGTGATGAAAACTCCATGTAAATCGGGTAATCAGTTAACAAGATAACTCTATATTTCTGAGACAAACATAACATTCTGCAGTTACGGTAAATTTGCCAATTTTTCCAAATAACTCCTAAACTATGCTATATACAGAGTTATTTACTTAGACAACTGTTATTAGGCATTGTCTTAGAAATAGTGATGCAAACCGCATGTAAATCAGATAAATAGTTAAAGAGATAATTTTAATTTACTTAAAGAGATATAAAATTTAACAATTTCTGTTTTCTTTCGCAATGTGTGCATGTGAACGTGTATGTATATTTATGTGTGATGTAATCTATGATTGTGTGTATTGTATGAATGTGAATTCTGCAAATAGTGACGCATTACATAATTACACAACGACGTCATTATTGCGTCATCACCACTCAGTCGAATGAGCAAAACTGGGACGAGATTTGACATGAAATCTGATTAGTCGGTGATGACTCAAACTAACTTTCATTAGTTCCTTCTGTGATTTCATTAAGCGAGTAGTGTATCAAAAAATATGACTTGTGTTATGCTTAGATCGTCTTTTGTGTACCCTATTTTCGGGATCGTAGAGCCACTTAATCTTAATGTCCTTCCTACCTACGGGGATGTTTTAAAAAATTTCCTCTACATAAAACATAATCATGACCTTCCTAACAGAGGTCTCGTGGATACCATATCTTCAAATCTTACAAAGTCTGTTATTGAGATTTGGAAAAAGGCATCGATCCCTTGCGTCTCTTTCTAAGGAATTAAAAACATAATCCAGACGTGGTATGAAAAGTACTGCAATTTAATGAAACACCATGGCAGAACCGGCTCTGCAAGCTTTAACACAGAAACGTTGATGTATTTAAAGAGCGCTGTGATTGGATGTGATAGTACTAACGTTAATGTTGGAATTCATGGAGGGATCATAAGGTCACTTGAAGAGAAACTTGGTCGCCCACTTCAGTGGTTTATTTGTCTTCTCCACACAAATGAGCTACTACAACAGCACCTATATTCATATATATAGATGGACCAACAACAGGGCCTTCTAGTTAGTTACTCAGGAGTAATTGGCAATAAACTAAAAAAATGCGAATATATGTCTGTTGTAAAATTCAAAGCTATCGAAATGCCAGCAATACTTCAACACCAAGAACTAGACCTCAGTTATGACCAGAAGTTATTATTTGATATTTGTCAAGGAGTAAGTTCAGAAATAATAGATGACAATCTTCTCAACGAAAACCAGGACCAGTATCTAATTCTAGATGGCTCACGACAGCCATTAGAATCCTCAGACTTTATGTGGCAACACTGTGCCCATCGGAAGAACTGAGGAATTTAGCTACATTTGTTATTAAAATTTATGCTCCTTGTTGGTTTAAGGTTAAGGCTAATCCTTCATGCACTTATGGATGAAAGCATTTACTTGACATGATTAAACTCAAGATATCTACCGCCACAACTTCAAAAAGTTGTTGACCCAGTTATTCAAAGAAATGCTTTCTCGCACATCCAGAAAATTTACTGTTATGTATGATGTGTGATGACAGAGACCGCATTCGAGAGCTTGCAGTCAGAAGAATTATCGCGATGAGAAAAGATATCAAACACAAGCCTTTTCAGCTGAGGAAATTCAAAGTGCCTGTCATAAATTTCGAGACAAATGATTATATTGATATGATATGTTGGGAAACCAGCGAAAGAACTGAATCCCCTTTGTTAAGATTTGTAGAGGATGCAGATTTACAACTTTGGTTACAAGAAACGTAACATTCCAAAGCTAAACATCGGAAAGTTTCCGTGCCACACGCACCCCCCACCCCACCCACCCAAATGCTTCTATATGATGAGGAATGGAAAATGCAGGTACGGACCAAACTGCAACTTTTTCCACCCTCGTATGTGCAGATAGTCAATTACGGAGAAAAAATGCCTGAACATAGAGTGCCCGTATTTTCACATAAAAGGTATGCAAAGAAGAGAACGGGAAAGAACTGATCATATTCGACATAGAAGTAATAACAAGAGTAATGAAACATATTTTTTAGAAGAAATGAGGACAATAAAAGCGCAGCTTGCCCTTCTAGCAAGGAAAGACAGAACGCGGCAAATATTTGCAACACAACATTACGCACATCACCCTTCTATTGAGCACCACCCACCAATATTACAACAGACACAGTGGTATCACTGGCCGCAACCCCAATACTCCCAAATGCTGCGGTCGAACCAATAACACCAAACTGGAACCGACATCGACCAGGAAACGACTATCATTTAGGAAAATCGAACACGAAGATTAGAAACCCGATAATGTATTATATACAAATATACAAGGCCTCTATATGAACCATGCAGAATGCAAATTACAATACTTGCAAAATTTAACTACGGAAACCAGCATAGATATCATATGCTAACGGAAACACATTTACATAAGTGCGAAACAGGCTGTAAAAACTGCATCGAGAATACTGAAATAGCATTGCTGGACTTCAACATATACATAACAGATAGAGTGGCTAGACAAGGGGGAGGGTGTTGTATCTACGTCAAAAACACATGTGAGATGAAGGTAAACAAATCAAACAGCACAGTCGAAGTTATTATATTAGAAGTAAAAGAACTGAACCTAACCATTATGGACGTCTACAGACCACCAAACATCACAAAAAGTGAATTCTTAGTTTCCACTAATGAAATTCAAAACATGTTATAATTACTTGAAACTTCAGCAACAAATCCTATCCCCGTCGTCTATCAACATGATGGTGCTCCTTGTCACTATGCCAAAATTGTTCAGGATTATCTAAATGGACGTTTTCCAAATCGCTGGATCGGACGCGGAAGCAACAGACCTTGTGTCGCGAGATGACCAGATTTAACCCCTTTAGATTTCTTTGCATGGGGCTTTATCGAGTCGCACGTCTATCAGACGAAGATTACGAGTCTTGAAAACTTACGTACTCTACACACATGAATACTTGACTCTGCTTTCAAATTTTAAATAACTAATATTGTTTGGCCAAACACCTAACGCTAACTTTGCGAGGCTCTAACTCTCTGAGATAGTCTTTGGACAATGCCAAAAGATTAATGTTAAGGGCGGTCAACTTCACGTCTCGCAACGTTCGTTCTCTTACTAAGCTAATCAAATTAATTATTACCATCATTATTATTATCAAAATCATTGGTATTATAAAACGTAAACCGGATGTAAGGCGGATGTATAAAAATATCTCAGATGTATGACGAATTGATGACGTCAATTTACACTTCCTGTCTAAGCACACACACTTGCTCTCCTAGGTAATACTAAGGAGCAAGTGTGTCTACAGGGTAATCCAAAAATGTGTTAACAGGGTAATCCAAAAATTTTTTTTATTATTTCTTTATTGTTTCATACCGTACAGCTTAACATAAAATACAATACGATTAACATATGTAGATGCATATTCATTTTTATTAGATCCTTCAGGGGTATATTTACCAACATATATACGACCTAATGGTTTACCTAAATCATTTGTAGATATTTTAATTAAAGTATTAGGGAATTGGGCAGTTACGGCATCACCTAACTCACACACCTGTTTCAATCTACGATACAATCTAAACTCTTTAAAAGGTGAGAACCACTTGGTTCTTGGATGATTCATTACTTGCTCTGCACTATGAGAGGAGTCAAGATTAGGTTCAAACAAAACACAATGTGGAACAATTAAATATGGAGATGGGGATACCCCTACATTAGGTCCCTCAATTCTGTCCCTAGCCCCCTTCTTACGACCTATTGAATCTTCAAAATTAATCACATATCCAGACATATTAAGTTCTGGAATACTATGAAATGATACACCTGTTACTTGATAATAAGTAAATTTTAAAATGGTAGATTTAGACTCATTATTTAGAAGATCCAAACACAAAGTATAAAACCCATCACTATTAACACCAAAAGTATTTTTAGATAAATAAACAAATTTCATTGAAGCTGTAACTATCTTCTCCTTCGAACGCCATTTAGGTTTCCTTCGAGGAACGTACTTCCTTTTTCGAGGAACAAACTTCCTTCTTCGATACATCTTGACCAGTAAATAATACACGTCACTCCAATGCAATCCCAATGAAGAGAATGAAGTTTAAACAATTTGTGGATCTATTTATAGATTCTGATTACGTCATATTATGACACGAATCCTATCCCCTTAGAATCAACATGATGGTGCTCCTTGTCACTATGCCAAAATTGTTCAGGATTATCTAAATGGACGTTTTCCAAATCGCTGGATCGGACGCGGAAGCAACAGACCTTGTGTCGCGAGATGACCAGATTTAACCCCTTTAGATTTCTTTGCATGGGGCTTTATCGAGTCGCACGTCTATCAGACGAAGATTACGAGTCTTGAAAACTTACGTACACGTATACGAACTGCTGCAGATAACATAACCCCGCAAATGCTCCAGAATGTGTTTAGAAATGCTGCGGAACGATTTGAGCTGTGCAGGGATACTGATGGGCGTCACGTCGAATCCTACTCTTAATTATTTAATAAATGTTACCACTTTATCATTTTATGATTGAATTCCATATAATTTCCAAGTGCTTCACAAAAATAGATCCTGACTTTATGTACACCCTGTATAATGGAGTCTGAAACCAAACCTATATTACTGAAGCATGTTCCAGAAAGACAAAAGAGAAAACGTAGCAAGCTCGAGAGAAAAATCAGGACGCTATTTAAACAACGGAAGTAAATCGTAAAACATCTCCACAGATGCAAATCTGATGCAAGGAGACTCAAACTAGAGAGGAAACTAGGCGAAATGGAAATGGACCTAAAGCAAACATTCATACATAAGACAAACGAGGAGGAAAACAAGGGAGCAGAAAACTTAAAAAAATAACCCAAAATACTCCTACACTTTTGAGAAGAGAGTATTGGTCCGTTGATAGACGGGGAGGCCAAACACGCGAATGACCCCCCCCAAAAATGAGCGAACTGCTTAAGGAACAATTTAACTCTGTGTTTAGCACCGCTAAGTCCGAGATGAAAGTAAAAAACGCAGACGAATATTTCGACAATGATACAAATCAGCCAGACAAATTCTGGCACAAACCTATTAATGGATTTAGAGTTCACGGAAGGAGAGGTAATTAAGGTTCTATCACAGATGCGAGACAATTCGGCACCAGGGCCAGATACACGTAGTGTCACATTCCTGAAGAAATGTAAAGAGAGTATTGCCAAACCGCTATACTTACTACGGAGGAAATCACTCGACACAGGACAAATTCCACTCACTTTAAAGAACGCGAACATTGCCCTTTTATTCAAGGGTGGTAACAGAGCAATGCCCAAGAATTATCGGCAGGTAGCTCTCACCTCACACCTTATAAAGTGCTTTAAACTTATCATTAGAAGCGAAACTACCTACTACCTGCAAGAAAAGAACTTACACAACCAAAATTAACATGGTTTCATGGCTGGAAGATCATGCCTATTACAACTATTAGACCACCAGGAGAAAATATTGGAAACAATGTTTTGAGGACAAAACATGGATGTACTGTAATCTATACTGACTTTGCCAAAGGCTTCGATAAATGTGACCATGGAATTATAGCACATAAACTTAAGAATACAGGAATTACTGGAAAGCTGGGAAGATGGATATTTAATTTCTTGACGCAAAGAACACAAAGAGTGGTGGTAAATGGAGCTAAATCGGAAGTCTCGTGAGTAGAGACCTCTGTCCCACAAGGGACAGTACTAGTTCTCTTGCTGTTCATAGCAATGATTGCAGATATTGATGCAGATATCAATGACAGTATTGTATCATGTTTCGCAGATGACACAAAGATATGCATGGAAATATTGAAGGAAGGTGACATAGAAAGATTACAAAACGACAATGAAATGTTATTCCTTTGGGCAGAAGACAACGATATGAAGTTCAACGAAGAAAAATTCCAACTTCTAAGATATGTTAATAACAAGGAGCTACAGGAAAAAAGGGTACAAAACTCTGCAAGCCAAACAGATAACACCAAATCCACAAGTCAGGGATCTTGAAGTAATAATGTTGTCGGATGCAGAATTCAGAGAGCAATATCACATCAAAATTACAACGCTAGAAAAATAATGGGAATCATCTGAGGAGCTTCCGCAGCAGAAAAGCAAACATCATTCTCAAATTATGGAAAAGTCCAGTCCTATAATTGAGTTTTGCCGCGTACTCACAAGCCCATACAGAAAACGAGACATTGCGAACACTGAAGCTATACAAAGGACTTTTACTTTTGTAGTCTCGACTACAATCACTGAAACTCTACTCTCTCGAAAGAAGGCGCGAGCAGTACACAATAATATACATATGGAGAATACTTGAGGGCTCTGTCCCTAACCTTAGAAATGAAATAGAAACAAACTTGAATGAGAGAAGAGGCAGATTTTGTACAGTCCCAGCTGCGATGGGACAAGGGGCCATGAAACCGAGGATGGAAAATACCCTCAGAATACAAGGCCCAAAGCTTTTCAACGTCCTACCAAAAGAAGTGAGGAATCTCCAGCAAACCGACCTGAAATACTTCAAGAACCAGCTGCGAAGATTCCTGTACAAAGTCCTTGACCAGCCATGCGTGGCTCGCTACGAGGGCAGGAGGAGATCAGAGAGCAGTTTCCTCCTTCACCAAATCCCGCAAATGAGGCGTGATGCTGCAGAGGTGGTCGACCGTAGGTCAATCCTGAACCGTCGTTTGAACCCACCTAAAGTAAATACCTAAAGTAAAAGTAAATTAAATCATTCCTTCCTTAGTCCTTGCCCGAGGAGGTCAAACCACGCTACCTCGCCTTATAAATATTACCTTTGCTCTATCATATAAATTTAAGGAATTAACCAGAAATTACTTGTCCGCTTAAGCGCATTAGTGAAATAATAAACGTAGAGAAGTGAACGTTATTGTTTCCAGTTAGCGTGAAATTTACTTTACACATTTTAACCCAATTATACGCCTTACTTCACAAAGGGGTTAGTTAAAGTTATTCGATGGTGATCTTCCGAGACGACGTAGCTAACCGAGATAAGAGTGAACAACGAGAGTTAACATTTATTGCGGAGAGTAGTGTCCGCCCAATTGCGTTGACGTTAAACGTGATCCAAAGTAGAGTTCTTCTGGATCCCCATCATTCCAAGAGTGACATGGTCGGAAGCCCTACGGATACAATTCCGTCTACTAAACGAGGGGAACACTTACCGGATTCAGTCCATCGTCAGTTCTTACATTCGAGCGGAGATCCCGCACTACATTTGGAGGTCCCACCGAGACAGAGACATTTTAGTTTCCCATCGCAAAACCCGTCGTTCATGAGTCGATGTCACTACTTTGAAAAATATTTGAAAAGCTTCATGGAATTGATTTTTTTCACTCCTCCGAAGTCGATTTTCACCACTTGAAGCAACTTCAACTTGAACTCCACCGTCTGCAACCTCACTTTGAGTTACTTCATCGTTGACCTTCAATCAACTTTCGTCTACTGTAAAATTTCTTCATTGTAATTCTCCACAATCAACCCTATAAATTTACTATAAAAATTTCCATTGAAGAACTTCTCTTCGATATGTAATCTTCAATCAACTTTTGAATCACTGTTTGTATTTTTCTCCAATCCACCTCATCGACCGTCTTCCCGTTCAAGATCTTCCTTCAACGTTTTAAATTGTATCAAATTTGTTCCGTGCGCAGCATAGTTTTTAGTAATGTATTTCATAAATTTATAAAATGTATACCCAATAATAATTTGTGTAACGATTAAGGACATGAATCATGTTCTGTAATTATTTTAAAATGTAATGGCTGTTACATCTGTAATTAATTAAAAATGTATATATGTATATTGTTGTGCAATGAAAATTAGGTTTTTAGCGTGATGCATTTGTCTAATTTAAAATATGTGGAAATAGTTTCTTAGAATACAAAATCTCGCCCTTCATTCACCATGTAATAATAATAACAGAATAATAACAGAATAACATAATAATATAACCGGTGTTCATTCTTACCCTATTCGGCTAATACAGAACAAACTTACATTATTTCTAAAATTAAATCGTATTCTTTATGTTGCTCTCTGCAGGAGTGTCGAATGTTTGGTAAAATTTCTTGTCCTTCTCCCTCTCCCACATCATTGGCACTAAGCTGGATTTCCTCCACACCGTTACTGAACACCTCGGGGAAACGCTCCATCTCTCTTCTACTACTTTAAGAGAAAAAAATGAACAATGTTACACCTCAAATTAAGTTTACGCATAAGTACCCCCTCTATTCGATTAAATCACTTGTTTAAAATTGCACACAGCCTACTTTTTAATTAAAGAGGTTTAAAATTGTACATACACCTTCATGTGTATATATATTATGTACTATGGTATGGAAAGCCACATCACCTACAGCTTAAATTACATTTCATAGGAAAATAAACTGCGACACGACATGTCGCGTCGCCTTAGATCCGTCGTTTTAGCACTGATTCAACATAGCAAAGGTGCTAAAATAAAAATTATACTGTAACTGACACGGAGTCACGTTTATTGTGGCTTTCTAAAAGGGCATCTCCCCAAAGTAAATAGGAGGATCTTGAATTTATCCTGTTGTTACATAACAAAGTGATGAGATGATACAAGAGTGGAAATAAATACATGGATATATATATATATATATATATATATATATATATATATATGTACTGTATATATGGCAAATTTAAACGAGGAGTTGATATATGAACATATAATTTTCGAGGCAAATCACCGGACTAAATAAGTGATCTGGTAAGAAGGTTGTTTATTGATTGACACTGCACCAGGCTAATTATAATCTATGCGAATGCTCTATAATTGCAAAGGAGAATTGGCTACGGGAATCCTTTCAAAAACAAAAATAAAAATAATCCCCCTATTTCAAGTTGCTAGATCTTCAATATATATATATATATATATATATATATATATATATATGGGATTGAGTTGAGAATGGTACATACAGGCCATAAAAAAAATCAGAAATAAGTATAGGGAAATGTATAAAACAAACTTAAGCGCTTTGATTGAAAATGCAGAGTTTAAATACGAACATATAATTTTCCACTTAAATTCGTGTGTAGAGCGATGTGAGGGTACCCTAGCGTCCATTGCCAAAAAAGATAACTTCATTTAATTGGTAAGAATCTCAAATTAACTTAACTAGTTAATTTTGGATAGTATCTGAGCCAGCCCTGAGATATATATATATATATATATATATATATATATATATAACCTTTATATATATATATATATATATATATTTATATATATAAAACCTTTATATATATATATATATTCATATATATTTATATATATAAAACCTTTATATATATATATTGATATATATATAACCTTTATATATATATATACATATATATATAACGCGACTCGTTTAGATTTATTCCGAAGAAATAACAAAACTAAACTATTAAACATGAAAGGGCTAGGCACGTATACTTTTTTACACACAATTCAAATTAAAGCAGAATTTAAACGCTTTGACAGAAAACGCGGAACTGGAATGCAAACATATAATTTTCCACTTATAATTCATGTGTAGAGCAAAGGGTACCCAAGCGTACATTCCTCCGGGTTCTGTAAATTCATAAACGCTATCAAACTCTTGCGAAATGAGAAGCGTGCCGTTGTCTGCAGTCTGGAAAAGCAGCACAGCCGATTCTGCTCTTGAGATCGGTAAAAAAAATTCACTTGCGCGTATATATATATGTATAAACACATGTATATACATATATTCAAGACACTGCACAATTTTTTCTCACAACGTATCGCCTTCAAAAACGGCTGGTAAGAAATAGGGTTCTAATTCAGTGTTGATGAAATCTGACGTATTAGAACTCATTGTGGCTAACCAAGTGAGAATGACCACTTGGAAAAATTAATGCTGATTGTGGACTAGGTACATCAACAGCGTTTTTATGTGGTGGAAAGTCGCCCCCTTTCAAACGACGTGCGAGTAAGTTGAAGAGCCAATTACCAGCGTGCGGATGTTCTGATTGGCTGGAATACAACTGTGGGTGTCTTGAGAGAGCTCTTCGCCAAAATTGGATGATGATTCCCTCAGATTTTTTAAACTTTAATAAACGTGCGTTCCCAATAATAAATAATTATTTTAAATAAATTTTTAGTACTATCAAAATTTGATATTACCTTTGGTTAGCTTCCTCCCGAATTGTTCATTCTGACGAAGGTCAAGCTTATCGCTCCATCTTAGACCTACTGTTTAAAATGGAATCCGAATCATACCCCACCAGAAGCCTAGCGTCTTAACCACTACGCCACCCAGGGTACTCATTTATCTACCAACTACTTTCTTTTTTATTGTGTGGAAGGATGAACAGCTGGGTTTTACTGCGCTCCAGCTGCCGTCACCTGGTCTCAAACCCGGGGCCGATGGCTTCATAGTCAGCGACGTTAACTACTACACCACCGAGGCGCGTAATTTTTATTATTATTATTTATTGTTTATATATATTATATATTATTATTTATTGTTTTTATATATTATTTTATATATTATTATTTTAAATGTGTGTATATGTATATATATATATATATATATATATATATACTGTATATATAAACATTACACTCTTCTCTCTTCTGAGTTCCTTCCCGTGTAACAGAAAATAGACTCCCGGCGAATTCGACCTGGAGAGTCTTCGCTATGTATAACTCTCCCGGCACTCGTGGCAGAGTGTGCTGACGAATTTTGTTGGTCGGATGGGGAAAAGAAAAAGTTTGGCAAAGTTTTTGTTTAATGTGCTTGAATCAGATCGCCTTAATATTCGAAATACAATTAAGTGGAAGTCAGAGTTATTTATTAGACTTAGTCAGATTTTATCCAAGACTTCCTGCCTTTCTTACCGCGAGGCTTATTCTGAGTTAATTAATCGAAGGTAGTCTATTTGCTTCCCCTCGAAGGGAGACCTCTGACCTCCTGCGCGCAAGAATCTGAATTAATCTCTCGATACGGATAGGGCCTCCGCTGTCCCGATCCGGAGATTTGCGTCTATCCGCCTAGTGCAAAATTCTCAGTTAAGGGTGCTGAGCCCATTCTTTTTTATTCGAAAAAACGGAAGTACTCAACATCATTCGCATGAGGTGGTGACGTTATTACCGCGTGAATTCTGTTTGGTAGAAAGGATTCACTAACGCGAGATGCCTTTGCATCAATACGTGTCTGAATCTTAATTTGAACGGAAGTACGAAAAAATATAATCTACAGATCTACGGAAGCTAAGGCTAACAAAGACCCTAAGATCCACTCTAAGGTTAGCCCGAGAGAAAGGAAAGAGTAGGTGGTTAAAAGAGGAGAATAAGGGGTTAAGTAAGAAACAAAACCTATCATTCGTGGGTTAACATTTATTCAGAAAAAGAGAAAGAAAGACTCATCATCATCGTCCGCCGAGCACTGCCGACAAGTCGGAAAAGTAGTCAAACAGAATAGGAAAGGGGTGAAAGATAAAAAGAAATAAAATAAGAACGCTTACATACCATGCAAACACAGTCTTAACTCAAACACTGTCATACCATGCAAACTACAGACATGCAAGTAAAGAGAGGATAAAAAAAGAAAAAAAAGTAGGAAGAGTATAACAATAAGTGGGTTAGTTTACGCTACAAGCTACATCTTCGTTCGTGTTAGTCTATTTTTTTTTTTTTTATAATTTTATTGCTGGTATTTCACACGCTGGCATGTCACAAGTTGGCATTGATCGTCAACAGACTCATCCTCGACCATCACCCCGAGAGCTCCTATTGCTAACTGTTTTTTTATTTTAAACAACGTTAATATTTTTAAAATGCCTATCTAAACGGTTCTTAAACATATTAACGCTGGTTGAGTTCACGACTGACGTGGGAAGATTATTCCATTTATCAATTACTTTAAACGTAAAGAAGTTTTTAGCGATGTTAGTAATGAAACACATGCCACGCAACTTAAAGCCATTATTACGAGTATTGCTATTATCGAAAGTGAACAGTTTGTCAAAATTTACGTTATCGATTTTATTAACGATTTTGAAAACTTCATTAAGCTCCCCCCTTAATCTCCAAGTTTCGAGTGAATGCAAGTCTAACTCTTTAATCCTATCTTCGTAAGACTTGTTGCGCAATGACGGAATTAGTTTTCTAACCTATCAATATTTTTCTACGCAAATACTGGCACCAAAACTGAACGGCATATTCTAAATGAGGCCTGACTAGGGACTTGTAAAGGGGCGATATAATATCCTTCGATTTAAATTCGAAATTACGCGCCATGAATCCTAACATCCTATTAGCTTTTGCGCAAGACTCCAGGCACTGGTTCCTAACTTTTAAATCCTGAGA
Organism: Bathynomus jamesi; assembly: GCA_023014485.1. Taxonomy (NCBI): domain Eukaryota; kingdom Metazoa; phylum Arthropoda; class Malacostraca; order Isopoda; family Cirolanidae; genus Bathynomus; species Bathynomus jamesi. The sequence goes on from JAJOZX010001453.1 coordinate 354,708, forward strand.
TACGCGTACGCATAAATCCATTTCCTCGTCAACGCTCGCTAACTCTCTATGATCCATCATGTACGTGCAATTATTGTTACGAGAACCTATATGCAAAACTTTACATTTGTCTACGTTAAATTGCATCTGCCACTTATTCGTCCACTCCATAATCCTATTTACATCGTCTTGGAGCCTATTTCCATCGTCCTCGTTAACAACCTTACCGCCTATTTTAGTATCGTCCGCGAATTTTGACACGTTACTGGTCAAGCCTACATCTATATCGTTAATGTAGATTACGAATAGCAATGGGCCTAACACTGAACCCTGTGGGACACCGCTACCTACATCCAACCACCCCGATTCACTACCATTAACAACGACCCTCTGTCTCCTAGCACGAAGCCATTCCTCTAACCAGTTAGCTACCTGACCGCGTATACCGTGCGCTTTAACCTTCGCAATTAATCTTCTATGCGGAACTGTATCGAACGCTTTTTTAAAGTCTAAATAAATAACGTCAGCCGCTCTATGCCTATCGTATTCGCACACTGTTTCGTTATAAAATTCTAACAAATTAGTTAAACAAGATCTATGGCGTCGAAACCCATGCTGACTACTATTAATCAAATCGCGACTTTCTAAGTGATCGATAATACTATCCCTAACTGCGAATTCCAAATGTTTACCGACAAATGACGTTAAGCTAACGGTCCTATAATTGCTAGCTACTGTGCGGTCGCCTTTTTTAAAAATGGGCGTGACGTTAGCTAATTCGTTAAGGGGCCTACGATAACGTCTTTCAAATCTTTCAGTTGTCTAGGATAAAACGCATCAGGGACTGGAGCCTTGCTAACTTTTAGCCTATCGATATAATGCGCAATCTCACCCTCGTAAACAGTTATTTCATCCAAAATAGTCTCGCTGCTAAATGGAAAGATATCGTCCACATCGGGACATTATTGACGTCTTCTACAGTAAAAACTGTCGCATAAATGTTATTAAAAATACCCACCATCGCCTGAGCGCCGGAAGCCAAGTGCCATTAGCGTCCACGAGATTGCCTATATTATCTTTTATCAGCTTACGATTATTCACGTAATCGAAAAACTTTTTGGGATTATGTTTACTATCCGCAGCTATAAATATCACTAAATTACGCTTAGCGTTCCTAACTGATCTTTTAACCAGACGTCCAAGCTAGATATATCTATTGACGTTAGCTATTATGCCATTGCGCTTTTTAAGTCTATACGCTCTATTACGTTCGTTTATGAACTCGCCTATTTCCCGAGTCCACCACTTGGGCCTACCATGATTTCTAGCGCGCTTTGGCCTATGAGGCATAAACTCCCTTTCGATTTTCACGAAACTATCTTTAAACGCCTCCCAATGCAAATTTGCGTCATTACCCATAAATAAGTTACCCCAGTCCACTACTCTCATCCTATCCGCAAAACTATCAAAATTGGCCCTACGAAAACCAGGGACTTTATGACGTTACTATCCTTAGTGTTTTCTATCAATAGCTTAAACATAATAATTTGATGATCACTACATCCTAAACTCTTTCCTACTTTTAAACCTTCGACTATATTTTCGTCGTTCTTCATCACCACGTCTAAAATATTGTCACCGCGCGTTGGTTCGGTAAACTTCTGTCGTAAAAAATTATCTTCCATGAATTCAACCAATCTCAAACCCTCATCGTTACCAGTAAAATTCTCGTAATTAACGTTAGGGCAGTTAAAGTCCCCGACAACTATACTATCCCGATTATTAATAAAGGTACGAAGGGGTGTATAAAATCTAGTATCGGTATCGAGGGGTTGAGCGGGAGGTCTATAAACAAAAACAAAATTGAAACTAAGACTACGCGCCCTAACTTCAACGCATATCGCATTAATTGCTGCCGGAAAATCTATCTTAACCTCGATAGCCCTAAGGGAATTACAAATATACAGCAAAACGCCGCCACCAATCCTATGTAACCTATCATTAGTAAAGAGTTTAAAACCCGGTATATCAAGTTCCCCAACAAGTCCCGAGTCGTGGTATTTAACCACGTTTCAGTGATAGCAACTATGTCGTAGTTGCCGGAATAAATTATGGCCCTAAATTCGTTTAATTTATTTCTAATACTACGCGCGTTACAATAAAAGACGTTTACGTTATTTTTTCCCACGGGTCGGCGTTTTAAACTATTTTTCACGTCGGGCCCGCGTTTCCCAGACCCACACCGTTTAAAGAAGGCTTCGACCTATACAGCTTTCGAACGTTTTCGTCAATTAAGCTACCTAGCCTAGCATTAATTATTTCATTAAAATGCACCCCCATCTTTTATAAAAACGCCACGATCACTGAATTCTGACCACAGCTTTACGAAGGGCACATTTTCCTCAGCACAAATCTCTTCTAATTTAGTATTCAAAAATATTGTTTCTGACGTAATCCTAAGACCGAAACGTTGCCTAGGGGTAATACCTAGAACTAAAGACCTATCTGACCTCGCCTTCAGGGACCTAATTAACCCCCTATATCTCTCCAAAAGGTGAGGCACTCTCGTATCGGGCCTATACGAGTCGTTGCCCCCTACCAGCGTCACCAACATCGAGTGACGGGAGGCAACATCAATCCTATCTACTTCGGCTCTAATTCTGTCAACCCTGGCTCCTGGTAGACAGACCCTCCTCCTCTTGGTTGGATGCCGTTCAACGAACTCTTTATCCATACGGCGCACTAAAGAGTCCCCAATTAAAACAGTTTCCCCCTCGTTCACATCCCTATCCATATGGGCGAAAGGGTTCGAAACCTCGATAGGGGGGGATTCCTATGACCTAACGTACGTGGCCTAGCTCCATCCTTAACTTCTCTAAATCCCTCCCCATCTACTAATCTAGGACCAACCTTAACCCCTTCCTCAACTCTATCCAACCTTCCCGATAAGCTACCTAAACTAGAAACTAGGTTGCGCACCTCACCCTTCAAATTACTAACGTCGTCAACGTTAGTATTGGTTCAGCTTTCGTCAACTGTAGCCCTACCCCTGCCCTCATCAAGCGTTGCAAGCCTTTCCGTTACCTCACGTACACTACGTTTTATGTGACCTATTTCTTCCCTTAAATCGCAAAAGAAACAAACCGATATCTCGGTAATCGCCATAGGACCGCCGTTATAATCCTTAAAATCTGTATACCACCGATTTACCCGACACCTAACACACGACGCTTTCTGCGACGGCATCGCGCAAGTTAAATTAGTTTATAACCATCAAAAGTTTAAGTTAAATTAAGCCGGTACGCTATAAAAACTTCTAAATCGGTAAAAAACACTAATATTCAGTTACTTAACTATAACAATGTAAATATAAACGCAAGTATATAAAATTCAAAACTTTCCAAAAGTAAAGTTATTGGCAATATCCAAAAGTAGAAGCAATATCAGGGAGCTCAAGAAATGCGTCCGTTCAGTACAGTCTGGCTGTCGAATTATTAAATGATTTTTAGAGGCATATCCGGGAAAGTTAACTTCTCTTTTCGTCTAAAACCGTATTTAGGTCCAAAAATATTTAGACAAAGTAATACGTTCTATATGAACTTGAATTTCATACTATCTGGCGTTATTCGGATCAAAATGAAATAATCCTTATGAACTCGAAATGAAGGGAATAATATATATATATATATATATATATATATATATTATATATATATTAAATATATATATATATTTATATATATATATATATATACACAGTATATATAAACTGTTATTACAGACAGTTACATAAAAATTAATTTACTCAGGATACGGCGCTTAAGAATAAATTTAAATAATTTTTTTATCTGTAAAAAATTATTATTAACTTATTTGACGGCATATAAGGCGCACTTTTTTTCGAAAAAAATGGCTAAAAAAATAACCCCGCGTCCTATATGTGAAGCTGTGGTCTCTTGTAGGCTAATGAATCCCCCAGTAGCTGTCTCCAGTAGGCTAAATTCTGCATAATATAATAATAATTATTACATCATTATTATTACATTATTATTTCTTTTCTTCCTCAGCCCGGAGACCCGTCTCCTCGGAATCTGCCTTAATGGCGCTGATCCCCTTCTTGTATAGTCACAGGAACGGAACCTGGCAACGCCACCACGCAAGCGGTTGACATTATCTGAGAACGTTGGAGAACCGAGTGTCTCAGAATCCATTATGTTTCCCAGATGAAATCAAAGAAACCGTCTGCGTCATTGGCGTGTGAATTCCGTTCGGAAGGAAATGAGTCATACACTAGCATGAGAATCATTGAATGAATGAAATTACATAAAAATAATTGTGCCATCAGGGCGCAGCTTTACTTCGATGATAAATTAAATTATAACATATATATATATATATATATAATCATGCGGGTTGCTTCTACAGAGCTTCAATTTAATATTTAGGAGAAATCCAATGACAAGGAGAAATGTAAATGCCATGAAAAGTCTTCTTTAATGCAACGTTTCGAGCAATACGCTCATCTTCAGGCTGTTTAATAACAATGTGAAATTAAAATCAATATTGAATGAAAAACAAAACAGAAAATTTCTATAACCTATTCATGAAGACAAATTTTAAAGACTGAGAAAAGAGGGTTAAATTCTAAGTTATACAGATTTACATATAAAAATTAAGAAGCTATTTTTAAATACATATAGTAAATGTGAAATTAATACACTGGAAAAATTAACAATAGTACACTGGAATAATGAGACTAACTACCTTACACTGCAGTTTCCGAGGCTAACTGAATTGAGCCGAGGCAATACAGGAAAACAAAGGATGGCGAGGGCGATTGGGGAAGGGGGGATTTGGGGAAGGAGGAGGGATCATAGCAAATTGAGGGGGACGGCGGATGAGTCAACATTTAGACTCGGGGACAATGTTTTGATGAAAAGCGATTCCAAAATTCTTAGTGAGTTGGGACAAGTATTACAACCAAACTGTTATTAGATACTGCTCTATATGAAATAAATTTCCTCAGGATACAGAGCTTAAAAATAAATTTAAATAAATTTTTTTATATGTAAAACCGCATGCATAACCCTTAATATTATTATTATGATTTTAAACATATATATATATATATATATATATATATATATATATATATACACACTATAGTACCAAACGTATTCGGACACGCATAGGTAGTTGCAAAAAGTCTTTAATGCAAAACCCTAATACATAGTAGGGCCGCCATTGGCCTGAATAACAGCCTCAACCCTCCTTGGCATACCTTCAACCAATTTCCGGTAGGTGTCTATCGGAATACCCCTCCATTCCTCTTGCAAAGTCGTTCCCAGAGATGGTTTGGAAGGAAGCCCATTTGGACGAAGTCTGATGCGGCACTCGAATTCTTCCCAAAGGTGTTCAATGGGGTTAAGGTCCGGACTCTGAGCCGGCCAATCCAACTTCTCGACATTGTTATCCATAAACCAGTCCTGTATGCACTTTGGTGATACTGGCAGGGCCCATTACCATACTACTGCAAGGCCGTAGGGAGCGCAGAATTATCCAAAATATCCAGATACGTCTTGGACTTCATGGTTTCCGGCACGACAACTAACGGACCAAGTCCCATCCCGCTGAAACAGCCCCATACCATCACAGAACCTCCACCGAACTTTACAGTCGGGACGATACAGTCCTGTAAGAAGCGTTCTCCAGGCAATCGCCACACCCACACACGTCCATCAGAACGAAACAATGTGTAGCGCGATTCATCACTCCATACCACTCTCTGCCATTGCTCTAGAGTCCAGGAACGTCCACCACGACACCACTCCAATCGGCGTTCTGCAATTGTGGCGGTGATATTGGGCTTGTGTGCAGCTGTCTTGCCATGAAATCCAAGTCTATGCAGCTCCCTATGAACAGTTGACATGCTGACAGATGTTTCCATGGCCTGTTGCACCTCCGCCGTGATGTTTGCCGCAGACGACGTGCGTGAGGTACGAACACTCCTCCATAAGGCTCTTCGACTACGTTCCGTGAGTTTGTGAGGCCGTCCAGACCGTTTTTTGTTGTAGTGACACCTTCAGCCTTCCATCTTTGAATAACATCCGCTACCGTAGATTTTGGAATGTTCAGACGGCTAGCAGTTGCGCGCACAGAAAGGTTACTGATGTGGCATCCAACCACCATCCCAACGTTGAAAGTCTGTAAATTCCGCTCCACGCGGCATACTGGCGTCTAATCCACTGCTACTGCCTGTGCAGACATACAGGCTTTATATTGAGGACTTTCCAAGCCACTGCGCATGCGCTAATCCACAATACGTAATTGTGGCGGGGTGTCCGAATACTTTTGGTAATATAGTGTATATATATATATAAACTGTTATTAGAGAATGCTACATAAGAAATATATTTACAACCTCTTATCACTTCCAAAACTTATTAGAAACATACTTTGAAATTGCATAGTTAGCGCTAAATTTTGCTTTCAAGAGATTATATACAGTATATATATATCAACATGAGAAAATTATCTCTCTCTCTCTCTCTCTCTCTCTCTCTCTCTGTCAATTCTTCTTTATATGCATAAGGACCTGTGGCAAACCTACGCTTAAAACGTATTCAGAACTGTTTAGAGGTTTGTAACAGAGAGGCGAATTTTTTTTTGGATTTTGATTGACTGGACTGAGAACGTCTCTAAGCTAACTTATTAAAAACTTTATCTAAGATTGATAAATTTTTCTTTTAAAAGTCTGAACTTTCGCCTGATTTTATACAAGTGAAAATTTGGTTCAAGCTGCTTTTATGCAAATTAAACACCAGATGTTACAAATTGGCATTTTCCGAAATAAATATTATAGTTTGCTTTACATTGTCGTGACCTCTGGAGAAGTCTCTAGGCATACAAAGTGATATTTTCTGATCAGAGTGACGATACAGTATATCTACACATTTTATGACATCTCTGATTATATATTATGAGTGTACTGATTTATTATTAAAAAGGCTTTTTCCAGAGACCTTTGATTATTATTATTTTCGCTAATGAGTTTATTTATTTATTATTATTATTATTATTATTATTATTATTATCGTTATTATTACTAGTTAAGTTGAGTTAATTTGAAATTCTTACTAAGTAAGTTCTTAGGAAGTTTATATTTGGAAAAAGACACCGACAAAGTCTTCACGCTCGCTTGCACTCATGCTGTCGTAATTGTTTAGGGGCGGGGTTCCTACGTAGTTTAAAGTGTCTTTAGTAGGAAAACTGCAACGGAAATGAAACTTCAGCCCCCCCAATATTGAAGGAAAAATTAATTGTTTGTTATTAATTCATTAAGTAACATTATTCATATAATCGGTAAAATACAAGATCCGTCATAAACAAGATATATATATATATATATATATATATATATATATATATAATATATATATATATATATATATATATATACTATATATATATATATATGTGTGTGTGTGTGTGTGTGTGTGTGTGTGTGTGTGTGTGTGTGTGTGTGTGTTTATTTCATACGAGAAAATGTTTTTAGGCTATTAAAAGTTTTCTATTCAAGTGTTTTACATGAAACAAATTAGTCATATGTTATGAATTAATGTACTACGCTTCCCCTAGCACGTTGTTGCGTTGGATAGCTGATCAACCCACCCTGATCGAGCAAGCCGGCGGCACGCAGGTAACCGATCGCCCTCTCCGGAGTGGACTAGACGTTCAGCGCACTAGTGATGTTGTGTTGTGTTCTATGTTGTGCTAGAGCGGTACAGTCTGTCATAATGTGTTCAATTGTTTTTAGTGCGTCCTGGCACAGGTGACAGGTATCGTCTGTGGAGTTGTCCCGTCTGTGTTTATATGTCTGTAAGTTGGGTTGATGTCCACATCGGAATCATGCTAAGTTAGCTCGATCCGATATGCTCAGGCTGGTCTCTGAACTGTTAATGGGTGGCGGCTTCGCACCTCCTAGGACCGCATTCGGACCGAGTCGTGTCAGTGCATTGTGGGTTAGGTGTATGTGTATGTGTTTTCTGTACTAGGTGACTGTGTGATGTCTGTGGGGCATGGTATGGAATGGAGTATTTGGTTATAATATCTCTCTGATTTTACCGTAATGGTGCGATGTGTTGGTGCATGATTGTACATGTAGTGGCAAGGGTGTTGGGTTCGTTGTCGCTGCTGCCATGAATTGTGTTCCCCTCATGCCTAAATGTTCCCTAACTTTCAGTATTTTTGTTTATGTGTGCAGGTGTTCTATTGGTGTTGTTTGAGTACATCCTGTAATGATACGAAGAACGTTGTTTTGTATTGTCTGTAAGGTGTTTATGTGTATGTTTGAGATAAACTGGTGTCCAAAGTTTGTGCCTTTTAGTACCTAAGCGTGTTAAGCCTTCAGTACATTTGTTTTTAATGTCCTGAATGTGGTTTACAAAAGATAATGATGAGTTGTATGTGACCCCCAAGTATTTTGGTTCTGTGAGTGTGTGGAATGTTGGTGTCGTTTAGTGTAAGCTGTGGAGTTATCTGGTGTTCTTTTGTTAACAAGGTGATGGTTGATTTTGTGGGCGCTACTTTGAGTCTATTGTGTGAGCAAGTCTTGTATACTCTTTATGTATGTTTGTAGGTTATTAGTAGCGGTGTTGATGTTGTTGTGGGTGGATGTTAGAGTGAGGTCATCTGCATATGATAAGATAAGCTTGTTATCTATTTGTGTTGGAATGTCATGCATGTATAAGTTGAACAGTGTTGGTGAGAGAACAGAGCCTTGAGGGACCCCGTTCGGAAAAAGCTTGTTTTTGGATGACTTGCCGTTAAATGTGACATGTGAGTATCTTCCTGAAAGATAGTTGCTCAGCCACCTTTTGGTGTTATTGTGCATGTTTGTGTTGAGTATTTTGTTTATGAGAGGGAAACGTGGGATAGCTTCAAATGCTTTACTAATGTCTATTATTGCTAATAGTGTACGTTGAGCTGTTCGTCTGGAGTTGATGCCATCCATGATGTGTTGCGTGAGGTTAATGAGTAATGTCGTGGTTGAGTGGTAAGGTCTGAATCCATGTTGAGTAGGTGATAGTGGTATGTGTGGGTTGGAGATTTGTAAGATTAGTCTTTCTGTTACTTTGGAAGGTGTGCATGGTAAAGTAATAGGTCTATAGGAAGCTGGTTCTGTTGGATTTTTGTTTGGTTTGAGTAGTGTAATAATTTTACCTTGTTTCCATATGTTAGGAATAACAGAGTGTTTGTGTGAATATGTGCTGATGTTTGTGAGAGCTAGTATTCCCTGTGGGCCAAAGTGTTTAAGGTGTATGTTAGACATTTTGTCTGGTCCAGTAGCCTTCGAATTCTTAATGTTTTTGATGATCTTGTTTGTCTGGTCTGTACTGAAGGGTGTAATGGTCGTGTCGAGTCTGAGGTTTTCTTTTGTCTGGCTGTTTTTCTGTCTACGTGTTTCTGGTTGTTGTCTCTGTTTAGGTGACTTATCTTTGAGTAGTGATTAACTAGACTGTTAGCTTGTTGTGTATATGTTGGAATATTATTTTGGCTGCGACAGATAGCTGCGTGTGAGGTGTGAATACCGCTGTTAGAGTGGGTAATGCTGTTTATAGTCTTGTGTAGCCTGGATGTATCTGTGCAGTGGTTGTTGTTGTTGTTGGTTAGCCGATCAGCCCACCCTGATCGAGCAAGGCCGGGTGCACGCAGGTAACCGATCGCCCTCTCCGGAGTGGACCAGAGATTCAGCGCACTAGTGATGTTGTGTTGTGTTCTATGTTCTGTTAGAGCGGTACAGTCTGTCATAATGTGTTCAATTGTTTTAGTGTGTCCTGGCACAGATGGCAGGTATCGTCTGTGGAGTTGTCTAGTCTGTGTTTATATGTCTGTAAGTTGGGGTGACGTCCACATCTGAATCGTGCTAAGTTAACTCGATCCGATCTGCTCAGGCTGGTCTCTGACCTGTCAATGGGTGGCGGCTTCGCACCTAGGACCGCATTCGGACCGAGTCGTGTCAGTTGTTTGTGGGTTAGGTGTGTGTGTGTGTATGTGTTTTCTGTGCTGTGTGATGTCTGTGGGGCATGGTATGGAATGGAGTATTTGGTTGTAATATCTCTCTGGTGTTACCTTAATGGTGCGAGGTGTTGGTGCATGATTGTACATGTAGTGGCAAGGGTGTTGGGTTCGTTGTCGCTGCTGCCATGAATTGTGTTCCCCTCATGTCTAAATGTTCCCTAACTTTCAGTAGTTTTGTTTCTTTGTGCAGTTGTTCTATTGGTGTTGTTTGAGTACATCCTATAATGATACGAAGAACGTTGTTTTGTATTGTCTGTAAGGTGTTTATGTGTGTGTTTAAGATAATGGGTGCCCAGCATGGGCTACATAGTCCATAACTGAGCGAATATATTGTTTGCATATGAGTGACGTTGTTTCTTGCTGGTGTCGAAAGTTTGTGCCTGTTAGTACCCTAAGCGTGTAGAGTCTTGGCGTACATTTGCTTTTAATGTCCTGAATGTGGTTTGCAAAAGATAATGAGTGGAGTGGTTTAGTGTTGTTATGAATTCCCTAAATGTTTCTGTTTGTCTTTCTCTAAGTTTGTTGTTTATTTCTGTGTTGAGCTGTTGTATCTGCTGTTTTATGGCTTCTTTGTGTGGTGTTTCTGTGTTATGTTTGAGGTTGTTGCGTTGCCTAATGAGGTGAGTTATTTCTCTAGTGTAATTTGGGTTGTATTTCCTAATGTTGCCATTGGGTATGTATTTGTTTGCATTATTGATGATCTGATTGAATGTCTTGAGTGTTGTATTGTTGTTTATGATCGGTGTTCTGTTTAATGTGGTGAATTGTTCTTCAGTCTGTATTTTGAACTGTTCCCACTCGGCTTGTTTGTAATTTCTGTAAGTGTGCCTAAGGCTGTTGGGGCAGTGTGTAGAATGTGTTGTAATGATGATGGGCAGATGGTCTGATGACAGTTGTTTTTCTGTTCTCCAGTGTGTATGTGTTGCTAGTGAGGGTGAACAGAACGTTGTGTCTGGGAAGGAGTTTGAGTATCCAGGATGATGTGGTATGTGTGTATGTTCATCTGTGTTGTTAAGAATGAAGAGGCTGTTTAGATGTGTGGCTATGTTGGCGCATCTGATGTTGGTTTGGTTGTGCAGGTACCATCTAGTGTCTTTAGCGTTGAAGTCTCCCCCTAAGATGATATTAGTGAGAGAGGCCAGATTGTGTAACTATGGATTGTAATTGGCTGGCATCTGAGGTGAACTACTGTATCTGGTGGGATGTAAATGTTGATGAGTGTGGTTTTGTGTTTTGCGCGTGTTTTAATGTTAACTCTCTGTATTTCTATCGTGTTATCTGCTTGGATTGTGTTTGTAATGTTTTGGGTGGCATCATGTACCTAATGCTTTTACGTATGTAAGTGATGAGTCCACCCCCGTGAACCCCATTACGATCTTCACGGATCGCCGTGAAGTCAGGGATAGTGGGTGTTTTGTGAGTGCGTTTTAGTTTTGTTTCTTGTAAAAGTGCTATGTGAATATTTTGTTTGTGTGCGAATTCCCTAAGCTGCATAATTTTGTTTGTGAGGCCAACTACGTTGTACTGTAATATGTTAATATTATGCTTCTGTATGTGTCTCATGGTCCTATTGTGTCTATGTCTTTGTGTATGGTAACATGTGTAAGTTGTAGTGGGGCCTGAATTAGTCTTAATGTCGCCCGAGAGTAAGAGTAGTCCGGGAAGCACGTCCGGCACGCAATTGCTCCCCGTAAGTGAAAAAATAGCACGCTGGTATAGGTCCGTCTCCGGGAGCCGATCGGCACTCTGACCGTGCCACTCAACAGGCTGTCGACTGCCAGTCTGGCCAAGCGTAAACTGCCCGCTGCACGGAGATTTGAGAAGGTTTCCCCACCAGCGCGTTGATGTCTTCGTTTTGACGTCGCCTCTTCTTCGCGTTGACGTCCCACGTTTTCTTCGTTGACGTTGACTCGCTGACGTGTCCCGCGCTGGAGGAGACAGCCATTGGTAGAAGCTTCCTCGCCAGCTGCTAACTTTTGGTTTTAATACATTGTGTAGATTCACTTATTACTGTGAATCTTTTAAAAGAACATTCTCTGTTGACCATCATGCTGTCTGCTATGCGATTGTATAGGTGATCAATTGCGAACATATAATTTTTTCCTTTTTCCTCAGAACCTTGAATGATGATGAAGGTGGGATACTGTACCAGCATCATGTATCCCACAAGAGACACTTCTTGGGGGCTTTAAATCAGTCTCTTACCTTGTTGCATGCAATGTTGCGAGGCGCACTGTTGAAAGACGCAACGTTGCAACATTGCATGCAATTACATTGCACTCGGGAGTTTTTCATTCATCCATATTCATTCCCCATCCAACCTGTTTCGCACCAATTTTCCAATGGAAGAGTCGACTGGACTGAAGAAGTCAGACGGTACCCATGCCTTTATGACATGAGGAAAGAAGAGTACAGGGAAATATAGAGAAAAGATAATTGTTGGAAAGAAATTGCTACCAAATTAGACCGTGAATGTAAGTATTCCCATTTTAATACCTTTCTCTACGCCAATTAATATGATACTCTCTTGGTTATATGATGATCTTTTGTGACTTCTGATGATCACGTTGATAAAAATATGTATGAAGGCACTTCTCATGTAAGGTTTATGCTGAATAGAATGGTGCACATACGTTTATCCTTTGAATTTCGTTAGGCTCGACGAATAGGTCGGATGGGTATTGGCGGCATTGCCCGGGCACGTGTCTTTTGGTGTGAGGACCGCGTAGCGTGGCTGTCGTGCGTGGCGTGCGTGGCTTGGGTAGCATGTCTTTCGGCGTGCGGCTGCCTAGAGTTTCATTAGAATCCATTGATATTTAGGTGTGGCACAAGTGACTTGAAATTTTGCCTAAACTGACATATTTGTATATTATGGTACTGTGGGAGAACCAAGATATGCAATACGAATGTTTTTTCTATATTTATATCTACACAAGGCTTTTGAAATCATTTGAAAGCATTTTGAAATCTTTAAAACAAAAGAAAAAACTTGTTCAAAATTTGGCAAGAAACTGGAGTTTAATTTATTCTTCGACAAGACTTATTCAAGAGTGTTGGATTTTTTTTAACCAAAACACTACTAGAATAAACTATGGCTTAGGCAAACAGACAATGGGATAACCTAACTTGAACTAATATTGTATTTGTTGACACAGCCACACACATAATCTCTTGGGCCAAACGTTAAAACTGCAGATATTGCTCATAAAAAGGAAACTTCAAGCAGTTTGTGCTACATTTAAATATTAGTCAATTTTCAAAATATTTAGCATGGAATGTTTTTTATCGATTGGAACAGTTTTAGGGGTCGCGAGCATAACATTTCGAAACTTCAAAAATAAGGACCACCCTAATATATATATATATATATATATATAATAATTATATATATATATATATATATATTATATCGTCTGATATTTCGAGGTAAGCGGTTTTTCTCTTCTCGCTATCATAATACTAAATTAATAATGACTCATTATTTCGGCGATTTAACCTCTCTAGATCGTACTCGTTATGAAGTGTCTGCATTCCTGGTGATAATTTACTCGTCTGAAAATGCGTCTTGCAAAAAGGTAAATCTTTTTTGTGTGCATAATAATAACTTTAAAAAGAACAGGACAAGAATAACACAACAGATATTTCGCGTTAAAAATTCAAATAAAAAAATATTTAGCGGCGTTGGAGCAAGTGTAGTTTACGTCCCCCTGACGCAAAAGGGGACACAAACTATACTAGGTCAAAGTTGGGGAACGTAAACTACACTAGGATCATTAGGAGACTTTTTTTAATGAATCCATCAAATTAAACGTTAAAACTAACAAAAATATTACGACTTAACCTAACCAATCGTCAAGGTGTATATATATATATATATATATATATATATATATATATATATATATATATATATATATATTGACGATTGGTTAGGTTAAGTCGTAATATTTTCGTTAGGTTTAACGTTTTATTTGATTAGGTATACGCGGACAAAGTTGGGAAACACAAACTACACTAGAATAATATAGGGGAACGTAAACTACACGAGGCACCACAGTGGGACGTAAACTACACTTGATCTACGGCGTCTTTTAACTTGCACACTGAGGCTTGAATTTTCATCAAGATGCGTGAAATTCTTTCATCGAACAAATGAGTTGCTCGGACCACAACTTGCCAACCGCCGGTGGTGTCCGAATTGAGTTATTCATACCACTATATTGCCCCCACCCTTTCTCTATCCCGTGGATGAGTCAGGGAACAGACTGTGGATCTGTACTTCTGGTCGAAATCAATCAAATATCGTTATTGGTTCAAACGTTATGACATTTTGCAAACTTTACAAACTTGACAAACTTTAACTGCATTTTTCGCCATTTTCTAATTTTGGCGCTTCGCAGCTTCTAGTCCGGAACGCCTCAAATGCCCTTTGGTGAGGACAGGATTTCCATTAAATTTCGATGCTTGATAGAATACATTTCGAAAAAAATTATTGCCTGAAAATAATTTAATCGAATTGGGTGGCGCCACCTCTTGGAGGAACTATCAATTAAATAATATTTAAGTTAATTTTTAGTAACCTAGTGTAATTACATACATATCAATTAATCAGGAATCAGGAACAATGAGAAGATTGGAGACACCAATCGACCAGGGAAGTACTCCGAGGGAACATTACGCAGAAGACAAGAAGTGCTGGAACTCCCGTTTCTCTGTCCTCCTCAGCTGATCTTTTTCTGTGAGTTATCTACCCCGTGAGCAGTTCAGCATGCTCTCAAACACACACTTTTCTCCCTATTCTTCACTACACATACATGCATCTTACAAACTACATAACCTTTCAAAATTTAAAAAAACAATAGCAACAACTTCAAGTCCCGTGGGATTGGGGCCATAAATCTCCCCACTTCTGACTACCCCGGAGGCCGATAACGGGAAATCAGACCCGTCAACAGGGCTGGTTCTGCTACTGCCAATTCGAGATGTTCTGAGCTTCTGCCTAATTCACTTTTCATAAACTTCTGCAACATTCGCGGGCTTTCCTGAAATTGTCAATCTGTTGAACTTCACCTCTCCTCCTCTAAACCTCACCTTCTCATCCTCACTGAAACTCAACTGTCAGGGACGACTACCAGCAACCCCTTTTCGGTACCATCCTACTTTATTTATACGCACTTCACTCCAAAGGTGTATGCTGAGTATATGTACGCAATGACCTAACTTGTTCTCGTATTCTCGAACTTGAGTCCTCCGAATTCTATACCCTCTGGCTACGACTTACATACCAATCTCAAACTAAATACATCTGCGCTGTCTACCTCTCTCCTAATTCTACTGACTATCCAAAATTCTTTGACTACCTCACTTCCAAAGTGGAATACATTCTATCCCACTATCCTTTTGCTGAAATATTCATTTTAGGTGATTTGAATGTTCACCACCATCTTTGGCTTTTCTCACATTTCACTAACATCCCTGGTGAACTAGCTACAACTTTTCTATCCTGAATGACCTCGAACAGATTGTATAGCACCTTACTCGTATCCCCGAAGTCATCTGATTTCCCGGAGTCTCTCTATGCTGAGTGCATCCCGTAGTTGATTCTCTCAGGCATGGAGGCGTACATTTCATATTCTATTCCTACTACCAGTGCAAAAACCCTTGGTTTAACTTTACTTGTTCTCTCGCTTAGCTTATATTTCTGCAGAAAAAAAAATATATATATATATATATATATATATACGAGGGTCACTCAATATAGTTTGCCCTACCTTTTTTTTTTCTTTCCAAGTTTCCTTGTAAGTTCCAGAAATTTTTTACACAAGTAGCTACATACCCTTTTTACATGATTTTATTTTTCCACATAGTCTCCATCCTTTTCTACGGCTTTCCTCCACCTCGAAACAAAGGATATTATTCCTTGCTGGTAAAAGTCAGCTGAGTTCCGCTGGAGCCACCTCTTAACCTCCTCAACAACCTCATCGTCACTCTGAAACTTTCTTCCACGAATAGCATCCGTCCTTGGCCCAAACAAATGGAAGTCTGAAGGTGCCAGATCCGGGCTCTATGGAGGGTGGGGTAACACAGTCAAGCGCATTTTTGTGATGGCCTCTCTTGTTTGCAAACTGTTGTGTGGTCTTGCATTATCGTGCAAAAGAAGGACGTCTTTCAGTTTTCTCTCCGGTCGAACTCGCTTTATACGTCTCTGGAGCCTCTGTAGGGTAGCAATATATGCCTCTGAGTTGATTGGTTGTCTTCTCTTCATAATGTCCACCAGAATCACCCCTTTCATGTCCAGAAGATGGTGGCCATAACCTTTCCTGCAGAGGGAGTCATTTTGAACTTTTTCTTGCGTGGGATGTCTGCGTGATGCCACTCCATGGATTGACGTTTTGTTTCAGGTTCAATGTGGTGTACCGAAGTCTCATCTCCAGTCACAAATCGTGAAAGGAAGTCATCCCCTTCTGTCTCGTATCGAACCAACGACTCAGAAGCAATTTCTTTTCTTTGGGCTTTGTTATCTTCAGTCAGTTCGCGAGGAACAAACTGTAAACACACTTATGAGTATCCCAGTTGCTGAATTATTGTATTCACACTTCCTTAACTAATTCCTAGTTCCAGTGATAGCTCCTTGTAGGTGACTCGCCGATTTGATCGAATGATGCTGTTGGCACGTTGCACAGTGTAAGATGTCACAGCCGATGTCGGGCGACCGCTGCGTGGCTCATCATCGAGGCGGGCTCTCCCTCTCTCCGTTGATCTCACACTTTTAGACCAGCGTCCAACTGTGCTTCGATAAACAACAGCATCTCCGTAAGCGTTTTGCAGTCGTTTGGGAACATTTTCAACTTTTTCCTTTTCTGCTGTTAAGAACTCGATAACAGCTCTCTGTTTACAGTACGATGCACACCAGTGTCAGACGGCATTTTCGAAACTGCGTTAACCATCGGTTTTATACAAGGGTGTTTAAAAGCGGTTTTATACAAGGAGGGGAGGATGAAACTGGAAAAATCCGGTTATGTGAAGCGCAGAAAGTTCAAACTTATGGCCCAAAAGACATTTCAGCCCATGGCCTATTATTTAGCTAAGAAAAAAGGGTGGGGCAAAATATACTGAGTGCCCTTAGTATATATATATATATATATATATATACTGCATATATATATATATATATATATATATATATATATATATATATATATATGCAGTAAAATCACAGAATAACACGTGATCTTATTAATAAGCAAACAACCACAGGGAAAAGGAAAAAAGAAACGAAATCCGAGCGCTTTCGTGATATATTCACATCTTCAGGGAAAAACAAATAATAGGCAGATTTTACAAAGTAAATGAGTTAAATACACAAACGAAAAATTCCCAAACGGCAACTCAATTTAAAAACCATAAAACACTCTAAAGATTTTTTCAATAGATAATCTGAAGGAAGCCAAATTATTGAATATAAAAGAACTATATAGACGAAATTAGACAATTAACATGTACAGAGAACAAAAATTATTATAACAGTTATTAGAAACAGTATTTAATTAAAGCAGGCAATTCAGTGGCAAGAATTTAATGAAAACAAAAGGAATGGTGCCAACATCTTACAGAATATTCCAAACTTCTACAAACAATCTGAAAAAACTCTCCCAATAGCCAATCTGATCAAAAGTCTAATAAACCACCAAGCACACAAAGATTATATACGAAAGAAATATTATAATGCACACATAAGAATGTTAACAGTTCTTAAAATAATATTTAACCAAAGCAAACCGTTAAGGGGAAACAATGCGGTCAAGAAACCAATAGGCCAGGCGTCGGCAACCTTTTTAGTGTTGCGTGCCAATTCCATTTAAAAAAAAATAATTTTATGGTCTTGAGTAGTATTTCTCCTCTCTTTTTGTTAATCTTAAAATTATAAAAAAAAATTAAATCTTTTCGCGTGCCAAGGATAGATGCCTCGCGTGCCAAGTTTGGCACGCGTGCCAGAGGTTGCCGACGCCTGCAATAGGCCTTACGCCAACTTTCTAATTATGTACGGGTCTAATTTATACAGCCCAGGGCTTATATTAAGGACCAAATCCACATTATTCTTGATCACACTAGATTCAATTATATTTCTGCTAACAATAGATTTACTAAATCTTAATTTGGAGGCATTTTTCCAATCAATGGGGTGATTAGTATCTCTTACGTGAATGAAAATGGCGTTAGATTCTTGGTCAATTCTTATACTGTATTGATGTTGCTTAATACGTAACTCAAGGGACTTACCAGTTTGGCCTATGTAAAATTTATTACATATTGTGCATGGAATTTTATATACACAACCCTGTTCACTTAAAGGGGAGTTCTTAATCAATGAATTCTTAATTACATCTAAATTTCTGAACGCAATATTTACGTTAAAATTCCTCAGCAGATTCGGCAGATCAAGAAACTTTCCCTGAATGGTAACACTAACAAATTTTTTGTGTTATAAGGAATCTTGTCCTTTACTTCGTAGAAGGTTTTCTTTGCCATTTTTAAAGATTTATCTATGCAGTTCTTTGGATATTTTAAATCAAAGGCAATTTTGTATATTTTACTAATTTCGTCATCTTCTTTGGCCAGTATCTTTAAATCTCAATGAATTCTTACCCAAACTTAATAATTTAATTCCCTCTATCAATTTTACAGTTGAAATAGAAACAGATTCTTCGATCCCTTTTTTAGATGTTTTAATATATAGGTCTGGAAAAAAGTTTAAGTACAATATTTACAGAAAACCCACTAATAATTGCTCCTATATACATTATTATTCTGCTCACCACATTAACGTAAAACGATCCGTTCTTTCTGCTTTCTTCCTAAGAGGCTTACGAATTTGTAGCCCAGAGTTCATTGATGACGAAATTAGTAAAATATACAAAATTGCCTTTGATTTAAAATATCCAAAGAACTGCATAGATAAATCCTTAAAAACGGTTTGCTTTGGTTAAATATTATTTTAAGAACTGTTAACATTCTTATTTGTGCATTGTAATATTTCTTTCGTATATAATCTTTGTGTGCTTGGTGGTTTATTAGACTTTTGATCAGGTTGGCTATTGGGAGAGTTTTTTCAGATTGTTTGTAGACGTTTGGAATATTCTTCTGTAAGATGTTGGCACCATTCCTTTTGTTTTCATTAAATTCTTGCCACTGAATTGCCTGCTTTAATTAAATACTGTTTGTAATAACTGTTATAATAATTTTTGTTCTCTGTACATGTTAATTGTCTACTTTCATCTATATAGTTCTTTTATATTCAATAATTTAGCTTCCTTCAGATTAAGTTATCTATTGAAAAAATCTTTAGTGTTTTATGGTTTCTAAATTGAGTTGCCGTTTGGGAATTTTTCGTTTGTGTGTTTAACTCATTTACTTTGTAAAATCTGCCTATTATTTGTTTTTCCCTGAAGATGTGAATATATCACGAAAGCGCTCGGATTTCGTGTTTCTTTTTTCCTTTTCCCTGTGGTTGTTTGCTTATATATATGTGTGTGTGTGTGTGTGTGTGTGTATATATATAAAACGAGTGTGCCATAAAAGAAGGATACATTTTAAAAATGCTATAAAAATGAACATTTGTCATTTAATTTTAATAAGCTAGTTTTCAGACCAAAATATTAAATAATTCAAATTCTATCAACATTTAACGAAAGAGTATGATTTTTCTACTTAACATGCAGAAAATTATTAAACCTCTATAATATTTATTTCTAAAAATTATTTTTAACGTAAGATTTACCTGAAATTATTAAAAAAATTGTTCGAAATGCTTTCCTTCCATTTCAATAACTTTTTTTATTCTTGGCCGAAATTAATTTATGGCTCGATTTACTTGTTCCTGTGGAAGCTCTTCCCATTTTTGAATGATGATCTCGCGTAAATGAACGACATCTTTTGTCCTAGTCCTGTAGACTCGCTCTGCTAAGTTCTCCCATATTTCGGCCAAGAATTAAAAAAGTTATTGAAATGGAAGGAAAGCATTGCGAACAATTTTTTTAATAGTTTCAGGTAAATTTTACCTAAAAATTATTTTTCTAAAAAAATATTAAAAAGGTTTAATAATTTTTGCATGTTTAGTAGAAAAATCATACTCTTTCGTTAAATGTTGATATAATTTGAATTATTTGATATTTTAGTCTGAAAACTTGTTTGCATATAGATAAATACATATGTTTTATTGTGTAGAAGTTTTATTAAAATTAAATGACAAATGCTGATTTTGTAGCCTTTTTAAAATGTACCTTTTTTTATGGCACACCCGTTATATATATATTTTAAAACAGAAACAGTAAACATATTAAAATATACATGCGAACCAATGCGAAACCAATGCGAAAGAGTATATATACACAAAACTTTCTCAGTATACAGTATCTTAACGTCTCATGGACGAGTGGGTAACGTGGCGGCGGGCAAAATTAAAATCTTCAGTTGTATTGCTTAAAATTTCAGAGAGGTAAGGTAAATTTCTTTATAATACATTCATTCTTAAAACATTTATTTTATGCAGTTAAGAGGGGTCATGGGAAAATGCCAATGAAAACTCTACCCCTCCCATCCCTATGGAGGAAGAAGAGAGCCAAACTCAAGGTCCAGGGTTTTCGAGATGTCTTGGCTCTCTGCCTTTCAAACATTGGAGGTCATAGACATGGGAAAAGATGGATTCAAGAAGATTGTTCCAGAGTTGACCGGTTGAGTAGACGGAAAATTTAAAATACCGATTAACCCTTGCGTTAGAGCAATAGCTCTTAAACTTTTTTGCCCCGTTCTCCCCTTTGAGTTGATTTCTGACCCATCGCCCCCATGATTTTGAAGTGCATTGACTAATATGATTAAGGGGATAGATGGTATTGGCTCTTTTCACTTACAATACCAGCGATTGTTCACTGACCCACCACACCTCCCTGAAATATTCTCACGTCCCCCAGTTTAAGAACCACTGCGTTAGAGAGTTGGACAGAAAAGGAATGAAAACGTGAAGAAAGTTGGGTACTGCTTGCTCTCCATAAAGGGGGAAGCATGAGTTAGAGTTCAGAAGAGCAGTGTCCATTAATCACAGCGATTGTAAAAAGAGTGAGACTACATTTTGGAGAAGAGAGATTGAAGACATTCAAAAAGAGACAGGGAATTGATGAAACAAAAAACTTTTGATTCTACCCTGTCAAGTACAGCTGTGTGAGATGAGCCACCCCACACAAGAGAAGCGTACTCCATACAGGCCGGACAAGACCTCAGTACACAGACAGCAACTGAGTGTGGATGAAGAAACCGCAGAACTTGTACAACACACCAAACATCTTACAAGCTGTTCTAGAAAGAGAGCATATGTGATCTTTACAGGAAAGATCAGGAGAGAAGGAAACGCAAAGAATGTTAATAGAAGAGGAAAGATTTAGTTGTGTATTGTTGAAGGTAAGGGGATAGTCGTGTGGAAGATTGTGGCGAGTAGATATATATATAGGAACTGAGGTTTTGAGGCATTGAAAAAAACGAGGTTTTCTCTGCCCCAATCAGAGATAATAGAAAGATCAGACGTCAGGTATACCACAGCCGTACTACGCGAAGCATTGAGTAGCTGTTTAATGGGACGCTTTGTGAAGCGGGTGAAGTGAAGAATGGAATCATCGGCATAGTAGTGGATAGGACAGGAAATGCGACTAAATAGATCATTGATAAATAAAAGGAAAAGAACCCTGGGGAACACCACTATTAATAGCTTTAGTAGAAGAACAGTGGCCATCTACAACCGCAGCTATAGATTGGCCAGAAAGGAAATTGGAGACGAAGGCACAGAGAGCAGGATAGAAGCCGAAGGAGGGCAGTTTCAAAATTAAAGAATTGTTCCTGACTCAATCAAAAGCTTTTCATATTTCTAGCGCATTAGCAAAGGTTTCACTGAAATTCCGAAAGGAGGAATAACCAAGAGTTAGAGAGATATGCAAGAAGTTCGCCAGCGGAGCGTTTATTGCGGAACCCATA
Organism: Bathynomus jamesi; assembly: GCA_023014485.1. Classification (NCBI taxonomy): domain Eukaryota; kingdom Metazoa; phylum Arthropoda; class Malacostraca; order Isopoda; family Cirolanidae; genus Bathynomus; species Bathynomus jamesi. Next base: position 376,785 of record JAJOZX010001453.1, read on the forward strand.
TTGACGATCTGAAAGAAGATTGTGAGAAGAGAGGTGTTTAAAAATCTTTCTATTAAAGATAGATTCAAAACTTTAGGAAGGCAAGAAATCAAAGCAATTTAACGATAGTTAGAGGGTTGAGAGCGGCCGCTCTTCCTTGGGACAGGCTGAATGAAAGCGAACTTCCAGCAGGAAGGAAAAGTATGAGATGAGAGACAAAGGTGAAAGAGTAAGCCTTCGTAGAGTAGAGCCCAGATAGGGCAGAAAGAACATCTTTGGAAGAGATACTAATTTCAGGCATAATTAAGTCAGAGGGAGAAGATGGAGGAGCAGCACCGAAATCGTCCGGGGTTGAGTTGAAGGCGAAAGTTTGAACGAAGAGTTTCGTTTTATGAGGAGAAGAGACGGCCATTCAGCAGTCGGAATATAAAAGAGGAGGGAAAGAAGAAGTAAAATTGTTGGAGAGGTTCCTGGCTAGATGCCAGAAAGAGCGAGAAGAATTAGGATTGGATAGTTTTTCACATTTTTGTCGCATGAAGGAATTTTTGGCGAGTCGAAGAACCGATTTTGCACGATTCCGGCCAGAAATGTAAGCTAAATGAGAGTCAGCAGTCGGATGGCGACGGTATCTTCTGAAAGCCACCTCTATGTTGCGGATTGCACAAGAAGAAGCAAAGTTAAACCAAGGTTCTTTTGCATTTGTATTAGAAATAGAATAGAAGAGAATAAAGTGTATGGAATTTAATAAAAAAGTCGTATAGACTGGGATGGGAAATGAGAAAGAAACGAGGAAGGAAATTCTTCTGATACATCACCTAATATACCAATGAAACACAACGATGTCGCAGAATACGCAGCAAACAACATACAGGAAGTGGGATACAGGGCACTGAGTACAACGCACTTTAGAGAAGAGATGAATAACACCTAGATGAAGGAATACATACGATACACGATCGTATTTTCATCAATAAAAACAAAAGTATACCAAAAACTGAAAAAACACTAAGTAGGGAAGAAGTAGTGTGGGAACAGGAAAGATTGAATCGCATAAATTTCTGAAGGGTAAGTATGAAAACGTAAAAGAATCCAAAAGAGAGACCATCTGCGAATATTATAAAAATACATTCATGTATATATGGGTCCAGATGGATATAACCACCCTACACGATTTGGAATGGAAGTTGCAGATATGGAGGTGTATATATATAATATATATATATATATATATATATATATATATATATACTCTGTCTCTCTCATGTAAACTGCCAAATTCAGCGTAACACTTTACTGATATATATATATATATATATATATATATATATAGGGTCATAAATGCAAAAAACTTAACTTTTTTACGTGGAGGTCAAAATATGACAATAAAACCCACACTAATAGACAGAGTTTATTTCCACAACGGTTTCGATGCCCACTGGCATCCTCCGAAGAGGATGCCAGTGGACATCGAAACTGTTGTGGAAATAAACTGTCTATTAGGGTGGGTTTTATTGTTATATATACAGGGTCATCGAAAAAGAACTCCTGGGTTTCAAACTTTAACAATTTTTTAAATTCAAAACCAAAAACAGTTTCCTTTGTTTGTAAATGTAAAAAATCTAAATTTTTAATGTTATACATCAGTAAGTCTGGATGTGAGCACCATTTCTACCCCTACAAACATCCAAGCGGTAGTCGATTTCCGCCCAGGGAAGTTGAAGCATGTCCGGAGTAATTGTTGATACAGCTGCAGAGATTCTCTCTCGTAGATGTCTCAAGTCACGAACTTTCTTGGCATAGACAATGTTTTTCACATACCCTCCAACATGAAAAAATCCAATGGTGTCAGATCAGGACTTCGTGGAGGCCAGGTTGTTGGTCCACCTCTTCCAATCCATCGATTATGAAACCTAGCATTTAGCGCATGGCGAACCTGAAGACTAAAATGAGGTGGGGCGCCATCTTGTTGGAAAACAACAGCAGTTCCATTTTGTCTCTCAATGTCTTCAATTTGGGGGAAAACAAACTGTTCTAACAGATCACGATAAAGGTCTCCAGTAATGGTTCTCTCTGCAAAAATACAAAGGTCCTACCACACGGTCATGCAGTAGTCCATATCGCACGTTCACCTTTGGGGTGCCACGTACTTACTCGAAAACTTCATTTGGTTGTTCTGATCCCCAAATTCTGCAGTTGTGACGATTGACGTGACCATTAATGTGAAAAGTAACTTCGTCCGTGAACATTTCCCGTTTTAAGTGACCTTCATCGTCATCAATTTTACTTAACATGAAATATGCAAATTCGAGTCGTTTCGGACGATCAGTGACTAATTTCATGTCTCATTTGAATTTTGTATGCGTGTAATCTTAGGCGCTTATGCAGCACATTTTGGGTGGTGGTCTTATGTATACCAAGTTGCAAACTGTAACGAGCGATAAATTTTTTTGCACTGCGTACACACGACATTCTAATGCGTTCTACAGTTCTTCGGATGTTCGTTGTCTCCCTGATGATTTCTGCTTTAAAACACTTCCTCTTTCCCTAAACTGAGCAAACCATCGAGTAATTGTTTTGTCACTTCTTCAAAAAAGAGTTAAAATGGTAGATATCAGGTAAAACAAGATGTTTACATTTCTTAGGAACATTATACGTTGGGACAATGTTGGGGGAAAATACATTATTAAGAAATTTACCAATAATACCACCTACAAGATCCCGTGGAAAACCATTTTTAAAGAAAAAATCAGTAAGGAATTGAAACTCATTATGTAACAGAGCAAAGTTCGAGCAAATATTATAAGCTCTATGCACGAGCGTGCGAATAGAACTTAATTTATAATTAAAGTCGCAAAAACTATAAAAATTAAGACCCAAACCCGTAAACGTAGGCTTCCGGTACGTAGAACTTATAACGGTCGAACCAGATTTGGAGACCAAAACATCAAGGAAAGGAATAGAACCTTCAACTTCCTTTCCCTGTGTAAATACAATGTTCTTATGCAGTGTTCAGAAAACTCAGAAACTGAACTGATTGGTTGTCCGTTTGGAATAGAGCAAACATATCGTCAACATAACGTCTGTACAATTTGGGCTTAAGGTGAGGGGGGCACTCACAGAAAACCCTTTCCTCAGATGCCACATGAAAATATTTGCAAAAACGGGACCCAAGGGGCTCCCCATCCCCATTCCATCCAGCTGACGATAAACTACTCCTTGAAAACTAAAAGAATTGTCCTTGACTGCCAAATTCAGAAGCTGCTCAAAGTGTGTATATATTAATATATATATATATATATATATATATATATATAATTTAGGGTGTCTCTTATTTTCGAAGTGTTGATTTTTTTAGGTTGCGCCCCCTCAACCAGTTCCATTGGTTGAAAAAACATCACATATAAAATTTTTTTGGATTGAACAATTTTTAGAGGTCGCCCCCGCTTATTAAAGTTCATAAAATATAGCTATTATTTATGCAATTAATATTTGAAATTACTAGCAGTTGTCAAGTATACTAAACATATGTTTTTAATTAATTAATCATCATATTTATGATGAATTCAATTAAATGAATATATTAGAGATAATTGTCAAGTTTGTAGCTGAAAATATTGCTTGATAAGACAAGATCAACCTGTTTAAACATGTTTCATCAAGAATGCTCCAGATTATGTTGCAATTGTTTATTTGTCATCATTCAGTGTTCTGCTGTCATAAGTAAAAGGTGTGTAACTGTGTATCACTATACTTCTTTTTTGCTATTATCAGATAATAAACTGTTATTTATATTTTTCACAATTATTTATACTGATTTTGTTATTAGTGTTTGAAAAAAATTTAATGAATTTAATGAAAAAATTAGAATTTATGCTCTTATACACATATTATGAAGTTTTAAACAATGTTGCTATTTGTCACAAAGAATTTAATTTAGTTCAATGGAAATTTTACCTGACATGTGTTTCATGATCTGTGTTTCTATCAGTGGCGTCACTAGAGGGGTGCGGGGGGTTTTTGTGCAGTGTTTGAGCAGAAATTTATTATTTTTTATAAAAATATCCCTGTAGTTAGTTATAACAACAAAAACATTTTTCGTAAGCCCAGCTTACATGTATCAATATACCTACAAGGCTAAAACTCTATGCTAATTTACTTTTTGAACCTTCTAATGCGCTCCGGTCAGAGCTGTCATTATTACCCAATTACAATGACGCTTCGAATCACGTGGTTTCGTCTGCACGCTCTACAAGCACGCGCTGTTGTTTTCGTTGCTGCTGGTGTTTTTATAGTCGCTGATTTTGTCAAATTTTCTGTTGTTTTAGCTACAATATTGTGGTAATTAGTATTTGTGAACCTATATCAATAACTTTTTTGAGAATGAAGTAGTAATTAAAGGAAAAGAAGGAGAAAAATAAAAAAGGCTTCCGCTCAGTTGTTGCAGCCTCTGTCTTTATGATGTTGCAGCCTCAAATTTATGAGTATATTTCCATATGCATTTGTCTACAACTTCTACATTATTTGGGCCGTTATTGATTATGCAAACCTAATCCATTAATGTATCTCATGTAACGGTAAAGTTTAACGTTAAAATGAACATAATTTTGATGTAGTTCTTAAACGTTTTTACTTCGAATTCTATTGTTTTCTTACCGAATTTTCACTTTAACCACATGAAACTATGTAAATGTAAATACATTTAGGCTGTGCGTATGATATTGTAATTTAAAGGAGTAATTTTAATTTTGCTAGTTGTTTATGTCACTACTATTGCCATTACATTCAGTGATATACGGGAATTACGATTTACGAGTAACATTAGTACAAAAAACATTACTAAGGATTCTGTATGGTCTGGTACGGGAGGAGGTCCATGGGGGGGTGGGTGACACCATGAGTTACCGCACTGGGTGACACCAACCCTAGTGACGCCACTGTTTCTATTTCCAATAAAATAGCAAAATATAAATTTCTACTACAAAAATATTTATTCCTTGTTTCTTAGATTAAAAAATAATAGGAATAATAATTGAGAAAAATACGTTAGATTTATAAAATAGACCAAATTAACTTTGTTATGTCTACCAAATTTTTTTTTTTTTGTAATTTAAAAAAGTCAAAACAGTGATTTAGCCCTGCTCTACAAAACCATAACACTACATTAATATTTTGTTTTCTTATTTTGCAGATGAATACAAGAAGACCATTCTATTTGCTCGGATCTACAGTAGATGATATTAAAGGCTCAAAGCTGCCCCCATATAGGCAAGCTTTTGGTTATTTTATGCACCTCCACAGAGAGAAAAACATGACAATCCGCGATGCTCTGCGTCAATCTATTCGAGCCACAATAGTTATCTGGGATAAGGCCAATATTCCTACTCAGCAGGAACCTCGTGCCATGAAGAAGTTAGAGAATTTCTTTAACGAATGGACTTGCTTAAAGAAGCATGCTTCCAGAACAAGCCAGAGCCATAAAACCAAGGAGGCTGATTTTGTAGAGCGATTGGAAGATCTCTTTGACATCGCCCATGGAGACGCTGAGAAGCTGATCAAGAATCGTGAGGACTGGGAGTTCCTTCAACTGCAAAGACAAAAAGGTCGTCCTGGCTCAATCGGTGGTGTGGACACTGTACATCTTCACCGCACAAAAAATGCAGTCAAACGGTTGGAAGCTGAGGCAGAGAGAAAAAGAAAGTCAGAATCTTTGATGGAGGCGTCTACTAGTCAAGTTGTACTGGCTTCTTCCACATCTTCCAGCAACACTGATGAAAGTGAGAATGAGGAGGAGGAGCCCAAAGGAGCTTGTGCTTTACCAAAATCTAAGAAAAAACGAGGCATGAAAAACATCATGACTATTCAGATGTCTGCTGCCCTGGATCGTACACAAATTTCCTCTAGAAAGGCAACATTTATCCTCGCAGAGGCAGCTAAAAGCTTTGGTTTGGACGCTTCAGATTACAACATAAACCAACATTCTATCCATCGCCTTCGAAATAAGAACCGAGCTCGTCATGCTAAAGAACTTAAGGAGCATTTCCATGGAGAATGTTCTATGACAGTCCACTGGGATGGCAAGATGATGGAGGACCTCACCTCGCACAAGCACATTGATCGTCTCCCAGTACTTGTGTCAGGACCTGGTGTTGAACAGCTGCTTGGTGTCCCCAAAATCCCAAACTCAACTGGAGAAGCACAAGCTGAAGCCGTCTTTAACTGCCTGAATGAATGGGGAATTACAGAGAGAGTAAAAGCAATTTGTTTCGATACAACAGCTTCAAACACGGGTCAATATAGTGGAGCCTGTGCTCTCATCGAAGCAAAATTGGGACATGATGTTTTGTACTTGCCTTGTAGACACCATGTTTTAGATTTATTGTTGGGAGCTGCATTTGAAGCAACATTGGGATCTACATCAACTGGTCCAGAGATATTGATCTTTAAGCGTTTTCGTGACAATTGGACTTCTGTTGATCAAAGCCAGTTCCAAACAGGTGAGACAGACACGATTACTAAAGAAGCAATTATCCAGTCTAAAACTGAACTAATTCAGTTTGCTAGATCCCAGGCACCTATGCTACGGGATGACTATCAAGAACTTTTGGATCTGTCCATCATCTTTCTTGGAGGTGTCCCCAATAAAGGCATCAAGTTTCGTGCACCAGGTGCCATGCATCGAGCTCGCTGGATGTCCAAAGCGCTCTATTCTATCAAGATGTGGCTTTTTCGAAACCAGTTCAAGATGACTAAGACTGAAGAACGAGGAATTCGAGATCTTTCCCTTTTTTCTGTTCTCATCTATATGAAGGCTTGGACAACATCCTCACTCCCTATTGAAACCCCATTTAATGACTGGCTCCTTATGAGGTCATTGATTAATTATCCTAACAAAAAGATTTCTGATGCAACTAAAAAAAAGCTCTCTAACCACTTATGGTACCTGTCTGAAGAAGCAGTTGGTCTTGCTTTCTTTGATGAGCGAATTACTACAGATGTAAAGAAACGCATGGTAAAGGCATTAGAAGATGAGTCCACTGATAGACCACCCAAGCGTCCTCGGATTCCTGAATCGACCTTCTGCTCTGGTGAAGGACTACACCAACTTGTTACAAGAAATACTAGAGAATTCTTTACTAAGCTGAATTTGCCAGAAGGATTTCTGAACAAGGCACCCAGCACTTGGACATCCAACTGTGAATATTTAAGGGCCAGAGCTATTGTTGCAGCTCTATCTGTTGTAAATGACCGGGCAGAACGTGCAGTAGCTTTAGTTCAAGAGCTGAATAAGAAATTGACAGTGGGGGAAGAGCAGCTCCAGTTCCTGCTCCAAATTGTTGCAAAACACCGCCAGAGTCACCCAGTTCCATCAAAAACTGTTCTTCTCAAAAAATAACCATCAATGAGGTCGCACCTTAAAATACACCATATTGTATAATCATTGTATATTAAATAAATGTTGTATAAGGAAATAATGCTAATTAAAGTAATTAAAGTATGTAAATAGCACTGGCATTTTGAATTTATCTCTATATAATAAACTAATGGTTTTTTTTTGTAGCAATGCTTCATTGCTGATTGTATATAAAAAAAGAGCCAGGAAGGATTTTGGATAGGAGAAAAAGGATTGGGATAAAGAAGGATTGAGGACCAAAGGATGGATTATAACAACATCAAGGATAGGTTAGAAAAGGATCAATGATAAATAAGAAGGCCTATACTTATAAAAACGAATCAAACTAAAAAAAGAAGGAAGGAATTATGTGTATAATGAGCATAATCATATGTCAGGAGCTATTATGCCATGGTCACCATTTTTATTAGCCGGGGGCGACCCCTAAATATGAGCCAATTTGTGTCAAACTTTCAAGTTTTAGTTTTTATGCTAAATGGAACTATTTTAGGGGGCGCAGATAAAATAATTCAACATTTCAATTTTTGACTACCCAATAAGAGACACCCTAATATATATATATATATATATATATATTATATATGAAGGAATAACAGGACGCGAAGGTGGTACATGTTTATTAGTCAGCTGTTTCGAAAATTCAATTTCCATCATTAGTGCTAAAAATGAAACGTAAGAAAGTGAACAAATATAGTGAATAAAAGATTTTATACAATATATGTATGCAGTCCTATGATAATTTAAAGTTAAAAAAGGTACATGAAATGTTGGGGGTAAGACGATGGCTAAAATATACAAATATTATAGGGTGACACAAAAACTTAAAACAAATCTAACAAAACCAAACGAAACAAGAATTCACCAAGCTGATAACTCTTGCTGCTTCAGACACCCACTTCTTTTTCAATAAACAACTTTACCAACAAACCGATTCACTAGCCACGGGATCCCCCACAAGTGCCACACTAGCCAACATCTTTCTCTGTTACCACAAAAATAACTGGCTACTCCACTGTCCCACCCATTACAAACCACACCTATATAAAAGATACGTCATTGACACTTTTCTCCTCTTTCACAATGCTAACCACGCCCCTCTTTTTTTTAACTATCTCAATTCCCAGCATTAAACCATCAAGTTCATTAAAGAAGACGAATCCAACAACACCCTAACCCTTTTTAGATATAACAATAACGAAACAAAATAATAAATTCAGACTTCCATATATCGAAAACCTACATATACAGGCCTAGGTACTAACTATTTAAGCCACATCCCTTCACTATATAAAATTAACAGTATTAAAATCTTAATCCACCGTGCTTATCAACTTTGTTCCTCCTACTTAACCTTCCACAACGAAATAGAATTCATTCACAATTTCAGCATTAATAACTCTTTCCCAAAAATTTACTACAATCTCTAACTAGAAATTTTAGTAAATTTCACCTACTCACCCCTCTTTACCCTCAAATTAACCTTGAAATTGTGTTCACCAATAATAACAGCATCAAATCGACCTCAACCATAAGGGAAAAAAAACCTAGCCCCTTGTTTCATCCACTATCTACCGTTTCAACTGTACTCACTGCAAAGCGAGTTATATTGGCTCCGCACAAATTTTAAAATTATTAATTCAGCATACCAACCAACCGACCTCCATATCCTCGAATTCCTATACATCCTTGGTACAAAACCAACCCTCACCGACAAAAATTCTGCCATCAACTTAAACAAAGCTAAATAATTTCTTCTGAACCATCACTGGAAAAGAAATCCGCTACCACTCTCCGGCTTCTAACATGGATACTACAACAGTCAACCATTCCTAACCATTATACAATTAGATTCCCCCCTCCCCGTCTTATAATAACCGGGTAAGATTTGTTTTTAATTTTTGTGTCACCCTATAATATTTGTATATTTTAGCCATCGTCTTATCCCCAACATTTCATGTACCTTTTTTAACTTTAAGTTATCATAGGACTGCATACATATATTGTATAAAATGTTTTATTCACTATATTTGTTCACTTTTTTACTTTTCATTTTTTAGCACTAATGATGGAAATTGAATTTCCGAAGCGGATGACTAATAAACATGCACCACCTTCTCGTCCGCTTATTCCTTACTAAGTTGCGGTTCCCCAAGAACAAACCCTTTAATCAAGTATATATATATATGATACAGTGGGATTAGCGATAGAGTGGGGCTAGGATGTTTTAAACCCTAGATCCGGTACCAAAGCTGGATCCTATCTGCTTTGCAGATAGCTCGTAAGGGAAGCTATATTTTTAGGACCTCTTTGCGAGTGACCTCGTTGCCCACGTCGGGCTAACATCATAAAAAAGAAAGAACTGTAGTGTTTGTCATTTACCATTACTTATTCGGACTATAGTGGATTTAATTTTCCCAGAAGAGTTCTTTGTTGCATGCACGGTCTGTGTATATCATAAAAAACCTCAGGGGACCATTCTGAGTTCAATCCCATATATACAGGGTGTTTATAAAGTCCCCATCTATTTAAGTGAAAACGTAGCAAAAAGGATAAAATTCAATAACAATTTAATAGAAGGCATACATTTAATGAACACTTAAGCATATGATTCTACATGAGCACCATCAGTATCTCTACTGAGTTCGAATCTGTCAGCAGCATTGCCGAACACATTTTGGAGCATGACAGGGGTTATTTTTTTAGCTGCTGTTATGGTACCAGCACGTAAATCTTGCACATCTGTTGCCCTCGTTTGATAGACGTTTGATTTGATGAAGCCCCATGCAAAGAAATCCAAGGGCGTTAGGTCAGGAGATCGAGCCGCCCAGGGCCTGTTGCCTTCACGTCCAATCCACCGATTTGAAAATCGTTCATTTAGGTATTCCAGAACAATGTTTGCGCAATGACAAGGTGCCCCATCTTGTTGAAAGACGACGGTGTTTAAAATGCCATCTGAATGAAGCTGGGACATTTAAGTGCTCGTACCGTAACAGCAGTTACAAAAATAACCCCTGTCATGCCCCAAAATGTGTCCTGCAATGCTGCTGACAGATTCGAACTCTGTAGAGATACTGATGGTGCTCATGTAGAATCATATGCTTAAGTGTTCATTAAATGTATGCCTTCTATTATATTGTTATTGAATTTTACCCTTTTTGCTACGTTTTCACTGAAATAGATAGGGATTTTATAAACACCCTGTATATATATATGTATATATATATATATATATATAGATATATATATATATATATGTATGTATGTGTGTGTGTATATATATATATATATATATATATATATATATATATATATATTATACTGTTGGTTTTGGTCCATCTTGTGTAGAGGAAACCTGAGGAGATTTTAATGTACCTGTGATTCAAACGGGCATATTTGTTTCGCCTAATGGTGCATCTTGCTCCAGAAGAATCATACACCATACATCATTTTGGAAAGTATATCTTTCACTCTATCTAACTGATATTCGACGAATTAGTGGTGAAAGATATACTTTTTTACTCACCCTCTATATATGGCATCATCTTCAAGAACCTTGGAGTACCCTGGGGAGGAGACCATAAATGTCCGCACTTCTGGCTCACCCGCTGCCGATACCGGGAACATAGACCCAACTAGGGGGGCTCAGGCTCGGATCCAGACCAGTACTCACCGCGGTCAGATAAATTTTGGCATCGTTTCGCACTGGTCAGATTTTTTTGAAAATAGCGCCCCCTAGCGAGACTGCCTTGAAACGATACTCTCTGCTCGATTTCTGCTGGAAAATGCATAGGAACTTATACTTCGCGCATGCGCCGTACACTTTTTAATTTCTCAAATGTTTTCAAGCGCCATCTTTGTATGTAACAGGTGTTTTGCAGTGCAGCTCTAATTTCACTTTGAATAAGTCTAGCTTTTGTATTTTTTGCGTTATAATATTTTATATGCTAAAGGAATCTGAGTGAACGTCGAGGTCTACAGAAAAATGAAGAAGGTACAAGCAAAGATCGGGACTTTCTTCAATACCAGTCGGTAAGTCGGATCAGACAATGATTTATTTTATGCTTGGAAAAATCAGTCAAATTGTAGAATAATATATTCAACTCTACTCCTCCCTACTGGGGGTCTCACAATGTCACCTAATCATTATTCATATTATTGGTCATTCTTTTCAGGGAAGTACCGCCAGTACCTTCTTGCTCAACTGACATCTTAGATGATTTGGGTGACAGACCATCGCAGAAAAGGAAGTTTGATGAAATCAGATATGACGCAGATGATCCAGTGTGAAAAATACAGAACACAGACACGACATGTGGTAAGAATTGATTTCTTATATTGTTGCCGTTAACTAAAAAAATATCCCATTCATTTATTGTCATGAATGTAGTACAAAACAAGTTTGGACAAGATGTTCTCTACAATTTATACTGAAACTAATCATATTTGATGGTTTTATGACTGGAATTAAAAAGAATATTGTTTTGAATTTTAGGTGAGGACATAATATCATCAAACCTCAGGAATGACATCGGCCTGTATTACCAGTGTGTGAGCGATTTGAATGATGACAAGGAGTATGAGCTTTTGACTTCCCACTGGCAACCTCCTGCAAGATACAAGTTTCCAGGTACCAACAATTATGGCAGGAAGCGATTCTTCAATGGAGAATGGCTAAAGATGTATCCCTGGCTGGTGTATTCACCATCAGAATGTGGCACATTTTGTTTAACCTGTGTGCTGTTTGGTATAGCAAGTGGCCACAACAGCAGCAAGTTGGACAAGCTGTACAAGTCACCTTTGACCAACTGGGTAACAGCTACAAATAAATTGGCCGAACATAATAGCAAGTCAGATTTCCACAAACACGCAACACTTTTTGCTGATAATTTTCGCAGAATCATGTCCAACAAGTCACAACCAGTGAATCGACTTATTTCATCAGCAATCAGCAAACATGTCGCAGCAAACAAACAAAAGGTAGCATCAACGATGAAGACTGTGATCTTGTGTGGTAGGCAGAACTTCGCTCTTCGAGGGGACCATGAAGATACTGAAGACGACTCGAAGAACAGAGGCAAATTCTTGGCACTGTTGCAGTTCCGCGTGGATGCTGGTGATGTGGTCCTCGAAGAACACTTGAAATCAGCTCCCAAGAATGCAACATATACATCAAAGACAATATAGAATGAACTGATCTCTGTCATCGCTGCCCACATTCAAGACGAAATTGTGAAGGAGATTAACACAAGTCTTCTGTTCTCCATTCTTGCAGATGAAGCTACTGATGTCAGCAACAAGGAAAAACTTCCACTTGTGTTGCGTTTCGTTGACGACACAGATTCTATTCGTGAAGAGTTTGTTGGTTTCTTTGAATGTGTGAATGGTGTCACTGGCAAAGCCATTGCTGACTTGCTGTTGCAAGTGGTTAGTGATCTCGGCTTAGATATGAAGAACTGCAGAGGTCAGTGCTATGATGGAGCAGGCAATATGGCTGGACAAGTCAAAGGTGCAGCAGCTTTGATAGCACAGCAGTATCCAAAGGCACCTTATGTCCACTGACAGTCTCACAGATTGAACCTGTGTTGTAAAAGCCTGTGCTTTACAAGAAGTACGCAACATGATGGGCACGTTGGAGGAAGTGGAAAATTATTGCTTTCTGTTTTTGTCACTCAGGAGGAGTGTCCAGCCTCTAGTCATCATAAGCTGACCGATATTTGCCGAACTAGATGGGTCCAGCGTTTGGATGCCCTAGATGTATTCGAAGAGCTACTGCCCGCAGTGGTTTCAACCTTGACGTGCATCGAGGATAATGTCACTCATAACTGGGACAGTGAGTCACCAACAAAGGCCAGTGGTATGCTCCACCAAATTGGAACATTCCAGTTTATCTTCACTTTTGTTGTGACAAAGAAAGTTTTGTCATACACCCGTGGTATCACAGTCAAGTTGCAGGTGAGGAGTCTCGACACAAAGAAGGCATATGACAGTGTTGGTGAGGTCCTTGGGTTTCTTCAAACAGTCAGAAACAGTGTTGACTCAAAACATTTTGAGTGGTTCAAGGCTGCAAAGGAAATAGCTGAAGACTTCGACATAGCAGTGACAAAGCCCAGGACAGTCGCCCGGCAAAAAAACAGAAACAATGTCCCTGCAGAAACTACGGAGGATTATTCCCGTCGCAGTGTGACCGTGCCATTCTTGGATCATCTCCTGGGAGATATTGGATCAAGATTCAAAGATGGCCAACAGAAAACCATTCTGGGATTTTCAGGTTTGTGATGGAATTATTTAGCTATAGGGATAATTTGAGAATGATAATTAAATTGATGGACTGATATGTACTCTCCTTTACTGTTACATGAAATTGACAACTGGTTTATTCATTTTAGGTGTTCCTGCGAAGATGATAGAACAGCCAGATACATGGAACCCAGAGTTCCAGCAGTTCTGTCAGACCTACCAAGATGACCTTCCCAGTCCCAATACTCTGTCTGCAGAGCTGGATGTGTGGCAATATCACTGGGAGCGGCGCCATCAGGCCAACTGCGACATACCAGACTCTGTGCAGTCAACTTTACACTCTATGGACAAGGTCTTATTCCCAAACATCTGTACTGCACTCAAGGTATTGGCAGTCATTCCAGTCACCACCTGTGAGTGTGAACGTTCAGTTTCAGCCATGCGTCGACTGAAAACGTATCTGAGGAGCACCATGAGAAATGATAGGATGAATGGTTTAGCACTGATGCATGTCCACTATGGGCTGAAGCTCGATGTGGATGTTTTGGTTGAGAAGTTTGCACGGCTCCACCCAAGAAGAATGGGGCTTGTTGATATTATCAGTGACAAACATTAGAAAGGATTTATTTTGTAAAATAAATATTTGAAGTAAATAACGAATCATGACTTCTTTTACATTTTGGATGCAATTAATGAAATGGCATTAGTCAGATTATGGGTCTGGATCCGGGCCTGGGGCTGGATCTGCTACCACCCATTCGAGATGTTCTGGGCATCTGCCTGATTCACTTTTCATTAATTTCTGCAATATTCGTGGCTTTTTCTCAAATTTTCAATCTGTTGGACATCACTTCTCCTGCTCTAAACCTCATCTTCTTTCCCTTACTGAAACTCATGTGTCTGGGACGACTAACAGCAACCCCTTTTCTGTACCCTCTTGCTTTCTCTATACTCAATTTCACTGCAAAGGTGGATGTTGAGTATATGTACGCAATGACCTAATTAATTCTCGTATTCCCGAACTCGAATCTTCTGAATTCTCTACCCTCTGGCTACGGCCAAAGGCTGATTAAGACACCTTGGGGCCCCGGGGCAATGAAGAATATGGTGGCCTACTTCTATAGCTTTTTATTGACAATACATGTACATGTACAATACATAGTACATTTACACGAATTATATGTACGGTGCTCAGGCTAATTGAGAAACAAACTTAAAAGAACCTTAACACAGTGTATTTTGCCCTTTGCCAAAACCAAACAGTATAAACAAACTTTACTTTAGAGCCTATAAAACATAAAATAAAACGGAATTTATCAGTTTGTGTACTCTGTCATATTTAATGAAAGAAGTTTGCGAAATCTCGAATTATATCATCGAAACTCAGTTGATTGGGGGCCCCTCAAGCATGGGAGCCTGAGGCTTCAGCCTCAAGAGCCTCAGTTATAATCCACCACTGGCTACGGCTTATATGCTAATCTCAAACTAAATACATCTGCGCTGTTTACCTTTCTCCTGATTCACTGACTATCGAAAATTCTTTGACCACCTCACTTCCAAAGTGGAATACATTCTAACCCGCTCTCCCTTTGCTGAAATCTCCATTTTAGAAGAGTTCAATGTTCACCATCATCTTTGGCTTTCCTTCCATTTCACTAACATCCTTGGTGAACTAGCTTACAACTTACGTTAATAATCGTAAGCCGGTAAAAAATAACATAGGCCCTCTAGTGGATGTTAATGGCGCTTTGGCTTCTGACGCTCAGGCGATGGCGGGTATTTTCAATAACTTTTTTGCGACAGTTTTTACCGTAGAAGACGTAAATAATGTCCCCGACGTGGATGATATCGTTCCATTTAGTAGCGAGACTATTTTGGAAGAAATAACTGTTTACGAGGCTGAGATTGCGCATTATATCGATAGGCTAAAAGTTAGCAAGGCTCCAGGCCCTGACGCTTTTTATCCCAGACATTTGAAAGATTTGAAAGAAGTTATCGTAGGCCACTTAACGAAGATCTTTAATCAGTCACTCGAAACGGGGATTATTCCTGAAGACTTTAAATTAGCTAACGTCACGCCTATTTTTAAAAAAGGCGACCGCGCGGTAGCTAGCAATTATAGGCCCATTAGCTTAACGTCAATTGTAGGTAAACTTTTGGAATCCGTAGTTAGGGATCGTATTATCGATCACTTAGAAAGTAGAGATTTGATTAATAGTAGTCAGCATGGGTTTCGACGCCATAGGTCTTGTTTAACTAATTTGTTAGAATTTTATAACGAAATAGTGCGCGAATACGATAGGCATAGAGCAGCTGACGTTATTTATTTAGATTTTAAAAAGGCTTTCGATACAGTTCCGCATAGGAGACTAATTGCGAAGGTTAAAGCGCACGGTATACGCGGTCAGGTAGCTAACTGGTTAGAAGAATGGCTTCGTGCTAGGAGACAGAGGGTCGTAGTTAATGGTAGTGAATCAGGGTGGTTAGATGTAGGTAGCGGTGTCCCACAGGGTTCAGTGTTAGGCCCATTGCTATTCGTAATTTACATTAACGACATAGATGTAGGATTGACTAGTAACGTGTCAAAATTCGCGGACGATACTAAAATAGGCGGTAAGGTTGTTAACGAGGACGATAGAAATAGGATTCAAGACGATGTAAATAGGATTATGGAGTGGACAGATAAGTGGCAGATGCAATTTAACGTAGACAAATGTAAAGTTTTGCATATAGGTTCTCGCAACAATAATTACGCGTATACGATGGATGATAGGCAGTTAGCGAGCGTTGACGAGGAAGTAGATTTAGGCGTACGCGTATCTAAGGATTTAAAGGTTAGGAACCAGTGCCTGGAGTCTTGCGCAAAAGCTAATAGGATGTTAGGTTTCATAGCGCGTAATTTCGAATTTAAATCGAAGAATATTATATTGCCCCTTTACAAGTCCCTAGTCAGGCCTCATTTAGAATATGCAGTTCAGTTTTGGTGCCCGTACTTGCGTGAAGATATTGATAGGTTAGAAAGGGTTCAGCGTCGTGCCACGAAACTTATTCCGTCATTGCGCAATAGCCTATGAAGATAGGATTAATGAGTTAGACCTGTATTCACTCGAAACTAGGAGATTAAGGGGGGAGCTTATTGAAGTTTTCAAAATCATTAATAACATCGATAACGTAAATTTTGACAAATTGTTCACTTTTGATAATAGTAATAATCGCAATAACGGATTTAAGTTGCGTGGCAGGCGTTTTATTACTAATATCGCTAAAAACTTCTTTACGTTTAAAGTAATTGATAAATGGAATAATTTTCCCGCGTCAGTCGTTCATTCTACCAGCGTTAATATGTTTAAGAACCGTCTTGACAGATATTTTAAAGGTATTAACGTTCTTTAATTTAAAAAACAACAAAGTTAGCAACAGAAGCTCTGGTGGTGGTGCTCGAGGATGAGTCTGTTGACGATGAATGCCAGCTTGTGACATGCCAGCGTGTGATGCCAGCAAAAAAAAAAAAAAAAAAAAAAAAATTAGACTAACACGAACGTAGATGTAGCTCGTAGAGTAAACTAACCCACTTTTTGTTTAACTGTACCTACTCTTTTTTTTTTCTCTTCTCTCCTTACTTTGCATGTCTGTAACTCTCTTTACTTGCATGTTTGTAGTTTGCATGGTATGGCAGAGTTAAGACTGTGTTGCATGGTTTGTAAGCGTTCTTATTTTACTTCTTTTCATCTTTCACCCCTCTCCTATTCTCTCCGACTATTTTTCTGACTTGTCGGCAGTGGCCGGCGGATGATGATGGTGAGACTTTTTTCCTCTTTTTCTGAATGAATGTTAACCCACGAATGATAGGTGTTGCTCCTTTCTTAACCTCTTCTCCTCTCTTAACCACCTACTCTTTCCTTTCTCTCGGGCTAGCCTTAGAGTGGATCTTAGGGTCTTTGTTAGCCTTAGCTTCTGTAGATCTGTAGAACTTTTCTTTCCTAAATGATCTTGAGCAGATTGTACAGCACCCTACTCGTATCCCCGATCGCCTTGGAGATAAGCCCAACATTCTGGATTTCTTACCTCTCATCTTTCTTACTCTTTGAAACTTTTTTCGACTTGGGTTCCTCCCACCACAATCTTATATCTGTTTCCCGTCCTATCGCTTCAATCCGGCCTTTGACGCCTCCATGCCCAAGAGAATCACCTCCGTGATGCACTCAGCACACTCGAGAGGGTCCCGGCCACGGAAGCAGTAATCATTCCATGGGAAATCACAGAAGTACTGCCTAAGGGCTTCCCAATCAGCGGCGCCGAAGTGCCAAAGGCGCCTCTTCTTGCGATGATCCAGGCGTACATTCCATATTGAATTCCTACTTACTTACTTACTTATGTCTTTTTCACTCCTACATGGAGCACAGGACATCACCTGTGCTTCGCCATCGGGTACGGTTGGCTTCTTGGGTTTTAACTTCTGCTCAGGTTCCTCCAATTCTCTCATTTTCAACCAGTAAGGATCTCCTCCAAGTCATCACCGGTCTACTCCTCTTCCTTCTTCCTTGAGGATTCCATTCCAAAGCCGTCTTAACTATTTCTCCCTCTTTTTTCCTCAAAGCATGTCCAACCCATCTCCACTTCCTCTTAATTTGCTCTTCTATCCTTTCCTGATTTGTGGTCTGCCATAGTTTTTCATTTGAAAAACATTTCATTCTCAGACATCGATTCACGAACACTTGCACTTTTTTACCAGCTCTTTTGTTACCTTCCATGATTCACTGCCATAGAGGGCGACTGATTTAACATTACCGTCAAATATTCTTGTTTTAACTCTACTCGACAACTGGTTTGAGCTCTATACTGTGTTTAGTAGCGCAAAAGCACCTGCGCCCATAGTCAACCTACTTCTAACATCCTCCTCCACTCATCCACCCTTTGCCATTACACTACCCAAGTAGAGAAACTCGTTAACCTCTTCCAACTCGACCTCCGCAACTCTGAAGGCTCCATCTTTGCCATTTAATCTCATTCTGGTAGTTTTTCCTTTATTAATTTCTAATCCAACTTTCTTGGCTCTCTTCCCAGACCTTCCAGCTTCGCTACCATATCCTCACGCCTCTGTGACAAAAGGCAAAATTCGTTGGCATAGTCCAAGTCCTCCAAAACATCCAGCAATCTCCAACCAATATCCCTACTACCTTCCTCAACCACCCTCCTCATTACAGTGTCCAGCATTAACAAAAATGTCACTGCTGACAACAGACAACCCTGCCTCACTGCTGTTGTCACCTCGAAAAGCCCTGTAAGCTTCCCGTTATGTTCCACTCTGCAAGAGAATCCTCTGTATGATTCTTTAACAATATAAAATAATCTCCGGTATTCCAGAATTTTCCATCACCGTCCACATACAACCTCTTCCACACTATCAAAAACTTTCTCAAAATCTACAAACGGCAAATACAGGCTTGACTGCCATTCCTGGCTCTGCTTCACAATTATTCTCAGTGTATTGCTCTCATCGGTAAAGGATCGGGTCTCTCAAAATCTTGCCTGTTCTCTTATTAGTCTAGCATCCACCTCCCTCCAATTCTTTCCAAAATAATATGGGTCAGCACCTTACTTGGTATGGACAACAGTGTAATTCCCCTCCAGTTGTCACATCGCGACAGAGCTCCTTTCTTTGGTGTTTTCACCAGCAAACCCCCTCTCCATTCCTTGGGAAATTTCTCGATTTACCATATTATACCGAAGAATTCATGTAATTCGTCTGTCATCATCCCTGGGTCCACCTTCAACAGTACTCCCTCTATATCATCCATCCCTGGTGCCTTTGCTCCCTTTAACTTCTTGATTGCGCTACGGATTTCAGCGTTACTTGGTAGTCTAACATCCATGTTCAGCTCCTGGTATCCTCTCACCTCTTCTTGAATTAACTCCTCCGGGTCTATTTCTATTCAAAACTTCTCTAAAATGCTCTTTCCACCTTTCCACTTGTTGCATATCCGCAGTCAATATAGTTCCATCTTTTGATCTTACTAGTCTGGTCTCTCTATAATTTCTCCCTGTCAGCGTTTTCGTTATCTTTTATAAGTATGTCATGTCTCCTCTCCGCGTTGCTGTCTCTGCCTGTTGTGCCATCCCGTTCACAAATTGTCTCTTATCGTTTTTGACCCCTCTCTTGACCTCTCTACTCAGTTGTTGCCAATTCTCCCCCAACTCCATCCTGTTTATCACGTCTTCACATCTATTCATTCTTTCTTTTGCTTTCTTTCTTTCTTCTACCCCATTCCACGTGTCCTCAGTCATCCACTCTCTTTTCTCCTTCTTTCTGAAACCAATTGTCTCCTCTGCAGATTTCCGTAAGGTGTCTTTAAATCTCACCCACATTCATTTCACTCTTTTTACTCTATCCTCTTCATTTTCTCCATATGTCAAGACTTCCTCGTCTTCATCCTGGCGAATAGTAAATCTATTTCTCAGCTAATTTGTATTCCTCTTTGACCTCCCTTCTTGCGAGCCTATTTACGTCAAACTGTCTCCTTCCTTTCTCGGCTCTTTCCCATTCTCAATTTCACCTCAGCTATTACCAGATGATGAACGCTTGCTACATCTGGTCCTCTTCTATGATATTTCGCACATCTATCAGCGATCCTCTTCACTTCTTCCGAATGGCCATATGTTCAACCTGGTTTTCCGTCATGTTATCAGGCGACATCCAGGTAATTTTATGACAATCTTTATGCGGGAACGGGGTACCACCAATCACAAACTCCTGCTTGCCCATTACATACTCCCTGTCTTTGTTTTCTCTCCCCACCTTTGCGTTGAGATCTCCCATCAGGATAACAATGTCTTTTCTCTTAACTTCCCCCAAAACGTTCATAGAACTCTTCCTTCTGCTAATCCTCCGCTTGTTCTGTAGGGGCATAGCAGAGAATAATTGTTATGGGTCTAGCCTTCGTCTTAAATCTTACTCTTATTATTCTTGAAGATATTGGCTCCCATTCCAGTAAACTTTTCTCCACCTCTCCTGTGAGTAATATGTCCACCTTGTTTCGCTCAACTCCAGAACCGTCACCCTATAACTCTCAGCCTCTCTTGCAATTTACTTAAGTCTCGATGCCTCATACATAGTTCGGATATTCCAACATCCAATTCGTGTACGATATTTCATGCCAAAGTTCGTCAACGTTAGATCCATCCGATTTTGCAGTTTCAGTTTCTGTAATCGTAGAGTTTAGGCTGTGCAGGGGATTAACCGACAGCAGCCGAGTCAGGTGCTGGGGCTGCCACCTTAAGGTCTCCGAACATACCCTGTCAGTTTTTGGTTCACGGGCGTAACGCCACTCCCCAGCGGGAAGCTCTCTTATCCGAATCTTGGCGACGCGCCCGATGGGGGAACTGACAAAGACGCCGAAAAGGCAATTCCTACTACTAAAGCAAAAAAACCTTGGTTTAACTTTACTTGTTCTAATGCTGTCCGCAACAGAGAGGAATCTTTCAAAAGGTACAGTCGCTATCCAACTCCTGACTCTCACTCAGCTTATATTTCTGCCCGGAATCATGCAAAATCTGTTGTTTGACTCGCCAAACATTCCTTCATCAGAAAAAAATGTGAAAACCTCTCCAATTCTAATTCATATCACTCCTTCTGGTATATAGCTAAGAACCCCTTGAACAACTTTACTTTCTCTTTTTTCCCTTCTATTTTCCATTCCGACGGCTCAGTTGTGTCTCTTCTCCTGGTAAAGCTGAACTCTTCGCTCAAACATTCGCCTCCATTTCAACAATGAACAATTCCGGTGCTGTTCCCCCATCTCCTCCTCCCTCTGACTTTATTATGTCTGAAATTAGATTTTCTTCCGAAGATGTTCTTTCTTCCTTATCTGGGTTCAACTCTAAGAAGGCGTACAGTCCTGATGATGTTCCTCCTTTTGTTCTCAAGAACTGTGATTCTGTACTGACACCCTGACCATGGAAACTCTTTCATCTTTGTCTTTCATCTGATATTTTTCCTTCCTACTGGAAGTTTGTTTTCACATACCCTGTCCCAAAGAAGGGTGACCGCTCTCAACCGTCCAACTATCGTTCAATAACGTCGATAACGTAAATTTTGATAAATTGTTCACTTTCGATAATAGTAATACTCGCAATAACGGATTTAATTTGCGTGGCAGGCGTTTCATTACTAATATCGCTAAAAACTTCTTTACGTTTAAAGTAATTGATAAATGGAATAATCTTCCCGCGTCAGTCGTTCATTCTACCAGCGTTAATGTGTTTAAGAACCGTCTTGACAGACATTTTAAAAATATTAACGTTGTTTAAAAATAAAAAAGAAAGTTAACAACAGGAGCTCTTGTGGTGGTGCTCGAGGATGAGTCTGTTGACGATGAATGCCAGCTTGTGACATGCCAGCGTGTGGTGCCAGCAATAAAATAAAAAAATAAAAAAAATACAAAATATAAAAAAAAGAAATTAGACTAACACGAACGTAGATGTAGCTCGTAGCGTAAACTAACCCACTTTTTGTTTAACTGTACCTACTTTTTTTTTTTTTTTTTTTCTTATCTCCTTACTTTGCATGTCTGTAACTCTCTCTACTTGCATGTTTGTAGTTTGCATGGTATGGCAGTGAGTTAAGACTGTGTTGCATGGTTTGTAAGCGTTCTTATTTTACTTCTTTTCATCTTTCACCCCTCTCCTATTCTCTCCGACTATTTTCTGACTTGTCGGCAGTGGCCGGCGGATGATGATGGTGAATCTTTTTTCTCTTTTTCTGAATGAATGTTAACCCACGAGTGATAGGTGTTGCTTCTTACTTAACCCCTTATTCTCTTCTCTTAAACCCCCTACTCTTTCCTTTCTCTCGGGCTAGCCTTAGAGTGGATCTTAGGGTCTTTGTTAGCCTTAGCTTCTGTAGATCTGTAGATCTGTAGATCTCCTTTCGGAATTTTAGTGAAACTTTTGCTATTGCGCTAGAGATATCAAAAGCTTTTGATAGAGTGTGGCACAAATCTTTAATTTCCAAACTGCCCTCCTTTTTTTTATCCTTCTATCTGTACCTTCATCTCTAACTTTTTGGTCGATCTATAGCTACGGCTGTAAATGGCCACTGTTCTTTTCCTAAAGATATTAACAGTGATGTTTCTCAGGGTTCTCTCCTGTCACCCACTCTTTTTCTTTTATTTAACAATGTTCTTTTAAGTCACACCTCTTGTTCTATTCATTCCTATGCCGATGTTTCCACTCTTTACTTCTCCACTTTCTTCCCAAAGAGTCCCTCTGAACAGTCACTTCATGATTCGCCTAGGAGGACAATGGTACACCTGACCTCTTATCTTTCTGCCATCTTTGATTGGGGCAGAGAAAAATCTTGTAGCTTTCAATGCCTCAAATACTCAGTTACTACATTGTATACTCGTCACAAGCTTCCACATGACTATCCCCTTACCTTCAATAGCACACAATTCAATTCTTCCTCTTCTCTTAACATTTTTGGCGTTTCCTGTTCTTGTGATCATTCCTGGAAAGATCTTATATACTCTATCCAAATAAAACTTCTAAGATGTTAGGTGTGTTTTACCGTCTCCGCGGTTTCTTCATCCCCACTCAGTTCTCTCCCTCTAACGGGGTCCTGTATGAAGCCCCTGTATGAAGTACGTTTCCTATGTTTGGGGTGGCTCAACCCACACAGCGATACCTGACCGGGTGGAATCAAAGGCTTTTCGTCTCATCAATTCTTCGCCTCTTACTCAGTGTCTTCAATCCCCCTCTCTCTTCGCCGGAATGTTGCCTCACTTTCTCTTTACTATCGCTGTTATAACGGACATTGCTCTTCTGAACTCTCTACTGCATGCCTCTTTATTTAAGGAAATCACGCAGCACCAGACTTTACATACATTCTCATTCCTTTTCTGTCCAACTCTCTAACACAAGGGTTAATCGGTATTTTCAATCTTTAAATTACTGAACCGATCAACTTTGGAATAATCTTCCTCAATCCATCTTTCCCCCTATCTTTGATCTTCAATCTTTAAAACGCAGTGTCCAGACATCTCGAAAACTCTGGACATTGATTTTGGAACTCTTCTTCTCCTATGTGAGAGGGGGGAGGACGCTTTTGCGTGCATTTGCCCTTGGCCCCTCCTTCTTGCATAAAAAAAGAATAGACCCTTTGACTCTTAAAGATTGATAAGTTGTGAATTTGGTCATTTGTTCATATTAACGTAAGTGTACAAAACTATCTGTTCTAGTCAAAATACGGCCAGATCAATGGAACATATTGTACCCCTTAAATACAGAAAACACAATAGATTTAAAAATTTGCTTGTCACATCACTCATCAACAAGACTCACTAACCGTACCCGTTGCTTCTCTTCTGCACGTGTTGTTTCTTTCACTTTGCGGTATATGTAAGCTTTTACGCAGTTTAGTCCTAGTCCTACAACATTGCCCATTACATCGTTTGTGCCACGAAATCCTGCATTGCTCTCGTCAGAATAGCCGTAGAGTATTTGAACCTCTTGTTCATTAAGTTTCGCACGGTTCAGTGTAGCCTTAAAAGTATCAAAAGAGGGAGGGCATGGGAGTTTTTCAATATCCACGTCATATGTAGACTTTACCGAATACCTCTTCATAAACGTCGAGCAATATCAAAGGTAGCCATCACTATTTTCCTTCTACGTGAGAATTCTTCAAATATACATCTGAGACCGAAGGCTTGCAGCGGTCAACTGAGCATGCCAGGGAAGAGATTGCCAAGGTAGTAGCAGGAGTCACGTGATCTTTGATCGGTCATACAGGGGGCGAAACTTAGGACTTTTCCTGTATCTTGCGCGGAATATTCTCCTATACAAGCGTCGTTCTTTACGTTAATTATACTGCGTGTTTGCAGTTTAAATGTACATAATGTACGGCATGCGGGAGGTGCCCCCTTTTGGCATTGGTTTCTGCGCGTATGTAGAAGAATTACGGCATTTGATTGAGTGAGGCCCATGGTGTAATGGTTATCATATCTGACCGGCAATCGGAAGATCCAGGGTTCGATTCCTGGGTGGTTACCTCATTTTTTCATTTGTTTCGTTCTCTCTCTCTCATCTTGCGCGGAATATTCTCCTATACAAGCGTCGTTCTTTACGTTGATATATATATATATATATATATATATAAAGGGTGTCAGAAAAAGATTGCCCCCCCCCCCTGTACAGAAGAAACTGAAAGGAATAGAAAAAAACAGACAATACCACGCGAAAGAGCGTTTAATTTTGAATAAAAAACACTTGTTTTAATATCGGGTGTTGTCCCCATTTGCAGCTCTGACGTCCATTAATCGACGGGGGTATGATCCCAGAAGTGTCTCAAAGAGATCGGTATCATGACTCATTTCTTCAAGGACTTCGTTGATCTTTGCAGTCATAATTTCTGTTGAATACCGATTCTGAATGGGTTGTTCCAACATTAAGGACTCCACCCGATCCTTCATGATTGATCCGACATGTTCACAGATATTAAGATCGGGAGAATTGCCAGGCCATTCATTATTTCCGAAAAAATCAATGTTATTGTCCTTAAGCAGTTGTTGAGTCGCAAGTGCTTTCATACAGGGGGCTTTGTCGTGAAGAAAGGTTGCCTGTTCAACATCCAAAACACACTCGGGGTCTTTCAAAAACGGAATTACATGTTGGGCTAAAATTACATTTCGAAAATAAGGCCCAGCCCAACTGGTTCCTCTTGGTTTGATAACCCAGATGAGCTTCCGAATAGAGAACATAATGAAAACACCCACACATGCTGGATTTTTTACTATTTCTCGATATCTGGTCGCCTGGGACTTCATCAGGAGTTGTTGCCCAAACCCGATCATTCTGAAAATTTGGTTTTCTGGAGACATAAACGAAGAATTCATCGCTGACAACCAAGTGAAGGAAATCGTCTTCCGTCCATTCCTCAAGATAATCACAAAACCATAGCCGATCTTCAATATTAAGATCACTCTTCCGTGGCTTAGCTATTTCATGCCAAGCACTCAAGCCTTGGCGAACTCGAAATTGATGCACAAGTTACCGATTGACTATCTTACCACGACGGATAAGTATCTCTTTCGCTACCTCAGAGCAGCTCTTCTTTCGGCGCCGTGATGCAGCAAGCACAATGTCTTTCGATTCTTGAGATAATTTCTCCGGTCTTCCTCCTCGAAATTCTGTTTCACAATCTTCAGGATTCTTATTCCAATTCCTTTTGACAAAGTCTTCTGATCTTTTTAATCTCTCAGCCACCCAGTGTCGAGTTATGAAAGTTGCACCAGCTTCCTTTGCTTCACGAAATGTGACAGCTCGAATGCGGTCAAGAACTCGCTTTTTCTCTGAATCGTTCAAAATAGATGATGCCATGGTTTCTGTGGGGAAAAAAATGGTAAGAATTAAAATCACAGGAATAGAATATAATGGTTTTTATTCAGATTTTAACGCTCTTTCAAGTGGTCTCGCCGGTTTTTATCTATCTCTTCTAGTTTTTGCTCTACAGGGGGGGGGGCAATCATTTCCTGACACCCCGTATATATATATGTAATACAATCAAGGGTTATGGTAGCTAAAGGGTACGGTATCATAGGTAACAGGCACCTGGCAGCGTTTCCTATAGGTGTTACGACACACTCTCGTACCCCTTAGTTCCCTCACACACCCTAGCTTCTGGGCCAGAAAATTGTGGGTCCCAACAGTCAGTTGGGGCGGTTGGTCGCCCTCATCTTCCAAGCACACTAGTAACTTCAACGAATCAAAGTTAACGATCCGTCTGCTCGCCACCTTAAGCGTGATGCCCTTAGCCTTCACGATATATTTCATCTCCTCCCCATCCTCACCCGTACCCCATTAGGGTGTGTCGAATTTTTCAACTTTCAAATTCCAAATATGAGGGGTGCTAGAAAGTTGCAGCATGACTTAGGAATTCTAAAGATATTTTTGTTAATTTAATATAATTTAGTTTTGCTTGGTAAGAAGCTACATAAAAATAGTGACTTTTTTTACTTTTTTGTGGAATTATATAATAATTATTATATTAATAATTATATATGCTGTATATATAATGCACTGCTGTTTTTGCTTATTTCACAGGTTGAAACATATTCATCAGTGTGCTGAAGATTACTTGTCCGTCAGTGATACCATCCTAACCAGTGGGAATTGACCTACAATGGCTTCTAAAAGGAGGACAAGACTGGGGACATTCACACATATGAGCATTGAGCAACCTAATTGGAACTGGTAGAGAGTTGTTGCCCTCTGAACTCCCAACTCTGCGAGACGTTCTGAAATATGGGCTACTGCTAAGAGAACAAAGTGGTGAGGATGTGAGAAACTACCCAGCAGCCAGTCTTGCAAAGGACATTTACCCTAAAGTGCTTGAAAAGTGGGAACGAGCAAACAGTTATTTTGTAGCCCCCGTTGTAAATTCACGAGTCACAATCTTAAACAAGATCCAAGAGAGCTGGGAGCAGGCCAAAAACATATCTCTCGGGAGAGGAAAGCTACATGTCAAAGAGGCTTTCATTGCAAAACTTGACAAGCTTTTTGACATCCTCAGTTACAAGTGTAAAATTGTTCTCTGCTCTGAATTTGGCTGCCTTGCAGATGCTGGTTGCAAAAACGAAACTCACATTAACT
Source organism: Bathynomus jamesi (assembly GCA_023014485.1). Lineage (NCBI taxonomy): Eukaryota > Metazoa > Arthropoda > Malacostraca > Isopoda > Cirolanidae > Bathynomus > Bathynomus jamesi. The sequence goes on from JAJOZX010001453.1 coordinate 404,056, forward strand.
GTACATGCCCTAGGGAGATGAAGATCCCTGTGAAAGAACTTGCTTTCATTAAAGGTCAGAGAGACAAGTCTGGTTCTATTGGACCACATCAGATTGGCTTGCCAGATCAACCTGAGCACAACAGACAAGTCAAAAAGCAGAAGCGGCAAGAAGACGAAAGAAGAAGGCTTGCTGAATATAAGCAGACAAGTAAGCAGGATGTTTCAATGCCATCAAATGAAATAATTTTCTCTGATGATGAAAATGAAGAACAAATAGCTGATGCTCAAGATGGAAAGGATGGAAGTTATGAAGTGACATTAGAAATACCAAGCACGTCTTCAACTTCCAATAAAAAGCCAGAGTACAACACATTAGAAATACCTAATGTTGCTGTGCATAGCATCAGATATGGTGTTGGCCTGCGTGCCACAGCTGCCATCACCACTGCTGCCTTTATGGATGCTGGCTTGATCACTGAAGAAGACAAGAGACTTGTAGTTGATCACAATAAAGTCAAGAGGGCCCAAGAAAAAGTTATGAGATCCCTGGATCAGGAATTTGATGATCTTTGTAAGAAGGGTGAAATTGACTGCATCTTCTTTGACGGCCGTCAAGATACAACTAAAGTTATGCTGAAAGCAGACAATTCAGATCGTCAGTTCCCCAGCATCATCAAAGAAGAGCATTATTCTGTGTGCAGTGAGCCAGGTGGAAGATATCTCTACCACTTCACTCCTGAGAAAGGCTCAACGAGAAAAAAAACCTGCTGAAGTTATTGCTGATAATCTTGTAGATTTCATGAAGAAGAAGGGCATTGATAAAAGCCTGCAGGCCATTGGAGATGATTCTACAAATGTTAACACTGGCTGGGAGGGTGGTTCCATGCATTGGGTAGAGGTCAAGCTTTGCCGTAAGCTGATCTGGTTGGTTTGTGCCCTCCACACTAACGAGTTACCCCTGCGACACTTGATCACAGCACTGGATGGGAAGACCGTGTCTAACAACAAGTGGACAAGTAACATTGGCAAGATGCTAGACACTGCAACCGAACTTGAAATTGATCCTTCATTCACCAAACTCTCAATTGGAGAGCCTCTTACTTCACTGTGTGACAATGTCGTAAAGGATCTCTCTACTGATCAAGCGTACGGGTATAGGATCACACAGGCCATAAGGACAGGAGAACTTCCCACAGATCTGGCCCTTCTTGAAATTGGTCCAGTGAGCCATTCAAGGTGGTTGACAACAGCAAACAGGCTTTGTCGCATATGGGTTTCAAAACATGGCCTTAAAGACAAAAACCCTCAACAACTTAAGACTGATAGTGGAATACATTGTTGGTGTGTACTACCCCTGTTGGTTCAACATCAAAGTAAAACACTCTTGGGTCGAAGGCCCACGCCACATCTTGTTTCAGCTGCGGCTAGTTAGGCTGCAGAAGAAGGCTGTAGTGGATGCTGTTTTGCCAACCATCAAGCGCTCAGCATGGTATGCATTCAGCGAAATGATAATCCAGACACTCTTGTGCTCAGATGACAGTGAGGAGAGGAGAGCTGGTGTCCAAAAGATTGTTGACATGAGGGGTGGAGATGATGACACACTTGGAGATCTTTCTGTACGTCCCTGGAAGACACCTTCTATCAACCCCAGTGCTTCTTCCGTGTTGGAGCTGACAGACTGGTCTGACGGTGTATTTGAACCTCCTTTGACATGTAAACTGACTACAGCGGAAGTAAAGAAGTTCTTTGACAAGCCTATGCAAGTTCCACAGTGGCCCTGTCATGCTCAGTCAATAGAGAGGTGTGTGAAACAAGTCACAGAGGCAGCAGGCAGGGTGTATACACATGAGAAACGTGAGGGCTATATCAGAGGCGAAGAAGCAAGTCGGCGGCTGATGTCCAAGAACGAATCAAAGCAAGACTTGATGAAACTTGTTGTTTAAATATTTTTTTTTACTGATGTCATTACTTTCTAATGTTGTTTTATGATTACAAGGATATGTTTTATGATTACTAGGATATATTTTATGCAGAGAAACTAAAATTTTTATAGCATTACCTGACATTTTGAGAAGCTAAAATTTATAAATGTTGTTTTCCGAGAGCAATTTATGTGCTTTTTAATCAAACGTAGATTTACCAAGCTAAGTGTTGAGCAATCACAAACATAATAGCATATTTGAATTCTTCACATCCAAAACCATATTTTTAAAACCCCTCAGTGAAGGAATTGGCAAAAATTAATTTTCACCTCCCAAATTGACACCCTAGTACCCCATACGTTTATGGACCTGTTTAGACAAAAGGGTCGGCGTATGCGATGTCACCATACTCATCCTTGATCTAATCAGTCAACTCTCCGAGGAATTCCCCGATAGTCGGCATGTGTTCACCTTCCCTCGCTGTGAATATCACACTATCTGTGTCGGCGTACAGAACCCTCCGCCCAAGAGAATGCAGTAGACCCCAAAGTTTGATGCGTGCGTATGCGGTTGTGAAGCTGGATACAGGTACGTTTGTAACACGCGATGTGTCTGTGGCCAATTCGGTAATGTTGTACTTTATTATGTACGTATTACATACATTCACAATTTCTATGACCTCTTTATCGAGAGCATTGGCAGAATCCCACACCTTGTTATAACTTTGGGCTAGATGAACGTCCCCTTTGGCCGTATCCTATGCAAATTTTCCCCAAAGACTGCTTAGGCATAAATTTCCACTAAAGCGCTTGCCGGGATTCTTTACAATTTGGGCCCGGTCAAGTTGTATCCCTTCACGGCCACGGTACCGCTGCATATACACCGATTTTTCATCTTCGGTTCACACCATCGTACGATTGGGACAACACGTAACGAGGTTTTAGAAAGAGGTACGCACACAGAGCGTGAGGTGAGAAGAGATATTCGTAGAACCATGCCACACTATACACGTTTCAAAATCAATGATTATGTAAGGTTGTCGCTTTCGGGTAATAAATTCGCGAATGGGTTTTCGTGCATTTTCACGAACTAAACACATTTCATTCACACTCCGGCGCACTATTTGAGAAAAACATGTACCAATATTTTAACTTTTTGCTTAGCAAACGATACTCGTCTCTAAATTCTATTAAAAACTCACGCAAGCCTTTTGCCACAACCTCACTACAAACCTCGTCATTATATATATTAATGTAGTGGTAAAAATACTTCAGATTCTCCATTATGACAAGATTTACATTCTCAGCCTTAGGGTACGAGTACTCAGTATGATGCAGCATGATATAATACCGCTTGTCACACCCACTTATCAACAAGACTTACTAATCATAACCGTTGCTTCTCTTCTGCACGTGTTGTTTCTTCCACTTCACGGTATATGTGAGCCTTTATAAAGTTTAGTCCTACAACATAGTTCAATACATCGTTTGTACCACGAAATCCTACAATGCCCTCGCCAGAATAGCCGTAGAGTATTTGTACCCCTTGTTTCTCAAGCTTCGCACGGTTCAATTTAGCATTAAAAGTATCAAAGGAGGGTAGACTAGGGATTCTTTCAGTGTTCACCACATCTTCACACTTTACCGAAAATCACTTCATAAAACTCGAGTACGCAATATTAAAGGTTGTCATCACTATTTTTCGTCTACGTGAGATTTCTTCAAATACACGTCTGAAATCCACGGCTTGCAGCGCTTGCTTAACTGAGCACGCAGGAGAAGAGATATGCCAGGTAGTAGGTAGTCACGTGACCGATCATACTGGGAGCGGAGCTTCGGACAGATAATTCAGATGAATGAATTTATTAATATCTTACCCCTGTTAATGAAACAATAAATTAAATGCAATTTTGGCATCCAACCTGCGTGCCCATTATCGGATATCCGAATCAGGCGCATTGACTGTCCGCTCTATCTGCGGACCTACGTAGGATAAGAGAGTGGTCCGAAAAATGGCAAATGCCGTTAAACTTGGGTAAATGCAAGGTCATGCACATTGGCTACGCCAATCTCAAGTCGGACTGCTCCATGTTGGGAAGTAATATCGAACCACTGATTTGGGTGTGCTTTTTAGCAGCGACCTTAAGTTTACCAAACAGTGCGTAGAGATGAAAAAGAAAGTCCAGAAGCTGTTGGGTTATATCAGGAGGCGATTTCGATTTCGGAAACAATGAGATTGTGCTCTCTCTGTACAATTCCCTGGTTCGGCCGCACCTGTTGTATGCTGTGCAATTCTGGTCAATCGTAACACCGATATAACTGGCTCACGCTTTGATCACTGAAGTACTGATTGGTCGCCTTCACGACTAATGGTGTCTTTATCGGTTCATTCTCTCCGTGAATGAGCTCACTTGCACGCTCTTTCACGACAATATTTTACATTAATATTTGAAAGCATACTACACGATCTTCAATTTTTCCCATTTTGGTTAGGGAAATGGACATAATTTGAGCGGTGGCAGATCATTACAGTACAAGGAGAATCTATGGTCTGAACCATAGGTCAGGTTAGGTTCAGGAGCCAGCATACTGGAGCGAACCAGAGCCTCACCGCCAAAGTTAGACACAGAAATGATGAGTTGCAACATTAAATGTACATGGTTCCTGCATATTTTAGCTGTCAATTGTCACTTTTATTTGTATCTGTATAAGTTTGTTCCCTCTTTTCAAGGGATCACCTGTAAATATCTCCAAGGAACAGTATTACCGCAGCTACTCTTCATAATCCTGACATACAGTAGATGAGGACCAGAGACAGCGCAGTAACATCCGATGACACAAAGATCAGTAGAAAAATAAGAAACCTTGAAGATATCTACAAGCAGAATGTTTTTGTAGAGATACAATAGGATTTACATTTTTATACAAAATGAAGTATAATATAAAGGATAAGTTTCTCAGGGGACCATTCTGAGTTTGTGTGTATATATATATATATATATATATATATGTTAAACACAGACTGTGCATGGAACAAGATCTCTTCTGGGAAATTACATCCACTATAGTTCGAATAAGTAATGATAAATGAAAAATACTTTAGGATTTTCTCTTTCATGATGGAAAGCCCAACATGGGCACCGGTAAGCAAACAGGATCCAGCTTTGGGACAGGATCTTGGGTTTACAGCTTACACCTAGCCTACTACATTCAGAACCTCATATACGCAAGAAACTCGTTGCATTCACGAATGAATACATAAAAAAAAGGGGGCAACTATTGTATTTTCAGCCAAAAAACGAAACTTAAACCTTAACCGGGACATTGAGCGTCCACTTTTCAAGGCACATAACACGTCCGTTTAATATAACTTACTATAGTTTTTTCTTTTTCATGACGGAAAGCCCAACGTGGGCACCGAGTTACTCTAATTCGAACTATAGTGGCTGTAATTTCCCAGAAGTGTTCCTTGTTCCATGCACGGTCTGTGTTTCACATTTAAATTTCTCAGGGGACCATTCTGACTTTTATATATATATATATATATATATATATACACATATCAGTGGCGAATCTTGCACTCGGGCTTCTCGGGCTGAGCCAGAGAGGTAAGGGGCAAGGAGAAGCATGAGAGATAAAATTGTGTATTTCTAGATTTAAGTTTTAAAAAAAGTTTTAAATATAAATTGTAAAAATGGTTTTTGGCTGGTAGCATGTTACTATTTTTCTGTCTAGCATTCGTCACGCAAGCAAATTTTGAGCGCATTTACAGTAGATACCCTTACTACCTATAGAAAAACTATATTGACACATTAAATTTTCGTGTAATCTTTTAAGATCCTTTACTCGGGCGCAAGACATTACGCCCGAGAAAGTATAAGTAATATCGTATATTTAAAGTTCTTTTAATGAATAATTATTTGCTTGCATACGGTTACATAATAGTCCTTCTTCTAATTCTCATTAAATAAAGTACGTTTTTCCTCCTATTAATTTTTTTTATAAAGAAAAAAACATTTCAACTCGGGCTTATTTCCTTCGGCCTTGTACAGGCACAATTTTTAATTCTGGCGATACATGGTAACTTTTTACGTTTCGATAAGCGTGCCTTCAACTGCCTTGGGCGGCGGTGCAGTTTGATTTTTGACGCAATGTATATATATGTATATATATATATATATATATATGTATGTATATATATGTATATATATATATATATACAGGGTGTTTGAAAACTTTCTGTACAAATTGTAATGGGGGATAGGCAAAACCAAGACAAACCCTTTTCGTCTATAAGTGTATGTCCGCTGACGTCACCATTCGGCGCGAGAGGGCGCCGCTGCAATTGGCTAAAAGGTGAAGTGGGCTAGACTCGCGCTTGCCGCGGGCATTCTTAAATCGGACGTAGTACACATAACATGTTTATTTAAAGAAGGCATGTTTATTTAAAGGTGCTGAAAGTTGCGACCGGTAGCATCAATGCATGCCCGACAGCGTCGAAGCATTGACCGACGTACACGTCGAAAGATTCCCGGCATTTCGGGAACAGTTCCAGCGGCGACAGCGATTCTTGCTATGAGGTCTTCTTCTGAGTAAATGGGAGTCTCCTACACGAGGTTCTTCATGTGTCCCCACATGAAGAAATCGAGGCATGTTAAATAGGGCCATCTCGGTGGCCAGGCTACGGGCCCACCCCGGCCTATCCATCGGTCCCCAAAAGTGGCGTTCAGATAATCCCGCACATCGTTGCTGGAGTGTGCTGGGGCCCCGTCGTGTTGAAACCACATTCGTCTACGAATAGCCACGGGAACATCTTCCAGCAGTTCCGGCAACGTTTCTTCAAGAAATATCCGATAAACCCGCCCGTCGAGTCGGGCAGGCAGCAGGTACGGCCCAATCAACTTGCCATGGACGATACCCGCCCAAACATTGACGGCGAACCGTTCTTGATGAGCATGCACCCGTGTAGCATGTGGATTTGCGTGCGCCCACACGTGAGAATTGTGCATGTTAAACACACCCTCACGTGTGAAACAGGCCTCATCTGAGAACAGCACATAAGCCGGAAAATTAGGCTGCACCGCTGTCTGCTGCAGAAACCAGCGTGCGAATTCCACACGAAGAGGGTAATCCCGAGGTTGTAATGCCTGGACTCTCTGACGATGAAACGAATGTAACTGCTGCTCGTGCAACACTCTCCAGACCAGGTCGTGGTTCACACCGAGGATACGTGCAACACCTCGCGTGCTTGCGCTTGGATTGTCCTCAAATCGCCGTAGGATTTCTTCTTCCATGTCAGGAGTGCGCACGTTTCTCTCCCGACCAGTGTCATGCATGTTTGCATGGAATGTTCCAGTTTCTCGCAGTCGCCGATGCAAATGCGCAAACGTTTGTGGTTTGGCACACGTCTGTTTGGGAAGCGCTGTCGGTACAACCTCACAGCAGCTCTTCCGTTTCCATTGGCAGCCCCATACACCATATGCATGTCAGCCATCTCAGCAGTCGTGAAGCGCTCCATGTTACGCGTACTACGTCCGATTTAAGAATGCCCGCGGCAAGCGCGAGTGTAGCCCACTTCACCTTTTAGCCAATTGCAGCGGCGCCCTCTCGCGCCGAATGGTGACGTCAGCGGACATACACTTATAGACGAAAAGGGTTTGTCTTGGTGTTGCCTATCCCCCATTACAATTTGTACAGAAAGTTTTCAAACACCCTGTATATATATATATATATATATATATATATATATATATATATATATATATATATATATATATAGGGTGGAGCGAAAAATACTTTTTTTCTAGTATGAAGTTCTAATAGTGATTAAAAGTTGCATTTAGTGAACTAAATATGCCTGCCAAAATATGAGTTCATTTGTTTAAAATTTTCAGCTGCCACCAGGGGGCTAAAGTTAACACAATTTTGTGTAAAAAGGAAAAAATGCTTCTATTTTAGGTTTGTCAAACTATTATAAAAGTTTATCTTAGAATTATCTAATAGTTTGATTAAGATTCTTAAATGATAGGAATTCATTTTGTAAAATGCCTTTTCATATGCTTAATATCTTCAGCTGCCACAAGAGAGCTGAAGTTAACACAATTTAGAGTAACTGAGTCATGTTGAGACTACACTGAATGTTGTGGGGGAGCGTTTGGGGAGGGTTGTGGGGGAGGGTTTTGGTGTGAAGGAATTTCTTTCTGTGAGTCATTAGAACAGTGTGTTAACACTTGTCTTCTTAGGTAGTAGGCCTAGTCGCTCAGTTGATCGGAGAGTTTTTTAATATGATCGGAATATTATAAAACTTTATTTTAAAGTGATTTATATAGAGATAATATTGATTTTATTATAAAATGCTTGTTATAATGTATTATATAATTTTAGTTTATTTATATAATATATTATATATTTATATAATATATTATATATACTTATAAAATATATTATATATATTAATTATATAATGTTTTGATGTTACAGGATATTTTGTGATTGTGAATTTTTCTTAAAAATATTATGCATCAAATACTAAATATAAACTTTTCACTAGAGAACATATGAAGTGTGCCATATTTGAAGTACCTTGTGAGATGAGTGATATGCAACTACCAACTTATAACTGCATTATGAAAGATTACCTGTTCACAAAACATTTAGTGAAGGAGCAGATGAATAACAAGGAGCCTTCATTTTCTGAAATAGCAGAGGCAGTTTCCAAAAAGGTAGAAAATATTTGGAAGAAGGCCTCTTTGCCAATAGTTTCACATACACGCGTTTTACAGATGATGCGAGTGTACCATGATAAATACAGGTCCTTATTAAAGCCATACAAGTCACGCAAGGATCAGCCTAAGTACAAAAATCAGCTTGAAGAATTTGAAAACTCTTCAAAATGCACTTTGTTTGACATCTGCACCTGCAAATGTAAGGAGTTTAGGAGATGCTCATGTGAAAAGAGTAAGAAAGTCCCTCCAAAAGAGCAGGATTTTTAAATGACCAACGAACACGCAGAATAATGGTGATAGGAAGCATTGACATAGCACACACAAGACGATTACAAGCAAGAGAACATCGAAAGGAAATAGAAAAAGCACGTCTGGAATCCTCACAAACAACTAGTGCTGCTATAACCAATACGTCCAACTTACAAATCGAAACAGAGACAAGTGAACTTCAACAACTAGAAGAGATATCTGAAGATAATGAGGAAGATACAACCTCGACTCAATATGTAATATCAGAACAACAGATGCGTGAGCCACTGCCTTCATTAGCAATTACTTGTGATAGATTTAAAATGTCGGACAGAGCTGGGGCTGCTATTGCTTCTGCAGTATTGGCAGATCTTAAAATTGTTACTCCCGAAGACAAAGGGAATATTATAGACAGAAGTAAGCTAAGACGTGAAAGACAAAAACAGAGAAAGGAACTACAACAGATAGGAGAGCCAAAAACCATGCGGGGATTATACTTTGATGGCAGAAAGGATAAAACAATGATTCAAGTCTAGGAGAGTGATGGCTGTAACCACCAAAGAACCAAACGCGAAGAGCATATCAGCATAATATCTGAACCACACTCTCTGTACTTTGCACATGTGACACCTTCCAGTGGCAAAGCTAAATACATTTGCACAGCGCTAGTGAATTGCTTGAAAGAAAGGAATGTTGATATAGGGAACATCGTTGCAGTTGGCTGTGATTCAACAGTGGTTAACACTGGTAGTATTGGAGGCACAATAAGATTACTGGAAGAAGCCTTTAATAAGCCATTGCAGTGGCTGATATGCCTTTTACACCATAATGAACTTCCATTGCGCCATCTGTTTCATCACTTGGATGGTACCACTACTGGACCAAGAGCATTTTCAGGAGAAATTGGCCGAGCACTTTCAGACTGTGAAAAGCTTCCCATAGTTAACTTCAAACCCATTGAAATTCAAGAGGACATGTGTGAAGTTGATGTAGATGACATAAGTACTGACCAGAAATATCTTCTTGAAATTCACAAGGCTATATCAAGTGGAACATTCTCAAAGAGTCTTAGTCATAAGAGTCCAGGCAATATATCACATTCAAGGTGGCTCACCACAGCAAACAGGACTCTGCGGTTATATGCAAGCACAGAGAATCCTTCAGGCAATTTACAAGAATTAGCTACTTTCATTGTTAGGGTATACGCACCAATGTGGTTTCAGATAAAGCGTAACCCATTATGCCAATATGGTGCTAAACATATGTGGCATATGATTGCAAGAAGCCGGTATCTCCGTGAAGAGCTTAGGAGAGTACATGACTCAGTCATTCAGCGAAATGCATATTACGCAAATCAAGAAAACATTCTCATTGCAATGATAGCTGATGAAAGGGAGCATGTGCGTCAGTTGGGATTTAGGCGTATCATAAAAGCAAGGGCATGCATTCAAGAAACAGATGTTATCAGGTATTTTAAGGTGCCAGAAATAAATTTTTATGCCAAAGACTATACAGATCTCATTATGTGGCAAGATTTTCAGATAGCAGAACCACCGATAACCAAAGGAGTTTCTCTTGATGATATTGAATCATGCATCAAACATGGTACTACCCTTCATTCAGAATTATTTCAGTTTCCATGTCATACACAAGCCGTAGAGAGATGCGTCAAGCTCGTTACAGACGCTGCTGGATCAGTCTGCGGACCTACAAACAGAGACGGTTGGATTCGTGCTACATTAGAATCAAGGAAAAAACAGCCAAATTTGACACAAAAGCAAATTACTAAATAGTCTTCAGCAAGAACCCTTTCTAGAGGGAGGTTGGTTGGGGAAAGGGTGGTAACTCCGCTAAGGCACGAAATAACGTTTCTTAACTGTCTCAAGCTAGTATAAAGGAGGAGAGACATCCTAATTTATTACTGTTCCCTTTTTCAAGTAAATACAGAATCATACTTAATTGTCATTTTTAAGTTAACTTCAGCCCTCTTGTGGCAGCTGAAGATATTAAGCATATGAAAAGGCATTTGTACAAAACGAATTCTTATCATTTAAGAATCTTAATCAAACTATTAGATAATTCTAAGATAAAATTTTATAATAGTTTGATAAACCTAAAATAGAAGCATTTTTTTCCTTTTTACCCAAAATTGTGTTAAATTTAGCCCCCTGGTGGCAGCTGAAAATATTAAACAAATTAACTCATATTTTGGCAGGTATATATCGTCCACTAAATGCAACTTTTAATCACTATTAGAACTTCATACTAGAAAAAAAGTATTTTTCGCTCCACCCTAATATATATATAATATATATCAGTGGCGACTCCAGCTCTTCAAGACTACTCGGGCTCTTTTTAAATTTTCAAGTCTACATATGAGCCGACATTTAAATGCATGATAATAACTTAAGATTAATTATCAATAAAATAAATAAATACATACCTCGGTAAAAAAAATTATTTGAATTTTATTTACTTCAACATAAAGTCCAAGCGTCTTGGTTTTAAAGCAAATTCCATTAATATTCGGTCATGTAATTCCTTTTTGCTTTCTAAATTAATAAGTACTTTTTCAATTGAAATCCTAGCCAGGGACGAGAGCCGTTCTTGAGTCATTGTTTTTCTAAAATATGATCTAATTCGATCAAGAACAGAGAAACTTCTTTCATTTGAAACAGAAGTTACAGGTATGGTAAGAAGGAGCTCAATCAGCTTTGTGGTTTCCGACATCGCAGACAATAATCCTAGTTCGTGAAAGACTTCTAAAATTTCATTTGCAGATTTGCATTTTCTACAGTCACTGTCACGATAAAGATATTTCAATTCGTTAACTAAGGATTTGGAGTCAATTACATTTGGATATTTAGTTTGTAAAGCAAAATAAATCAGATTATTTAAGAAAAGCGAACAACCTCGCAATGCGGCAAAAATGAAACTGCACCGCCGCCCAAGGCAGTTGAAGGCACGCTTATCGAAACGTAAAAAGTTACCATGTATCGCCAGAATTAAAAATTGTGCCTCTACAAGGCAGAAGAATATAAGCCCGAGTTGAAATGTTTTTTTCTTTATAAAAAAATTAATAGGAGCAAAAATGTATTTTATTTAATGAGAATTAGAAGAAGGACTATTATGTAACCGTATGCAAGCAAATAATTATTCATTAAAAGAACTTTAAATATACGATATTACTTATACTTTCTCGGGCGTAATGTCTTGCGCCCGAGTAAAGGATCTTGAAAGATTACACGAAAACTTAGTGTGTTAATATAGTTTTTTTATAGGTAGTAAGAGTATCTACATGCGCTCAAAATTTGCTTGCGTGACGAAGGCTAGACAGAAAAATAGTAACATATTACCAGCCAAAAACCATTTTTACAATTTGTATTTAAAACTTTTTTTTAAACTTAAATCTATAAATACACAATTTTATCTCTCATGCTTCTCCTTGCTCCTTGCCTCTCGGGCTCAGCCCGAGAAGCCCGAGTGCAAGAGTCGCCACTGATATTAGTGGTGGACCGGATGTCAGTTTTTCAACATCTGCGGATGCGGATGCGGATTTTAATTTCAATATCCGCGGACGCGGATATTTAGTTAATCTATCAATATAATATAGAATTATGAATATATGACGTAATTTTTCAAATTTCGTGATATTACTATTATGGCAGGCAAAGCATAAGAATTAAAATTAATATTAATGTTTCATTATGATAAAAATAATAACTTTCTTAAGAGTTTCAGCTAGAGAAAATTCAATAAAACAAGTTTCATTCAATTTTCTGTGTTACCAGGTTTCTATATTTTGAGGTTTATATATTTGTTTGTTCATTAATAACACCGGACTGCATGAAAATCGATTTCTTTATTTTGAGTTGTGAATCTGAAGCAGTTCGCTGTGCTGAATTAAAAAATGCTACCAGTTTTTTTCTATCACCCACAGTTTTAAAGTTATTAGCAAAACAATTTTGGGGCGTTTTGTAATTTTTTACCTTTTTTATCTTTAATTAATTTCATTTTTTCATATTTTTCAGATAGATAATTCTAACATTACGTCTTTAAAATTTTAATAATGGCTTCTAGAGGATGTACCCATAGTCCAGACATATTTTGTTATATTTGTGGTTGGTATGTTGTAAAACAAAGGACAAATGTAACGACCTTCATTAAGAGAGCTTATCATGCTTATTTTGGAATTAAATTAGGAGATCAAGACAAAAGTTGGGCTCGACACAAGGTTTGTCTTACGTGTGTTGCGGCACTAAGGAATTGGAGCAAAGGTAAAAAAAAGTTTGTCATTTGGGATCCCTATGGTATGGCGCGAGCCTAGAAACCATACCGACGACTGCTACTTCTGTTCTTGCAATGTTAAAGGTTATAATGCAAAGAATAAAGAGAGCCTTCAATACCCAAGTCTTCCATCTGCAATAAGGCCGGTACCCCATGGTCCAGAAGTTCCTATTCACCGCCCACCCGAGAGTCTGGATCAATACAATTCAGATTCTGATTCAGCTCCAAATCCAGACAATGATGATGTTTATGAACAGCCAACAGCTGACCGAGTTCCTCCTAAACCATTAACCAAAGCCGAACTAAATGACTTAGTCAGGGATTTGAATCTGCCTAAGGACTCTGCAGAACTTTTGGGGTCTAGATTGCAGGAGAACAATTTATTGGCATCCGACACATACTTCGCTTGGTACAGAAATCGTGAGAAAGACTTCGTGCCTTTTTTCGAAGAAGATGGTCCCTTGGTATTTTGCAAGGACATCACAGGATTAGTGTGCAAGCTAGGCATCGAATACCAAACCAGTGACTAGAGGTTGTTTATAGATTCCTCTAAAACCAGTCTAAATGGAGTGTTACTGCACAACGGTAACAAATATGCATCAATCCCAGTGGCCCATTCTACTCATTTAAAAGAGACCTATGATAACATGAAACTGCTTCTGGAAAAAATTCAGTATCAAAATCACAGATGGATATTGTGTGGGGATCTCAAAGTCCTTTGCATGTTACTTGGGCAGCAATCAGGATACACTAAGATGCCATGTTTCATCTGCGAATGGGATAGTCGAGCACGTGACCAGCACTGGAAGAGGAAAACTTGGCCTCCTAGAGAGAATCTTACCTCAGGATCAAAGAACATTTTACATGAACATCTACTTGAACCAAATAAAATCCTCCTACCACCCTTGCACATTAAGTTAGGCTTGATGAAGCAGTATGTGAAAGCATTGAATAGAGAAGGTGAGTGTTTCAAGTACATTTGTTCAAAATATCCAAAGATTAGCTACGAGAAAATAAAGGAAGGTGTTTTTATAGGTCCTCAGATTAGAAAGTTATTGACAGACGATCATTTCCTGAACACAATGACGAATAAAGAAAAAGAAGCATGGCTTGGTTTCAAAGATGTTGTTGAAAACTTCTTGGGAAACTACCGAAGCCAAAATTATGAATGACTGGTGGAAAATATGCTTAAAAAGTTTTGCGCCTTAGGCTGCAACATGAGCCTGAAAGTTCACTTCTTATTTTCGCATCTTGACCGTTTTCCCGAAAATCTCTGAGATGTCAGTGAGGAGCAAGGGGAACGATTTCACCAGGACATCAAAACCATTGAAAGAAGATATCAAGGAAGATGGCATATAAATATGATGGCGGATTACTACTGGTGTCTGCAACGAGATCAGCCTAACGCACAGCATAAGAAAACATCAAAGAAACACCGGTTTAGTCGTCATTAGTCAGATCTACCTTCGTAGTCTTAAGTCTTTGGAATAAGTCCTGAAATGTTTGCAAGTAAAGAAGGTAAATATATTGTGTTTCTTTCAGTTATTTTTTATTCTTTCATAAACAAGTAATATGCTTGTCCAAGAGCTAGGAGCTATTTAATTCTGCTTTAATTAGGTTTTACTCTATCACCTAAAGATTTCGTGCTACAAGGGGTGTTGTAATACCTCATCTGTCCCCAAATGTTAACCACACATTGATGGGAGGGGAGAGAGTATTTTGCTGGGAACGGGACTGGTTGTTATATATATTTACCCTACATTATTATGTAAGCGTTACTGTAGTTTATAACAACAAAATTTATGGTTTAGCATGTGCAATCCAATGTTGGTCTCGATAAGATGGTTCACATTTGGGGATAAATGGGGGATTTATGACACACCCTGTGGTAAGAAAACCATACGTGATAGGGAAAAAATAACTATATTTTTGAGATCAGCGCACTCAAATTATATAGAATCACCTAGTTTGTAAAAATCGATCGACAAGTTTTCAAATGTGTACTGGTGTAATTAATACTTTACATGAAATGTGCATGACTGGGCCTAATAAGCTAATTTATGAGCTAATTTAATTATAAATTGCATAATTTATTAGAGGTAATATCCGTATAACATCCGCAGTCAGAAGTGCGGATGCGGATGTTAAAAATGATGCGGGTATCCGCAGATGCGGATGCGGATATCCGGTCCACCAATAATATACATATATATATATTCCATGCATCGTTAAGGCCTGTTTCGAGGTTATTTTCATTATTATTGTTATTTTTATTATTATTATTAACATTTTATTGTTAATGACTTCCGAATTTCTCCCGGGGTGACCCTATGAATGAAAATGATTCAATCATTCGTTGCTCCCCTCGTGGGTGGGTATTGACGACAAACATGCATGTAACCCTAAGGATAGTAGCTTAACCATTGCTGTCTTTCTCTTCGTATTATTAGCTTTATTTCCACTTCACTTCAACTGAGGAACTAACTTTTTTTATTTTAGAATTTAACTTTAAATGTTTCAAAAAACTCAAGTTTTTACCTTTATCCAACTATGATAATATAAATTTACGCAGTTATTATGAAACAACGAAGTTTTTATAATTTTAAAATTATGATCATTCACAGGTTATATTAAATTACAATTACGTTATACAATCAATAAAGGGGAATAGGTTTTGATCAAAATTCAAGCAGGCTAAAAGAAATGAAGAATATGGCCCAGCGCGAGACAAGAATAAGTCCAGGAACCGGAAGAAAGTTTCCCCTACAAAAGCCCTTGAAAATTTAAATTTAATTTACTATCTGAAGTTCATTTTAAAAATGAGACAATTTCCCACGGGCACGATGAGACTATCAAAATAAAAAATAACAAGAGAATTTCTGATGGACTGCTGTACGATCCGCCCTCTATTCTCAACTCTCACTGACTCTTCTAACTGCTTTCTTGGCGCTGCGTTCTGTCATGGCCTACATACGATATTTTTGCAGCCAATCAAAGGCGCTGGAGGTTGATGACATAATGACTCAACTGTAAATAAAAAACTAATGGAGTCTCATATTCAAAGCATTCAGAGTTAACTAAAGTTGTATAAGTATATGTAAATAAATGCAAAATGCTTTGAAGTATGCTGTGCTGTACTCTGTAACAATGTAGAATCTTTCACAAAAAGTACAAGTTATTTTACAAATGAAGATATTTTTAATATCTAATTGTGGAAGAGTAGACCTAAAATTTGAGCTTAACATATTTCATCAACATTTTAATAATGAGTTAATATAGGCCAAGATTTTGTAGATAATTGTTCCCAACTGTAGAACTTCATTAAAGTGAATTTGAGATTTTTTTATACCCAAACGCCTCTCCCACCGCAGTGAGGTCGTGTCAGGAACAGGCAGGTAGGGCCTCAATCGCTCACATTCACTGCATCAGCTGACATGGCAATAATGCACCTGCCTCAGGGCAACAATTCCAAAAGCCAGACTACTCCACAGTTTACCCAGACCGCTTCATACATCCTGACGTGGCACATTATCAGCCCGTCTACCCCCATATACAACATCGTTCCAGTTTTTTCGATCCAGCGCGCATCTTTCACCCTCCCAGTTGTCCAGGCCCCGCTGACCCGAAGCTTCCTTCACTCCATCCCTCCATCTCCTCAGTCTACTCTTCCCTCTTTCCCCCTCCGCCTCCGACATGCAAATCCTCTTTACCATCCTCTCCTCACTCACCCTCTCCATATGCCCAAACCATTTTAACCCTCATCTGCTCTGTCCACAAGACTACTTCGACTTCCACACCACTCACAGATAACAGTGTTCCTCACACGATCAATCCGCCTCACCCCACGCCCAAAGATCGGCCTCAAGCATTTCATTTCCAGTACATCCACCTTTTTTTATCCTTGGCATTCGCCACCCAAGCCTCACATCCATACGACACTGTTGGCATTACTATACATTCATACATACCCATATTTGCACCAATATCTGCACCCATATTTGCACCAATTTCTCCTCCCAAACACTTGTTAGGGCACCAAGTACCATTGCCCGTCTTTCAGCCTGACTCACTTCCGCCAACATAGTCCCACTCCTCGCCACATCCACACTTAAGTACCTGAAACATGCAACTTCTTCCATTTTCTCACCACACAAATTTACACTCAGTCGCTCACTAACTTCCCGTTTACAGCACCACATAACCTTACTCTTATTCACATTTACTCTCAGCTTCCTTCTTTCACACACCCTCCCGAACTCAGTCACCGGTCATTGTAGCTTTTCCCTCGAGACCGCTACCAGCGCCGTATCATCCACATACAACAACTCATTCACTTCTCAAGAACCTCATCCCGCAATATCCTTCACCCCCGCTCCCCTCTCCATGACACTTGCATTCACCTTTTCTACCACCCCGACTTTGGAGTAGATTATAGACACAAATCGACCAGGGAAGTACTCCGGGTGGGGGGGGACGTTAGACAGAAGATAGGGAGTGCGGGAACTCCCGTTTCTCCCGTCACTTTCTTCCTTAGCTGATCTTTTTCCTTGTCTCATCTACCTTGTGAGCAGGCCAGCATGCTCTCAAACACACTTCTCTCCCTATTCTCCCCTGCATATACATCAGACCAGGTCGAAATTTTATAGTCAAAAGGTACTTATTGTGAGGGGTTTGAATGGAACACAGGAACCCCCTCATAAATTAAGTTCGCTGTTTAAAGCTTCCTACCCCTGGCACAATTTTTCACTTTTTGACCTAAATTGAAGAATATTCCATTTATATGAGACTTACTCTACATTCAGGTTTTTTGATGACATAAATCTTTATTAACGTATAATATTTTATTTAATAATGTACAGTATTAGGAAAATTAATTAAGTACAACAATATATTCAGAAGAAAAAATTAGAGGCATAATAAATGTGCTAAAATTCAATTCACTTTTTCATTGTTCCTTATCACATCAAAAGGGAAGAAATTTGCAATATCATTAGGAAATTTTATTTCATATGTTTCTTACTCATTCCATTGGGCCTTCCATTCAAACTTGGGAAGTTTTCGCCTTGATTCTAATGGGTTTAAGATAAACTTTTGACGGTTGTCATATCCTATCCTTTCCTGGCATGCCTTTGTTACTAGGTTCATTGCCCTTTCCACACTTTGACTGTGGCATGAAATAGAAGCTATCTTCAGTGGCTTACATCGAGCCTGTAGTAGCTCATCGTCGCTAGAATTGTTTAGCAACGGTGGAGGAGTAATGATCTCTTTTTGCCAATCGATCATCTCGGTGTAGTCAGTAGATTGGAAATTGAGGGTTCGAGACAACTAAAAGTTTCTGGTACCTGAAAATCCTGTTCTTGAAAGGATGATTTTCTGAATAGCTTGCTCCCTAATTTCTAGTCTCTTGTCAGTTACCATTGATATGAGTATATTTTGTGGGTGGGCAAAGTAGGTATTATTCTTTAATAATGGTTCTATGATTCATCTATGCTGTTCATGTAAATTTCGAAGTAAGCACATTAAATGCCAAACGTTATATGCACCATCAGTTGCATTAGGATGAGAGTTTATCCAAAACCACCGTGGAGCATAGAACTGCATAATAATCTTAACTATATCTTCAAGGTTTTTATCGGGATTTGGCGTTGAGATATATAATCGAAGGACCATGTTGGCTGGAGTTAGCCAGCGAGCATTTTGAAGGGTACCTGGGGATCGAGTGGACAGATCTTGAGAAGTGTCTCGAATTTACACTGTCAGACACATATAGAGATATCTTTGATCACTGCTTAGCTCCTTCACAACATTTGCTGGAATTTCTTTAATGTTTCCCTTTACGCAAGAATATTTGACTACCTCCAGTTTTGTTAAATCTGTTTTCAGTTTATTCCCATTTGAACCCACAAAAGTATTTGGACGTGTTGTGTTACCATCAATGGCTTTGTAGACGTGCATAAAAGGCAGCTCATTCAAATACAAGAGGCACCCCAACCACTGCACTGGTCTGTGCTGTTAGAGTATAATAATACTTATCAACTCTTCTGCTATGCAGCGAGCAGTTCCATTGTCTGGTGTGACATGGTCTACATAGATGCTTCCAGGTTCTTTCACAATAACATAGTGTTCTTCTTTTATCTTTCCACTTTTAGTTAATGTGTTATCTTTCTTTCCTTCAAATCCAAGACACTCCATCTTCAGATTTTCGGATTTAGACCTAAAAGTATTTGTTTCACCCATGCGATTTCTTTCTCTTTCTAATTTCTTTCTGTCAAGCATGTTGGTGTGGTTAAGGATCCCCATTTCTTTTAAAACTACATTGACTATTGCAGCTGCAGCTCTACAACTTGCACGATAACGATCTGCTGTTAATGCTAGGTTTTTATAGGAGTGCCTGCTCTGAATATTCTGTCATTTCTAAATCGGCCTCATAATCTACATCCTGACTTTGTGAATCTACATCCATGTCTTCTTCGGTATTTTCTATAAATTCCGATGGTAAAACATTGGTGGCTTCAGTCATTTCTTCTTGTGCTTTTGGTTGACGGTTTTGTGCTTCTTGGGCTATTGCTAAAGATCTCTTCTTTGTTGAACTAGCTATGCAATCAATTGGTCCTAACTGATTTTTTCTTTGTTTTTGACCCACAAAAGACTCCCATTCTGCCATTGGTATTTTATCCTTACACCTGCAAGATTTCCTATCAATTCCCTTATTATATAGCATTCACAAGAAGATATATCAAACATTTCATCATACTGAGCTACTTTTAAGGCAAAACTTTCATTTCTTCGATGTAACGGCACTGTTCAATTTTGAGGCTTCTATTAGTCGACTGGCTTTAAGATACCTTTGGTGTTAATCGTAAGAAGAGAAAATTTCATCCAAATGTCTTCAATATCTTTTACAGCAACCCTGTAACAATCATTAGCAGTTGCTTATCCTTTTGATTTAGCTTCTTCATGACGGCGCACAAAAAGGTAGTGTCTCACAACATCTGCTTTTGAAGGAGTCATGGCTACTGGGAATTCAGTAGGATATCGAAAGGCTGCATTTGAGGACTTGCTTCTAGTAGTCATAGTTTATATTCAGAAGTAAAATCAAATTAAATGTAATTTATAATTTATGATAATTCAAATTATAAAATTATTCAAATTATTAAGCTAATGCAAATTATTTCTAGTTATCTGAAGCATAAAAATATCAAGCATTAAACAAACAACTTATCATGTAACATATAACTACATTAAACATATGCAAATATGAAGGTAATAAAGGGAGGAGGGGCATGTGAAAGGGGTAGTAGGGTAGCAAATGCTTGATTTTTTAATATTTTGTTAGTGATAAAAAAACCTTCTCACATAGTGTACTTTTTAAGAAATAACATTTTTTCCATTTAAATACATGTATATGCAAATATGATGTTAAAAAGGGGGGGGGGAGTATGTGCCAGAGGTAGCAGGGGTAGCACATGCTTGATATTTTAATATTTTGTTAAGATGGTAAAATGAAACTTCTCACATCGTGTACTTTTTAAGAAATAAAAAAATTTCCCATTTTCGACCCGGCCTAAATACCTGCATATTACAAACAACATTATCTTTTCAAAATTTAAAAAAAAATGGCATCAACTTTACGAGCCTCGGAGTTCCCTGTGGAGCGGATCATAAATATCCCCATTTCTGGCTCACCCGCTGCCGATACTGGGAACGCAGACCCAGGTACTGGGGCTGGATCTGCTACCGTCCATTCGAGATGTTCTGGACCTCTCTCTCACTCACTTTTCTTAAACTTCTGCACCATTCGTGGTCTTTTCTCAAATTTTCAATCTGTTGAACACCACCTCTCCCCCTATAATCCTCATCTTCTTTTCCTCACTGAAACACAAGTGTGTGGGACGACTAACAGGAACCCATTTTGTATACCCTCTTACTTTCGTTATACTCAATTTCACTCCAAAGGCGGATGTTGGGTATATATACGCAATGGCCTAATTTGTTCTCGTATTCCGGAATTCGAACTTCCGAATTCTATACTCTCTGGCTGCGGCTTACATGCCAATCTCAAACTAAATACATCTCCGCTGTTTATCTTTCTTTGACTACCTCACTTCCAAAGTGGAATACAGTCTACCTCGCTCTCCCTTTTCTGAAATCTTCATTTTAAGAAATTTCAATGTTTACCACCACTTTTGGCTTTCCTCCCATCACAAACATCCCTGGTGAACAAGCTTGCAACTTTTCTTTCCTAAATGACCTAGAGCAGATTGTACGGCACTATACTCGTATCTCCAATCGCGTTGGAGGTAGGCCAAGCATTGTGGATGTATTTCTTATTTCTCATCCTTCTTCTTACTCTGTGAAACTGTTTTTCTGTTCCTTCGATATCAGTAGAATGGGTGCAAAATGGGTAACCTTAACCTAAGAGAGGTAGAGAAAGGAGAAGGAAGAGGGTCTTTGGCGGAGAAGGTGGGATTTACTCACTCCCCCAAATGGAAACCCTAACCTAAACCTTAACCAAAGAAGAAGAGAGGGGTGTTAGCCTGCCTCCAGCCAGACGCATAATGAGAGTTCATCCGTGCGCCCGCTGTCTTTTAAGGTGTAAATCAGCCAGTTGGCTTAATCCGCCAAATCCGCCAGTCAGCTTAGAAGACTTAATCTGGCTTAGAAGGCGTAAATGGCTTGTTCATGTGTACATTATTAGGGTTGAGTTACGCTACTTATTTAATTAAAGCATATATTCTTGACAGTTGGCTTAGAAATCCGCCAGTTGGCTTAATCCGCCAGTAGGCTTAACCCACCATTTGACTTAGAAGACCTAGAAGGCAGGTGTATGTGTATATATTAATTAACTTTTCAGCAGCCACATTGCGCTATTCAGATATTCTTGACATTTGGCTTAGAAATCCGTCAGTCGGTCTAGAAGGCGTAAACAGCCATTTGGTATGCATATAATTAAATAATAATATCGTTTATATATACAACCAAAAGAATTAAATAAAACACCATTACATCATTATGTTTATTTAGCCGAATTATTGGAATCAACTTCACGAAATATATAGAAAATAAATACACAATCCTATACAAACGAGGAATATATGCAATCAAAATTATTAATAATATAAGAAATACGAACGAGGAATATATAAATAATCAAAATATAAAATAAAAAATAATATAAGAAATACAAAACGATGAAGTATAACCATCAATATAACAGTACTGGAGAAATATATATACTGTGTGTAAATACAATTATATTAAATAATTAAACATATTGAAAATAAATATACATCAAAATAAATTCGTGCTACTGCGCTTAACTAAAATACTAAACTCGCACGTAATGGAGTCTACAGTCACATCATTATTGCTTTGCACTACACAGCAAATACGATTTAACATTATTTCACCGCTCAAGTTGTAGGGACATCTATACTCGATGTAAATGACCTTCATATCGTTCAATACTATTTTTGTGCCCACTTTACATTCGGTTGGCAAGTTATCTTTAAACATAGCCAGAATACATTCAAAAGCACGCACAAAGAGGTCATCGTTAATCACAACATAATTATTAAATACAAGTTTATAAACACTCCTTTCCAATCGAGGGTTTATTCTTACCGATCCGACCTTTTCAACCGAGAACTCTTCTTCACACTGCATAGCGGCAGTTGGAATAATCTTCTAAGTCGTGACGACAGCTGTTTATTATATAAAGAAAGTTCTTCAGGGTGAACGGAGTAGGTAAACTCAGCCCTGTACCGCTCAAGTGCTTTGTACCAAAGTTCATGATATTTCAAAGAGTCTAAACCTTTTAAATAAGCGTCAAGCTCTAGACCATTCTCGCCTTGTTCAGTCCTACGCTCGGTAAACCCGTCGAGCAAAGCGGTGTATACGTATTCATGAACCGTATCAAAATAAAGCATATCCGTAATACGCGCGTCTAATATAGGCTTCAGCTTGCGGAAACCGACGATTTCAAACATTCTGTCAAGGATGAAACGGTTTCGCGTAGAGACAAGAACGTTATTATCAGAAGCATTCTTCCACATCAGTCGTATATCAATGCATGGCTGATCATTATTTATACACAACGAACAAACAATGGCATGGCTGATCATTATTTATACACAACGAACAAACAATGGCATGGCTTCTTTTCTGCACTAACCTGCTCTCTTCTTGTACGCACACCAGCAGGAATTTTATAACGGTCCTCACTCCACTTCTTTATGACCACGATGATTCTATTCATCTCCTCAACACTTAGATAAACAACATTCCGTTTACCAGTTTGTTTGTCTACAAGTCGTTTCCAGTACATAGTTAATGGCACCGGTTTCACGCCTGAACACGAGCAATGACTTCGTCACGGAAACATCGTACACGGCATTGAGAATACGTCTCAAAGGAAGTTCTTTTGTATTCGAGAAGTGCACGTCCAGTCGGTTCAAGCTTTGAGATGACTATCAGCCACAGGCGAGCAGATCGACTCGACGGGAGGAGTGAGTCATACCATAAGGTGATGAAACGTGTACGACGCTGTTCCAATGTGAATAACTGCATCCCATTATACTGGGTAGGCGTTTTTAGAAATTTTCCGATACATGAAACAATACCGGTATTAATGTTTTATCACTCCCACTCCCCAGAATAAATACCAGACATTTTCGTTTAGGGGAATTTTTGCGAACTAAACACATTTTATTCACACTCCGGAGCACTATTTGAGAGAAACATATGACCATATTTTTCGTTTTTGCTTAGCAGGCGATACTCATCTTTAAATTCTGTTAAAAACTCACGCAGACCTTTAGCCACAACCTCACTACAAACATCGTCATGATATATATTAATGTAGTGGTGAAAA
Source organism: Bathynomus jamesi (assembly GCA_023014485.1). Lineage (NCBI taxonomy): Eukaryota > Metazoa > Arthropoda > Malacostraca > Isopoda > Cirolanidae > Bathynomus > Bathynomus jamesi. The sequence goes on from JAJOZX010001453.1 coordinate 428,092, forward strand.
TACTTCATATTCTCCATGTGACACGATTCACATTTTCAGCGGCAGGGTACGAATACTCGGTATGATGCAGCATGATATAATACCGATTGTCACACCACTCATCAACAAGATTCACTAACAATAACCATTGCTTCTTTTCTGCACGTGTTGTTTCTTCCACTTCACGGCCTATGTAAGCTTTTATAAAGTTTAGTCCTATAACATAGTTCAGTACATCGATTGTACCACGAAATCCTGCAATGCTCTCGCCAGAATAGCCGTAGAGTATTTGTACCTCTTATTCCTTCGCACGATTCAATGTAACCTTAAAAGTATCAAAGGAGGGTGGAATAGGGAGCCATTCAGTAACCTTATCTTCACACTTTGCCGAATACCACTTCATAAACGTCGAACACGCAATATTAAAGTTAGCCATTACTATTTTTCGTCTACCTGGGGAAATGCACGTCTGAGACCCAGGGCTTGCAGCGGTCAACTGAACACGCAGGTAAGAGATATGCCCAGGTAGTAGCAGGAGTCACGCGACCGATCATACACGGGGCAGAGCTTAGAACTTTCTCCTGTACACACACACACACACACACACACACACACACACAGGAGAAAGTGAAACGCTAATTGAAACACGATTTATTTAATAAACGAGTTATTCAAGGTATATATATTTACAAATACGTGTAATAAATAAATATATCGTTAACAATAGACATATATAACAATCAAAGATTATGGTATCCAAAGGGTACGGTATCATAGTTACAGGCACCTAGTAACGTTTCCTATAGGTGTTACGGCACACCTTCGTACCCCTAGGTTCCTTCACGGCCCCCAGCTTCTGCGCCAGAAAATTGTGGGTCCCTACAATTAGTTGGGATAGCTGCTCGCACTCATCATCATCCAAGCAAACTAGATCCTTCAACGAATCGAAGTTAACGACCCACCGACTAGCCTGGTTCAGCGTGATCCCCTTAGCTTTCACGATATATTTCATATCCTCTCCCACCCTAACCCGTACCCCATAATTTTTTGGTCCTGTTGAGACAAAAGTGTCGGCGTATGCGATGTCTCCATTCTCATCCTTGATCTCATCAGTTAACTCCCCGAGGAATTCACCAAGAGGAGGCATGTATTCATCATCCCTCACTGTGAATATCACATTATCTGTATCGGCGTAGAAAACCCTCCGACCAAGAGAATGAAATAGGTCCCAAAGTTTGATGCGTGCGTAGGCCGTTGTGAAGCTGGCTACAGTTATGTTTTTAACCCGTGAGGTATCTGTTGCCAATTCGGTATTGTTGTACTTTTTTATGTAAGTATTACCTACATTCACGATCTCCATGAGCTCTTTATCAGGAGTGTTGGTATAATCCCAGATTTCACTATAACTTTCTGCCAAATGAAGGTTCCCTTTGCCAGTATTCTGTGAAAATTTTCCCCAAAGACTGTTTAGACACAACTTTGTACTTACGCGCTTGCCTGGGTTCTTTACAATTTGGGAACGGGCAAACTGTATACCTTCACGGTCACAGTAACGTTGAATATAAGCCGATTTTTCATCCTCGGTATCAACTCGCGGATACCCTGATGCTTCTACCTTATCCTTCAAAAAGGTGTTTATACTGTATATGGCGTGAAAAGGTTGGGTAGCTTTTCAAACCTCCACACCTCATGTATCTTGAATATTCTGTAGTCATGGCAACGGCTAGGTCCAGCTTAGGTCTTGTGTATATATACCTCTGATCTTACGCTGGTTGGTTGAGTGATTACATTCCCCATTGTTCTCCTCTGCACACTTCATTCACAGGGGAAACATGAGCTTGTGATCTATAACGACGGTCAAGATCGGCATCCATAAATCGCGAGGGGGGAGCACATCTGAGAAAAAAAGGCCGAAATAGTACCCGTTCAAATTTGTGGAGAGCACCTCGATGGTGGGCAGGTCAGGTCCCACCAGTTTCTCAGATGCACCAACGGGGTACGTATTGTTCTTCATCAAGAAGGTATATAAAGAACAGAAGTCGTAGTAATGGAGTTTCACCCCTTCCGTAGGCGGAAAGTATAGCTTGAAGGGATTTGTACGCCCTCCGAACAAGCTATCACCGCATTTGAGAGGATCCAGCACCATTGACCGCTTGATCATGTTTATTTCTTCACGGTACTCTCCATCTGTTTCCAGCCGTGCATTATACTCATGCTCCCACAAGACCTTGTGAGTGAACTGGGAGCCTATAAGTTGATCGCGGGCGCGGGTCCATGCAAGACTGTCGGCAGGAGATCTACCGTGGATATCTACTACCATTCCACACTCATGACGGGGGCATCTATGCCACCAGCATCCGTTAAAGAAGTACACAGTCTTCTCACCAGTGGCATGGTTTTCGCTTTGACCATCAACCCAAAAAACACGACCATTAACCTCAATGGGTAATTGCCCCGTGTTGCGGGCAATCTTTATGTATACACCTGTCTGCTGTTGTAGGTATATGAGTCAGTAAATAGACTTGTGCCCATAACTGCGGGGATTGTTCCTGTGAATAACGACTAAAGTGTCTTTAGGCATGAAGTTATTCTTGAACACCGTAAAACATAATGAGGCGATCGTGGTTGCGACTTGCAACGGATCGCATTTGAAACGGTCTATGTACATCCTTCTAAAGGCCTGGAAACAAACTCTAAGCACGCTCACGTCATTCCAGCTATATTATAAGGATTAGATTCATTAAAACTGTGGTACTTATACTGTACATTCATAGTTAAAGTAATGTTTGGGTGGAGGTAGTCCTACGTAATTTAAAGTTTCGCTATTGAGGAATGTGTAAGGGAAATATCCTTTTGAAACTTCAGCAGCTACGCCCATGACCTTGGGTGGTTTTGCTAATTTACAAGGTGTGAATAATAAAGTGTCTTTAAACTGTATATTACCTCTTATTTGCATCTGTATAAGTTTGTTTCCTTTTTTCAAAGGATCACCTGTAAATATCTCAGATGACTCCTTATAAAGGAATTGTGTATCAAATTTTGCCCGGTTATGGGCTAGAATATACACAGTTATTTTTTTTAACTTGTCCGTTAACTTGACAATGTAGGGCACAAATAGTTTCACAGGGCTATCGTGGGTAATCGTTTTAAAAACGTTTGTCTGTTTTCCACATTTGTGACACTCATCACACTCGATCTCCATACACTCATCGCAGATAGTCTGGCTTACAAATATATGTGGAATAACCTCTTTGGTTTTAGCATTCGTGTATGTTTCTATATCGTAGTGCACAGTTGTGTAATGGCTATTTTTAGGCTTAGCGTCTTTCATATAACATTCTTGCTTTACTCCAACCGCCTTATATTTCTCATGGAATGTAGAACAGTGAATTTCATCACATTTAAGCGTGCCAATTGACTTATGGATTTCAAATCAGTTATTATTGAAAAATTTGCGTCTACATACATCACAGTCCTTTTTCTCAGCTTCAACCACACGGCTTTCACATTTGGAGCTTTTACACTGCTCACATACCATGTGGCAATCTTTACAATGTTTCACTATATCATCCGAAAACTCGAGACACTCCTTAAATAAATCATGATGTCGTCCATATTTTCGGCTTTTATCATAATTCGCGTAAAGGCCACTCATATTACGGATGGGGAGATACGTTGTTGCTAACAGTCCTAAAATAAGTAGGGGTCTTGTACGATCTCTCACACCACTTTTAAAAACATACACAGCCCTACGACGATCATCCATTCCAGATACAACTGTAGGAACATTCATTTCCTGTTCTACCCTTCTTTACTCCTCAGGACCCATATTACACTCAAACTCAAGTTTACAATCTACAGCTAGTTTACGGGCACGCTCCACTACCGTAGGCAACCAAATTTTTTGGGTCCGTGTATCTAGTACAGTAAACATACGAGCTAAGACTACTGCTATAAAACCGCAACCACGGTCGTCGTTTATATGCCGCCTGTAAATAGCCTGAGAATTAAAGTTAAGAGTATAAGGTGTGGCATTATGACCCGCAACACGGCATACACGGTCAATATTTACCGTGAAGTTGCTCATATTGAAGGCTATACTACTTTGAGAGGCCATCATTATACGGCCCAATATATACTCTATATCGACAGCTGCCCAGCGTTTGAATGTTATTACCGTAGGCAACCAAATTTTTTGGGTCCGTGTATCTAGTACAGTAAACATACGAGCTAAGACTACTGCTATAAAACCGCAACCACGGTCGTCGTTTATATGCCGCCTGTAAATAGCCTGAGAATTAAAGTTAAGAGTATAAGGTGTGGCATTATGACCCGCAACACGGCATACACGGTCAATATTTACCGTGAAGTTGCTCATATTGAAGGCTATACTACTTTGAGAGGCCTTCATTATACGGCCCAATATATACTCTATATCGACAGCTGCCCAGCGTTTGAATGTTATTACTACCCAAAAATCATCTACATCTTCGTCATCTGACCCGAACCCGAAGGACAGCCTCGTCTTGACTTCACGTTCGTCGCGGTTCTCAAGGGCAAACTCTACAATACGTTCAACTATGTGCCGTAGTCCGTGTTCAACACCATTGCTTTACATGGATCTAGGATCAAACCTGACTATATACCGATTTCTAGTCAAGGTTGGGGTGGGAATAGCGGTGCACACCATCTCGAATGTTATACCGAACTCTACAGAACGAGAAGCTGCTGCTGCTGTGGAGGATGTACCCAGAACTGAACAGGAATAAAGGGGTGTATTTTTATTTGAGGAAGGTACTATTGTGGACGTTGTGTCGTAAAACGTAGAGGGTTGGGGCTCTATTACTGCGGGTCTAACAACCGGCGCAATCTTGGCACGCTTTATACCTGACGTGGAGGTCTCTTCATCATGCCTCCGCTTTGAATTGTCGCGTGCTACAGGTATCGCTGGTGTGGACTCGGCAGTGGGGATGGCGTCTGTGATCACAACTACACTGTCGTCGAGGTCATCTGTAATGTCGATGATGGGGTGCTGTAAATCATCGTCATTCACGGTTCTGTGGGAGAAGAGAAAAACAAGAGTGTAGAATATAAGGATCATCACTTAAATATTCATTATATTTTGTAAATAACCCACTTAGGCGTGTGATGTGTTAGAAATGGATTCTGTAGAAAAATTCAGGTTCACGAGCCCATCCACATGTATTATATCTGGCCCTACAGGATGTGGTAAAACTGTGTTTATGCTTAAAATCATTAAAGAAAAGGGAGAGATGTTCTCCAAATTGTAGTGCTATTCGACGTATCAATCAGTGTTTAACGAGTACCAAGATGATATTTTGTTCCACAAAGGTGTATTTGACGTTAATTTGTTAAAAGGAAATGAACATACAGTTATTGTAATTGACGATCTCATGTTGGAGATGGATAAAACATTTGCCGAGACATTTACAGTATTCTCCCACCATCTTAACATAATTGTGTTCTTCATCAATCAGAATCTATTTTTCAAAAATAGATACATGCGCGATGTGTCGTTAAATACACAATATCTAGTCTTATTCGCGCAACGTAGAGATGAATCACAAATTAGGGTATTAGTCAATCAAATGTCCCGAATCAGCGTAAGGAGTTTTTGAAAGTTTATAAAGAAGCTACAAGCCAGCGTTACGGATATTTGTTTTGCGACCTTCATCCGCGAAACACGTTTAGGGTGCTTCTAAGAACGAATATATTTCCTAACGAGCCTGAAACGGTGTATATTCCAGAATGACAAATGGGCTAAAGAATTATCATGAGTTAATAAAAATATGTCATCGGCTGCCCCGGGCAATGCAACAGATGTTTGCTAAAAATATCGACTCCGACTTTTTAAAATGCATCTGTGAAATCTGTCTTAACGTTATAAATTGCAATGTATCAATGAAACCCCCTCAGAAGGCTCGCCTACGCCGTTACAAGAACATAATACGTGCACTCGCTCGTAAAAGTCAAACTGTGGGGAAGAAAAAACGAATTATTGTACAAAGAGGAGGGTCATTCCTCCCCATCTTATTTTCAGTTTCGGGTCCTTTACTGACTACATTAATATAATGAAGAAAGTGGTAGTGATTCCACAGGAGGTGTATGTTAGAAACGCGTAAATGCAGGTTTAAAAGAATGGAAAGCGAATTGTTAGCCCTATTAAACAGTGAAAAAACACCTGATGAGAAAAGAATCTTAAACCAAGCAGCTCTGCAGAAATTTCTTCAAGAGTACGAAAATTATAAGAATCCGACAGAGATCCCCGTGGTTATTAGGCAGAGCACAGACAACGATGGGCATGGTGACATAGGGCCTGTGTCCGACGATAGAACTGACCAACCAAAGATTAATGGGTCGGCCACACAACATATCGAGCATGTATTAAAAAGCACCCTTCCACACACATTGAGGAATAAAGGTTTAAGTATTTATAATCTATGGAATGAGGATCCCAACATACAATGGACCGATACAGGTGAGATCATTGTGGAAAGACCAAGGGTACAGGGATCGAATATCATAGACATCGTCCATGATCTGGTGAGAAATGGGATAAGCCTTCACCATCAGGATGGAAGCATATTAAAGCAAGACTACAACAGATAAATATCCCCAAAGCAATGATAGGATATCTGAACAGGTTAACCCATTAGTGCCTGGTGTCCGTTTAAACGGGTGCTGAAAAATGTGCGTTACTTTCTGTGTGCATTTATTTTTTAGAATATATCATTATAATAACACGATAATTATTGTTTTGTGATTACATTTAACAAAAAAAAAAAACATCATCTGACAACATTTCTTTCACTAGCATCATAACATCAAGATGGCTGCCGCGAATCGGAGTATTTTCACGAAGTTAGTAAAAAGTGAATATTTTGTTAGTTCTATAATGTAGTTTCAGTAGATAGCTATATACTGACACTAAGTTCATAAGTTGCTCTAGATGATGAAACCACATAATATCGAATATGTCTGTTATATTTTCTAAATAGCTTGTTAAAAAATCAGTGTCAGTTGTAACGGACACTCGGCAGTAGAGTGCTGTTATGTTTCACCTTCAGTGTCCATTTTCAATGAACTCTACAAGAAACGTTTTCTGTGTTAAATTTAGGGAAACTAAATTGATATTTTGTTTATTAGTTAATTACTATTTTGTTTATTAGTTATTAGATACATACGATGAAAGCACATCTGATTTAGTAAAAGAGAACCCTCAAAAAAAGATGATGATTAGAAAATGGAGGAAAATTAAACCTGCAATATCCCTCACAACTGATTGTCAACCGAAAGAAATATCTGAACAATCAAAAACTTGTTCTTCGCCCGTCGGATTTTTTCAGCTTTTTTTTTATAAAGATTTGATCACATTACTAATTGAACAAAGCAGTAGTTACGCTGCTCAAAATAATCGTAATCTAAATTTATCAGATTCTGAATTATTTGTATTTATTGCAGGTTTATTGCTCTCTGTGCACTGCCCTCTCCCAAATAAAAGAAAATATTGGTCATCTGAGGACAATGTACCGAAAGTACTGTCCAAACATATGAGGAAGGATAGATTCGAAGCAATACTTAGGAACATTCATTTGGCTGACAGTACAAGCCAAACTCATGATCGAGCCTATAAGCTCAGGCCATTGTTTGATCATTTGCAAGAAAAGTTTCTTCAGCACGGTGGTTGGAAGAATATCTATCTGTAGACGAGAGCATGATACCATATTACGGTAAACACTATGCAAAACAATTTATCAAAGGTAAGCCCATCAGATTTGGCTTCAAAATGTGGGCCCTGTGTTCAAAGAACGGATACTTGCATTCTTTTGATATCTACATGGGAAAGAATTCAAATTAAACATCAACAACTGACAAAAAGATTGGCGTTGGTGGCAATGTTGTGTTACAGCTTGTGTTTCAAGCTCGTGTGCCTAATGATGCTGGTTATAAAGTGTTCTTTGACAATTACTTTACTGGTCTTAGCCTCATTGATGAGCTATCTAAATAAGGTATTTGTGCATCGGGAACTTGCAGAGAAAACAGAACAGAGAAGTGTCCACTGAAATGAAGAAGGCCGAGGCTTCTCTGATTACAGAGTATCAGATAACTTGATTATTATGAAGTGGAAGGATAATAATGATGTCATTCTGGTGTCGAACTTTGAAACTGAGAAAATAAGTTCAACAGAAAGATGGGATAGAATGGAGAAGAAATATGTTAAAGTGCCACAACCTGGATCCATTCAAAATTATAAGTACATGGGATTTTTTGATCAGATGGATCAAAATGTTGGCACATACCGAATTCGGATTAGACAGAGGAAGTGGTGGTGGCCGATATTCTCCTACCTGATATCTGTTTCCGTAAATACTGTAATGCATGCATTTTGATGCCACAGCCTGAATCCATTCAAAATTATAATAAGTACATGGGATTTGTTGATCAGATGGATCAAAATGTTGGCACATACCGAATTCGGATTAGACAGAGGAAGTGGTGGTGGCCGATATTCTCCTACATGATATCTGTTTCCGTAAATAATGCATGCATTTTGATGAACAAAGCCGGACACACAATCGCTCTTTCAATTTATTGAAAATGTAACCCTTTCTCTAATGAAGACACACCGTACTCCAAAGCTTCAAGGTAGAAGACTGTCCTCACATTTGGCCAATATAGGTCGCTATGATAACATTTGACACTAGATAGTATACATCGAAAGAGAAAGAAGATGCAAGCATTGCGCTGGAAAAAGCACCTTCAATGCGAAAAGTGCGTCATAGGGCTTCACCCAAAATGTTTCAAAGCATAAAATGTCCAGTAGCACAAAAATGATACTGATTACTAATTGAAGCTAATTTCAATATCATACTAATAAATAGCCACTGCATTTTGTGTATGCATGTACTATATGTATTATATAAATATATTTTTGTGTGCATAAATATCAGCCACTGCATTTGATGATTTCAGTGTAATCATTTTTATGAAAAGAGAATTGTAATGTCTTCTAAGCATAAATGACAACTATTTAGTTCCTATCCGCCTAGTGCCTGGCGTCCGTTAAAACGGACACCTTATATCTTAGCAGTGGCGGCTCGTGACTAAAAATTCGAGGGGTGCTGTCTCTAAGAATGGGTTGAAATAATTACTGAAATAAAAGGATGAGCATTGAGCAATGAATAAAAGTTTCAAAAGTTATTGAAAAAGTTATTCAGTGAGCTCATCCTTATATTGTTCTTGATTATTTCAATTGTAAATAAAAAATTTAGGGCTGCTGCAGTTCCGCAGTGCCTACCGACGAGCCGCCACTGTATCTTAGTAACTAATAAAGATTTGAAAATAAAACTTTGTGTAGTCATTTACATCCCTTTTATTAGCCTCCTTTTGAATTTTCAGCAAAATGAACCCAGTAGATCAACTTTCGGCACTAATGGGTTAAAAGACTTGGAACATGCATCGCACGTGCCACAATTGAAAACGCCACCACTCCCGGCGGTAACACCTCTGAAGAGGAGAAAGAAGAGGTTAAACAACGGTGAACCCTACCCACGTGCCTCTAAAATACGCAAATGGCTAACATATTAAGAAGACGTTATTATGACATTTCTAGCCCAGCCTCCTACGGAGGCGTAGATAGATTGTACAGAAGTGTTTACAATGATGGAGTAGGGAAAAAAGATGACGAGAGGATTTTGCGGGAGCAGGACGCTTATACACTTCATAAGCCGGTGAGAAAAAGGTTTAAAACAGCCAAGACAACAGCTGCTCCGATTGACTCTATTTGGCAAGCAAATTTAACACACATGCAAAGATATTCAATGTATAACGATGGTTACCGCTACATCCTATTCATAATAGATGTATTCTCTAGATATCTGTGGCTAATTCCTCTGAAAAATAAATCGCCTGAAACAGTTGCTAAAGCCACCAAAACGTTGATGTTGAAAGAAAACAGGGTTCCTGGCTATTTTTGTACGGATATGGGGAAAGAATTTATAAGCCGAGCTTTTCAGAACATGTTTGTAGAGTTTAATATCCGCTACTACACTACCAATTCTATACATAAGGCATCTTTAGCTGAAAGAGTTCAACGTACCATAAAGGAACGCATGCACTGCTATTTTACACATAAAAACACAAACAGATTTCTAGACATTCTGGAATCATCGGCCTCATCCTACAACCGCTCACACCATCGCACTATTGGAACAACACCTAATGAGATTTTAGAAAGAGGTACGCGCCCAGAGCCTGATGTAAGAAGAGATGGAACACCACCACCACACTCTGCGCGTATCAAAATCAATGATTATGTAAGGCTGTCGCGTTCAGGAAATAAATTCGCGAAGGGATTTGAGCAAGGCTCGCCACGTGAGATTTTTAAAGTTAGGGCTATGAGACCTAAAGGCGAAATAATGTTGTACTCCGTTGAAGATTTGAATGGGGAAGAAATCGCAGGAGGCTTTTACCGCGATTAGTTGCAGAAAGTAACATTTAATTTAGGAAAAAATGTGTTTAAAATTAAGAAAATTTTAGGAAGTAAAGGTTCATGTATCTGGTGAAATGGCTAGGATACCCAGAAAGCTTCAACATCTATATAAAAGCTGATGCAATATTGAAGCTTAAATAGTATGCAACATGGCGCCTAACCACTTCTATGTCACACTACCGTCCTCCTCGTCCCTCTCTGCACATCCTAACAACACCCTGGAAAACTTTGTAACAGAACTCCATGGACCCAATGAATTGGGTCGTGATTCGTATGAGGTGGGATATGCGAACTTCAGCTGGACACCTTCTTTTTAAATATTGATTGTAAAGATCCCGTTTTTACGATTCTTAGAGACCTTGATGAGTGTGAAAAAGCCGGGGTAACTCAGGATGAAACTATACATATCGCCCGGACTGAGGATGCACGTATTACAGTACAGTAGTAACACTAGGTCCGTCATCATCATATACAAACAATATATTCGCTCAGTTATGGACTATGCTAGACCATGCTGGGCACCCATTATCTCAAACACACACATAAACACCTTACAGACAATACAAAACAACGCACTTCGTATCATTACAGGATGCACTCAAACAACACCAATAGAACACCTGCACACGGAAACAAAAATACTGAAAGTTAGGGAACATTTAGACATGAGGGGAACACAATTCATGGCAGCAGCGACAACTAACCCACAACACCCTTGCTTCTACATGTACAATCACGCACCGACACCTCGCACCATTAAGGTAACACCAGAGAGACATTATAACCAAATACTCCATTCCATGCCACGCCCCACAGACATCACACAGTACAGAAAACACATACACACACACCTAACCCACAAAGCACTGACACGACTCGGTCCGAATGCGGTCCTAGGTGCAAAGCCGCCACCCATTAACAGGTCAGAGATCAGCCTGAGCAGATCGGATCGAGTTATCTTAGCACGATTCCGATGTGGACATCACCCCAACTTACTAACATATAAACACAGACTAGACAACTCCATAGACGACACCTGCCACCTGTGCCAGGACACACCACAAACAATTGAACACATTATGACAGACTGTACCCCCCTAGCACAACAACGAACACAACACAACATCACTAGTGCGCTGAACCTCTGGTCCACTCCGAAGAGGGCGATCGGTTACCTGCGTACCGCCGGCTTGCTCGATCAGGGTGGGCTGATCGGCTAAACAACAACAACAACAACTAGGTCCGTCACTAGCTCTGTCACAACAATATTTTGCATTAATATTTGCGCCAATGCTATTCTCCGTTTTCAAATTAATATCCTTTTAAGTAGATTTACCAGTGCGATGTATTCTATCTGTTTCGATGCCAACTCTGCTGGCACCGTGTTTAGTTTGATCTGTACTTTGTTAACTGGGTATTTTACTGTAGCGTGTAGTAAATTTTTCTAAATTTCTATGTTTTGGTGAACTTAATTTCACTCGCCGTATGCGGAGGTATTTCTCCATAATGTGAATCACAACGGGTTTTGCTCCCTCTTCTTCATCAGCATCCACATTTAAACAGATCTCAGGATTCGTGCGGATGAGCTTTATTTTCATATCCACCCCATTCACAAGCAACTTCTGGAATGTGAAGTCTGTATGCGGGCGTCCAAAACACTCATATATCTTCTTTTTTGAATTTTTAAATTTGTCCTTTATACTACTTTCGTCTTTAGCTTGATAATAGCCCTCGGCAAATAAAAAGGTATCCTTCGCTTCTTTGGAAAAGTTCAGCACATTTTCCAGAAGGCGCTCGAAGGTGATAGTACCCCGTTCCTGCCGATATGTGACCTGATTTAAATATACGTCACACTGGTTGAATATGGAGTGCAGAAAGTTTGTTTCAGGGTATAGAGCATATTTGTCATCGCAGTCCGTTCCATCAGAATGGGCTATACGTAGTTTAGCGTACATGTGCACAGAGCTTGGGTCAAAGAAGTAAGGGCCTAAGCTGGGTATCACGAATTCTATAGGGGCACTCGGGGACCCTTAATTGTGTTTAAAGGGTTAATTGTAATAAAGTCACTGTGTTCAATAGAAACTTGAGTTGGGGGCATGTCAAAGAGGGACAACACCTTTGACGATTTCGTCCCGAGTACGCTTTCAGTGTTTTTTTAGAGCTTCTTTAGGTTTAGCCCCAGCCAATATGTCTTCTACCGTGTTAAGAACTGATTGCAGCGCTTTCCTCCCGAGGTATTTGGCACTCCTCTTCAGCAAAGGGACAGCCGTAGGTAGCATGGTTGAAAAAATGGATCGAAGTCCACTATCACGCTGATATCTCACACCTCGATAGAATGTGAAAGGCTTTCAAGTATAACTTCATGCCTAAAGACACTAGCCGTTATTCACAGAAACAATCCCCGCAGTTAAGGGCACAAGGCTATTTACTGGCTCATACACCTACAGCAGCAGACAGGTGTATACATAAAGATTGCCCGCAACACGGGGCAATTACCCATTGAGGTTAATGGTCGTGTTTTTGGGGTTGATGGTCAAAGTGAAAACCGTGCCACTGGTGAGAAGACTGTGTACTTCTTTAACGGATGCTGGTGGCATAGATGCTCCCGTCTTGAGTGTGGAATGGTAGTGGATATCCACGGTAGATCTCCTGCCGACAATCTTGCATGGACCCGCGCCCGCGATCAACTTATAGGCTCCCAGTTCACTCACAAGGTCTTGTGGGAGCATGAGTATGATGCACGGCTGGAAACAGATGGACAGTACCGTGAACAAATAAACATGATCAAGCGTTCAATGGTGCTGGATCCTCTCAAATGCGGTGATAGCTTGTTCGGAGGGCGTACATATCCCTTCAAGCTATACTTTCCGCCTACGGAGGGCGTGAAACTTCTGTTCTTTATATCCCTAAGTGATGAAGAACAATCCGTACCCCGTGGGTGCATCTGAGAAACTGGTGGGACCTGACCTGCCCACCATCGAGGTGCTCTCCGCAAATTTGAACGGATAATATTTCGGCCTTTCTTTCGCAGATGTGCTCCCCCTTCGCGATTTATGGATGCCGATTTTGCCCGTCGTTATAGATCACAAGCTCATGTTTCCTCTGTGAGTGAAGTGCGCAGAGGAGAACAATGGGGAATGTAATCACACAACCAACCAGCGTGAGATCAGAGGTGTATATACAAGCCCTGAGCTGGAACTAGCCGTTGCCATGGCTACAGAATATTGAAGATACATGAGGTGTGGAGGTTTCAAAAGCGACCCAACCCTTTCACACCATATATAAACACCTTTTTGAAGGATAAGGTAGAAGCATCAGGGTATCCGCGAGGAGTTGATACCGAAGATGAAAAATTGGCATATATTCAACGTTACTGTGATCGTGAAGGTATATAGCTTGACCGTTCCCAAATTGTAAAGAACCCAGGCAAGCACTTTAGTACAAAGTTGTGTCTAAACAGTCTTTGGGGAAAATTTTCACAGAATACTGGCAAAAGGAACCTTCATTTGGCACAAAGTTATAGTGAAGTCTGGAATTATGCCAACGCTTCTGATAAAGAGCTCATGGAGAACGTGAATGTAGGTAATACTTACATAATAAAGTACAACAATACCGAATTGGCAACAGATACCTCACGAGTTAAAAACATAACTGTAGCCAGCTCCACAACGGCCTACGCACGCATCAAACTTTGGGACCTATTGCATTTTCTTGGTCAGAGGATTTTGTACGCGGATACAGATAATGTGATATTCACAGTGAGGGATGATGAATACATGCCTCCTCTTGGTGAATTCCTCGGGGAGTTAACTGATGAGATCAAGGATGAGAATGGAGACATCGCATACGCCGACACTTTTGTCTCAACAGGACCAAAAACTTATGGGGTACGGGTTAGTGTGGGGGAGGATATGAAATATATCGTGAAGGCTTAGTGTATGACGCTCATCCAGGCGAGTCGGTGGGTGATGATGAGGGTGAACAGCCATCCTAACTAACTGTAGGGACCCAAAATTTTCGGACGCAGAAGTTGTGGTGGGCGTGAAGGAAACTTGGGGTACGAAGGTGTGCCGTAACATCTATAGGAAACGTTACCAGGTGCCTGGTACCTATGATACCGTACCCTTTGGATACCATAATCTTTGATTGTTATATGTGTCTATTGTTAACGATATATTTATTTATTATATGTATTTGTAAATATATATACACCTTGAATAACTCGTTTATTAAATAAATCGTGTTTCAATTAGCGTTTCACTTTCTCCTTTGTGTGTGTGTGTGGTGTGTGTGTGTGTGTGTGTGTGTGTGTGTGTACACAGGAGAAAGTTCTAAACTCTGCCCCGTGTATGATCGGTCACGTGACTCCTGCTACTATCTGGGCATATCTCTTACCTGCGAGTTCACTTGACCGCTGCAAGCCCTGGGTCTCAGACGTGCATTTCCTCAGGTAGACGAAAAATAGTTATGGCTAACTTTAATATTGCGTGTTCGACGTTTATGAAGTAGTATTCGTCAAAGTGTGAAGATAAGGTTACTGAATGGCTCCCTATTCCACCCTCCTTTGATACTTTTAAGGCTACATTGAATCGTGCGAAGGAATAAAAGGTACAAATACTCTACGGCTATTCTGGCGAGAGTATTGCAGGATTTCGTGGTACAATCGATGTATTGAACTATGTTGTAGGACTAAACTTTATAAAAGCTTACCACCGTGAAGTGGAAGAAACAACACGTGCAGAAGAGAAGCAACGGTTATTGTTAGTGAGTCTTGTTGATGAGTGGTTTGACAAGCGTTATTATGTCATGCATCATACCGAGTACTCGTACCCTGCCGCTGAGAATGTGAATCTTATCATCATGGAGAATATGAAGTATTTTTACCACTACATTAATATATATCATGACGAAGTTTGTAGTGAGGTTGTGGCTAAAGACCTGCGTGAGTTTTTAACAGAATTTAAAGATGAGTATCGCCTGCTAAGCAAAAACGAAAAATATGGTCATATGTTTGTTTTAGATAGTGCTCCGGAGTGTGAATAAAATGTGTTTAGTTCGTGAAAATCTTCCTCAGCGAAAATATCTGGTGCTTATTCTGGGGAGTGGGAGTGATAAAACAATAAAACCGGTATTGTTTCGTGTATCGGAAAATTTCTCAAATCACCTACCAAATATAATGGGATGCAGTTATTCACGTTGGAAAAATGCCGTACACGTTTCATCAGCTTATGGTGTGACTCACTCCTCCCGTCGAGTCGATCCGCTCGAATGTGGCTCATAGTTTTCTCAGAGCTTGACTCGACTGGACGTGCAGTAACTAGGGTGCTCCGAAAATTAAAAGATGTTGAAAAAAGCTCATAAAACTTTGATCCCCGCGCTTCTTCTCATTCTTTTATATCAAGTTAATGCCAGAAAAAAATATTAGCTACTTTTCAATGGCAGACGGAAACGGTAATAATAATGAAGATGATCCAAATAAAAAATCAAAGGATAATTCAAATATTTCTTTAAGAAAAGGTGATATAAAATGGCTAATAGAAAAGCCTATCGAAAAACTCTCTGATGTTCGAATCCCAACGAAAGAGGACATTTTACGCTATTTTTTCTAACTAAAAGATGGACCAATGAAGAAAGAGAAATTTAGAAATTTTAACGGTACAATTGCTGAAAAAGTATTAGAAGATATAGAAAAGCAGTGGATGAAATCAGGAATGGAAACACAACGTAAAGATAAAGTCAAGAAAAAGATTTTAGACCTTTACGAGAATTATAGGACACTCCAAAAAGAGAAAGGTTCCAATTCCAACAAGGTAAAGGAAGAAAATTTTGTTAGAGACCTTGACTCACATTTTTTTATTGCCCATAAAGACGCTGAACGCAGAGTTGAAACTGATCGGTTGAGGACGACAGAACAGAAAAAAGAGGATACTGATTTCATAAATGCAATGAAAGAGGGTAGAAAAGTTCTTTTGGGATCCGAAGATAAAAAGTATTCAAAAAAGGTTCAAGCTAAAAGGAATAGGGAAGAGAATTTCACTTACAGAATGGAGACAGACATGCGAAGAAGAGAGCTACAAGAGGCTTCAACTAGCGAACTTAACGATGAGATAGACATTGTTGATGAAGATTATTTAGAACTAGATGGTAGTGATAATGATGAAAATGTGATTTCAAATTCTGATAAAAAATCAAAAAGAAAGCGTTCGAAAACTATCACACTTGAACTTCCACGAAACCCATTCAAAAGTAAAAAAATATCTGAAATGGCTGATCGTTTAAATTTATCTTCGGGCCAAAGAACTCCATTTATGGCTGCCATCGCAACAGAGGGTGGAGTTGATTTGGAGAATATCACTTTGTCTAAAACAAGTATAAGGACAGCAAGTAAAATAGTGCGGCAAGGAAAAGGCGAAGAAATCAAAAGTAATTTTATATGCCCAAAATTTTGTAATCTTCATCGGGATGGAAAATTTTTGCATGAAGATGATGAAAGATTAGGAGTGCTGATATCTGGTGCCCCAGGATATAAAGAGGGAAAGCTCCTTGGCGTTCCAAAAATCGTCGATGGCACTGGTAATACACAAGCGAAATCTACTCATTCTCTAGTAGCTGAATGGAAAGTCGAATCCAATATATATGGTCTTGGTTTTGACACTACGGCGTCCAACTCCGGCAGGAAAAATTGAGCCTGTATAAAATTAGAAGAATTATTCCAAATTTTTTTTATTTTTTTTGCTTGTAGACACCACATACTGGAAAGAATCTTGCAAGCAGTTTGGTCAAAACTTTTCGGAGATACAAGTAGTCCAAATAATTTAGATTTTAAAAATTTTCAGAAGTTTTGGAATACCATCAACAAAGAAAATTTCAAAATTCTTGAATTTAAAGATCGATCCTTAAAATCTCGTTGTGAAGATGTTAAAAAATTTCTTCAAGAAACGTTGACCCAAAGTTCTGACCAACAGAAGATTACAAAGAGTGTGGTGTGCAGAACTTATGCTTATTCTCTTGGGAGGGACTCCGCCTCGTGGTGTACATTGGTTAAAGCCAGGAGCATATCACCATGCAAGGTGGATGGCGTACATTTTGTAGGCGGCTAAAATGTCTGCTTTCAGTGGTCAACTTGGGTACGATTCCAAAAAAATAAAAAAATTTGAACGCTTTTGCACATTCACATCTCTTTTTTATATAAAACCTGGTTATCAGCTACCAATGCAGGTGATGCTGCAATAAATGATCTAAAATTGTGGCACGATTTAAATTCTTATTGTAAAATTGATTCAGATGTGGCCTCAGCAGCTATAAAAACCTTTGAAAGACATTTTTGATATATGACAGAAGAGTTAGCTTCATTTTCACTGTTTTCAAATAAAATTGACATCTCTGAAAAGCACCAAATAGCTAAAAAAATTATGAAGATGAAAAAAGTAAACAGTTTTAAAATGGGAGTTCCCACTTTCCCTAAATTAAACTCTTCGACGAAATTAATTTCGCTAATTGAAGTAAACTCTATGTTTTTTACAAACTCTGGGAATAGATATGGAATGGATGACAAAGGACCCAAGTGAGTGGAACGTAGATTCTGAATATAAAAAAGCATTTGAATATGTTAGAAGTGTCAAAGTAGTAAATGATCTTGCAGAAAGAGCTGTGAAGCTCATTCAAGATTACTCAAATAACATTACCAAGGACGAGCCCCAAAGACAGTACATGCTTCAGGCTGTAGAGCGTCACAGGAAACTAATTCCTGATTTCAAGAAAGGGACACTAAACCATCTTCTGTAAAATGAAAATAAGATCAAAACGGAAAAACGGACTGTTTATAACTGCCAAAAGGAAGAGGCCCACTTCTGCTAAAACAAAAATAAACCTGATGGCTACAGTTATAAACAATTACGCAGGAGTGAGGGGGCATAAACCTCGGTAAAGGCCAATCTTCATCTAATTTCCTTAGAAACAAGAAGAAATACCAAATTTTAAGCTCGTCTTTGTTTTTTTTTTGCACATACACTTATACTATATCAATGCTTTGTATTTTTAAATCAATTCTAATTAACCCTAATTTATTTTTATGAGGTTTATGTAACTTAATCCTAAGTAACTACAAATCAGACCTAATTGCATAATTCGAAAATCACAAAACCTCAATTTTACATGAGGCTGGTGGCAAGGCTTAATATGTTAGGATCGAGCTAAAAATACCCAAAAGTATTCAGAAACATGATAGCAATGAGAACATAACTGGGGAGCAAATATTCAAAATCATGTTTTTTTGGGAGCACCCTAAGTCGTGCACTCCTCGAATACGATGGAACTGCCTTTGAGACGTATTCTCAATGCCGTGTACGATGTTTCCGTGACGAAGTCATTGCTCGTATTCAGGCGTGAAACCGGTGCCATTAACTATGTACTGGAAACGACTTGTAGACAAACAAACTCTGGTAAACGGAATGTTGTTTATTTAAGTGTTGAGGAGATGAATAGAATCTTCGTGGTAGTTAAGAAGTGGAGTGATGAACGTTATAAAATTCCTGCTGGTGTGGGTACAAGAAGATAGCAGGTTAGTGATAACCCCCTCACATGCCATTGTTTGTACGTTGTGTATAAATAACGATCAGCTATGCATTGATATACGACTGATGTGGAAGAATGCTTCTGATAATAACGTACTTCTCCCTACGCGAAACCGTTTCATCTTTGACAGAATGTTTGAAATCGTCGGTTTCCGCAAGCTGAAGCCTATATTAGACGCGCGTATTACGGATATGCTTTATTTTGATACGGTTTTTGAATACGTATGCACCGCTTTGCTCGACTGGTTTACCGAGCGTAGGACTGAACAAGGCGAGAATGGTCTAGAGCTGGATGCTTATTTAAAAGGTTTAGACTCTTTGAAATATCATGAACTTTGGTACAAAGCACTTGAGCGGTACAGGGCTGAGTTTACCTACTCCGTTCACCCTGAAGAACTTTCTTTATATAATGAGCAGCTGTCGTTACGACTTAGAAGATTATTTTAACTGCTGCTATACATTGTGGAGAAGAGATCACGATTGAAAAGCTCGGATCGGTAAGAATAAACCCTCGATTGGAAAGGAGTGTTTATAAACTTGTATTTAATAATTATGTTGTGGCTAACGATGACCTCTTTGTGCGTGCTTTTAAATGTATTCTAGCCGTGTTTAAAGATAACTTGCCAACCGAATGTAAAGTGGGCACAAAAATAGTATTGAACGATATGAAGGTCATTTACATCGAGTATAAGTATCCCGATAACTTCAGCGGTGAAATAATGTTAAATCGTATTTACTGCGTAGTGCAAAGCAATAATGATGTGACTGTAGACTCCATTACGTGCGAGTTTAGTGTTTAAGTTAAGCGCAGTAGCACGAATTTATTTTGATGTATATTTATTTTCAATATATTTAATTATTTAATATAATTGTATATACACACAGTATATATATTTCTCCAGTATTGTTATAGTGATGGTTATACTTCATCGTTTTGTATTTCTTATATTATTTTTTATGTTATTTTTTGATTATTTATATATTCCTCGTTCGTATTTCTTATATTATTAATAATTTTTATTGCATATATTCCTCGTTTGTATAGGATTGTGTATTTATTTTCTATATATTTCGTGAAGTTGATTCCAATAATTAGGCTAAATAAACATAAGGATGTAATGGTGTTTTATTTAATTCTTTTGGTTGTATATATAAACGATATTATTATTTAGTTATATGCATACCAGATGGCTGTTTACGCCTTCTAAACCGACTGACGGATTTCTAAGCCGACTGTCAAGAATATCTGAATAGCGCAATCTGGCTGCTGAAAAGTTAATTAATATATACCCATACACCTGCCTTCTAGGTCTTCTAAGTCAACTGGCGGGTTAAGCCAACTGGCAGATTAAGCCAACTGGCGGATTATGCCAACTGGCGGATTTCTAAGCCAACTGTCAAGAATATATGCTTTAATTAAATAAGTAGCGCAACTCAACCCTAATAATGTACACCTGAACAAGCCATTTACGTCTTCTAAGCCAAATTAAGTCTTCTAAGCCGACTGGCGGATATGGCGGATTAAGCCAACTGGCTGATTTACACCTTATAAGACAGCGGGCGCACGGATGAACTCTCATTATGCGTCTGGCTGGAGCCAGGCTAACACCCCTCTCTTCTTTAGTTAAGGCTTAGGTTAGGGTTTCCATTGGGGGTGAGTAAATCCCACCTTCTCCGCCAAAGGCCCTCTTCCTTCTCCTTTCTCTACCTCTCTTAGGTTAAGGTTACCCCTTTTGGGGCAGGTCATATTCCCTTCTCCCCCCAAATCTCCCTGCTAATGCTTGGGGGATAACTCATCCCCCGTTTTGCATAACCCCCCTTTGCAGCATTGATTTATTGCATAACCCCTTCCCCCCGTAATTTCAGTTTGGGGATAACCGCATCCGCCTTGTTGCGTAACCCCTCCCCGCTTTGTTGCACACACCCCTCCCCCGTTGTTGCATAACTTGTTGCAATATCCCCACCCTTTTGCAACATTGATTAACATTGATCAACATTTGCAACATTTTTGCACTCTCCCATTTTGCGCCCATTCTACTGAGATCGAAGGAGCTCAAAAACAGCTTCACAGCGTAAGAAGAAGGATGAGAAATAAGAAACAAATCCACAATGCTTGGCCTATCTCCAAGGCGATCGGAGATACGAGTATAGTGCCGTACAATCTGCTCTAGGTCATTTAGGAAAGAAAAGTTGCAAGCTAGTTCACCAGGGATGTTTGTGAAATGGGAGGAAAGCCAAAAGTGGTGGTAAACATTGAAATTTCTTAAAATGAAGATTTCAGCAAAGGGAGAGCGAGGTAGACTGTATTCCACTTTGGAAGTGAGGTAGTCAAAGAAAGATAAACAGTGCAGATGTATTTAGTTTGAGATTGGCATGTAAGCCGCAGCCAGCGAGTATAGAATTCGGAAGTTCGAATTCGGGAATACGAGAACAAATTAGGCCATTGCGTACGTATACCCAACATCCGCCTTTGGAGTGAAATTGAGTATAAATTAAGTAAGAGGGTATACAAAATGGGTTCCTGTTAGTCGTCCCACACACTTGAGTCTCGGTGAGGAAAAGAAGATGAGGATTATAGGGGGAGAGGTGGTGTTCAACAGATTGAAAATTTGAGAAAAGACCACGAATGTTGCAGAAGTTTAAGAAAAGTGAAGGAGAGAGAGGCCCAGGACATTTCGAATGGGCGGTAGCAGATCCAGCCCCACTACCTGGGTCTCCGTCCCCAGTATCGGCAGCGGGTTAGCCAGAAGTGGGGATTCGATTATATATCTCAACGCCAAATCCCGCTAAAAAAACTTTAAGATATAGTCAAGATTATTAAGCAATGCTATGCTCCAGGGTAGTAGGGTGGTTTTGGATAAACTCTCATCTTAATGCAACTGATGGTGCATACAACTTTTGGCTTTTAATGTGCTTACTTCGAAATTTAGATGAACAGCATAGATCAATCATAGAACCAGTATTAAAGAATAACGCCTACTTTGCCCACCCACAAAATATACTCATATGAATGTTAACCCACGAGTGATAGGTGTTGCTCCTTACTTAACCCCTTATTCTCTTCTCTTCTCTTAACCCCCTACTCTCTCCTTTCTCTCGGGCTAGCCTTAGAGTGGATCTTAGGGTCTTTGTTAGCCTTAGCTTCTGTAGATCTGTAGATCTGTAGATCTGTAACTGACAAGAGACTAGAAATTAGGGAGCAAGCTATTCAGAAAATCATCCTTTCAAGAACAGGATTTTCAGGTACCAGAAACTTTTAGTTGTCTCGAACCCTCAATTTCCAATCTACTGACTACACCGAGATGATCGATTGGCAAAAAGAGATCATTACTCCTCCACCGCTGCTAAACAATTTTAGCGATGATGAGCTACTACAGGCTCGATGTAAGCCACTGGAGATAGCTTCTTTTCCATGCCACAGTCAAAGTGTGGAAAGGGCAGTGAACCTAGTAACAAAGGCATGTCAGGAAAGAATAGGATATGACAACCGTGAAAAGTTTATCTTTAACTCATTAGAATCAAGGCGAAAACTGCCCAAGTTTAAATGGAAGGCCCAATGGAATGAGTAAGAAATATATGAAATAAAATTTCCTATTGATATTGAAAATTTCTTCCTTTTTGATGTGATAAGAAACAATGAAAAAGTGAATTGAATTTTAGCACATTTATTATGCCTTTAATTTTTTCTTCTGAATATATTGTTATACTTAATTAATTTTCCTAATACTGTACATTATTAAATAAAATATTATACGTTAATAAAGATTTATGTCATCAAAAACCTGAATGTAGAGTAAGTCTCGTATAAATGGAATATTCTTCAATATAGGTCAAAAAGTGAAAAATTGTGCCAGGGGTGGGAGGCTTTCAACAGCGAAAATAATTTATGAGGGGGTTCCCGTGTTCCATTCAAATCCTTCACAATATGTACCTTTTCATTATAAAATTTCGACCCGGTCTGATGTATATGCAGTGGGGAATAGGGAGAGAAGTGTGTGTTTGAGAGCATGCTGGCCTGCTCACAAGGTAGATGAGACACGGAAAAGATCAGCTAAGGAAGAAAGTGACGGGAGAAACGGGAGTTCCCGCACTCCCAATCTTCTGTCTAACATCCCCCCAACCCGGAGTACTTCCCTGGTCGATTTGTGTCTACAATCAACTCAAAAGTCGGGGTGGTGAAAAAGGTGAATGCAAGTGTCATGGAGAGGGGAGCGGGGGTGAAGGATATTGCGGGATGAGGTTCTTGAGAAGTGAATGAGTTGTTGTATGTGGATGATACGGCAGTGGTGGCGGTCTCGAGGGAAAAGCTACAATGACTGGTGACTGAGTTCGGGAGGGTGAGTGAAAGAAGGAAGCTGAGAGTAAATGTGAATAAGAGTAAGGTTATGTGGTGCTGTAAACGGGAAGTTAGTGAGCGACTGAGTGTAAATTTGTATGGTGAGAAAATGGAAGAAGTTGCATGTTTCAGGTACTTAAGTGTGGATGTGGCGAGGAGTGGGACTGTGTTGGCGGAAGTGAGTCACAGGCTGGAAGAGGGGGCAATGGTACTTGGTGCCCTAACAAGTGTTTGGAAGGAGAAATCAGTGTATATTGGTGCAAATATGGGTATGTATGAATGTAGAGTAATGCCAACAGTGTCGTATGGATGTGAGGCTTGGTGGCGAATGCCAAGGATAGAAAAAAGGTGGATGTACTGGAAATGAAATGCTTGAGGCTGATCTATGTGCGTGGGATGAGGCGGATTGATCGTGTGAGGAACACTGTTATCTGTGAGCAGTGTGCCAGTCGAAGGAGTCTTGTGGAGAGAGCAGATGAAGGTTAAAATGGTTTTCGGCATATGGAGAGGGTGAGTGAGGAGAGGATGGTAAAGAGGATTTGCATATCGGAGGCGGAAGGGGAAAGAGGGAAGAGTAGACTGAGGAGATGGAGGGATGGAGTGAAGGAAGCTTCGGGTCAGCGGGGCCTGGACATCTGGGAGGGTGAAAGATGAGCGCTGGATAGAAAGAACTGGAACGATGTTGTATATGGGGGTAGACGGGCTGGCAATGTGCTACCTCAGGGTGTATGAAGCGGTCTGGGTAAACCGTGGAGTAGTCTGGCCTTTGGAATTGTTGCCCTGAGGCAGGTGCATTATTGCCATGTCAGCTGATGCAGTGAATGTGAGCGATGAGGCCCTACCTGCCTGTTCCTGACACGACCTCACTGCGGTGGGAGAGGCGTTTGGGTATAAAAAAATCTCAAATTCAATTTAATGAAGTTCTACAGTTGGGAACAATTATCTACAAAATCTTGGCCTATATTAACTCATTATTAAAATATTGATCAAATATGTTAAGACCAAATTTTAGGTCTACTCTTCCACAATTAGATAAACGGTTCAAAATATTTTCAAAAGGCCAGGGAAATGCTGTGAAATCTTAAATGAAAGACCAAGGAAATAAATAGGTTTTATTACTTTAGCTATGTTTACAAACTTACACGCTTACATGTTTTAAAGGAACAAGGAGTGGGCACTCCTTTTAGCATCCCCATCTCGTTCCCCTCTCCCGCCCTACCCCCATCATATACACTGCGAATTTTCCGTTTAATAGTAAAAGTTTTGACGGTGATCGCGGGAAATGTATGTTTCATTACGGATAATCGTACAGTGACTCCGCGTGTATACTTTTGGTGTCATAGAAACAGTTACATAATTAATGTGAAAAGATGCCTAATCATCGAACCGTTGGTATCCAGAGCATGATTTAAAGGGACGAAAAAGTGGGACCCCTTTTTGACGTTCCCCCCTCGCCACCCCCAACCAGCCCCCACCAGCTACGCTCCCCCGCAAGCCGTTACAGATACAATGGGGTCGTCTGCTGTAAATCTTGTAGAAAATGCTCTGTTATGTTTCATATTCGACAAAGTAGATCATATTAGGTCAGACCTTCTTGTATCTGTTTGTCATGATTTTTATGATTCAGAAGAAATAGAACATGCGAGGGTACAATTAAACACCCTGTTCGGTGCTTCCCTCCCAACTCGTAGAGGTAATTCTAAAAACGAGAATACCCTGAAAGACATTATAAATAAAGTGTCGACCCTCCGGGATAATGAGAATAATATTACCTTTTACGTTACTAACTTCCATAGAATACCGGTAATCTCTATGGGTGACGTAAACGTCTCGGTGCTCCTCAAACAGTATAATGAGGTACAAAAGTCGATAGTTGAACTGAAACACCAACACGTGGTGTCAAATCAGAAAAACGCGATTTCGATAGAACAGTTCCGGTCAGAGTTAGATGCGTTGAAAGAGACGCTCCTCCCAAAGCCTAGTTACTCGGAAGTAGTTCAGCAAGCCAGATCTCCAAGAAGCGCGTCGGGCAGCGAGGGAAACGAAATCCCCGCCTCCAACTCCCCCCCTGAAGGTGGGGTGGAAACGCAGCATGCAGGGGTAGCGGTCAACCCCCCTCCCGTTCAGGAAAGGACTCCTGCTCCCGATCTCACAATGAGGAACAGGGACGGTCCAATGCCGAGAGTCGAGGCATCATTGCCCTCTTCCCTGCCTCCCACTGCAGAGGAGAGGTGTTCGATTACGCCTCGCTCGGTACGCAGTTCCCCCCCCCTCCCACCGAAGAAGGAGAGGCACGCGCGGCCGTCAGGGTATAAACACCGCTAACAGACCCTCACCAAGCCACAGAGTAAGGGAGGGGCCTCCTATCCCCCAAAGGTTGTGCCACCCATCCCCCAGGCAGGCGAACCCTGCCTCAGGGAGATCGAGGGAGCAGGACGGGTGGGTAACTGTTAATAGGCGCCAGTCCCAAAGGTCTCCTCAACCGGTCTCCGCGGCGAGGCCACCGATGGAGAATCTCACCCATTTGTGTCGCGAATTCAGCTCTCGAACGAGGCAAGCGATATTCGACACATGATAGAAGAAATCATTGGTGAACACAGTATAGTGATAGTTAATAAACTAAACACGAAATCTCCGTATTATAACTCTTTTAAAGTAATAATTAAAGGTGTAAATGCGCATTTCAACCCGTATAATATGAGTCAATGGCCAGACGGTATTATTGTTAAGGAGTTTATTCACTTTTCCAGGAGATTTGATAACAGGCAAAATAATAATAATAATAATAATAATAATAATAATAATATAATAATAGGCGCCCTAACGGTAATGCCTGAAAGTTGTACTGTGTATAATAATAATAATCTTACTAATAATAAATTTTCTATCAGTCATGGCGGATAACTTGTTGAAAATAGTCTCATATAATGTAAGGTCAGTGAGGAATTCAACTGTAGATGTTCATAAAATCTGCGACAGTGCAGATTTGATACTCCTGCAGGAGCACTGGCTACCTAAGCAAGAGCTAAAATTCCTCTCTACCATCCATGATGACTTTATGTACCATGCGTCATCAGCAGTAGACTTGTCAGATGAATTAATGTACGGTAGGCCTTTTGGTGGTGTTGCTTTCTTATTAAGGAAAAATTTGTCAAAACATATAAGATTTTTAACAAGCGATAATGTAAGGTTGTTAGGCATTGAATTACAAGTGAACAATGATTGCATATTAATTGTAAACTGCTATTTACCATACAACAACGGCAGTAATCTAGATGAATACATTGATTTGCTGTACAAAATTAAGTCATTATCAGATAACCCCAAATATTCTCACTGTATAATAATGGGGGACTTTAACGCACATGTGAACTCGGAATTCTTTGGAGAATTGGGTAACATGTGCGAGTCGGCCAATTTAAGTATAAGTGATGTAGATGTATTAGGGGTAGCCAGTGGTAATTTTACATACGTTAGCGATATGAGTGGTACCACCAGGTGGATTGATCATTGTCTCACTAGTAATAATCTAAAGGATCGAATTGTTAGAGTTCATATTTTGCATGATTTCCTTCTTTCTGATCATAGACCATTAGAAATATTAATTAACGTTACCAATTTATGCGCAACACGACTTAACAAGAACTCAATAGGTAAGAATAATCGCGTCGATTGGTCCAATGTTAATATGCAGCAGAGAATAGAATACAAAGACAGAACATGTCACCTCTTTAATAATTTAGAAATTTTGCACCTTGGCTGTAATAATCCTTGCTCAAATGATTCTCACTGTAAACTCATAGATAGGTATTATAGTAAGATAATATCCCTGTTAAGAGAAGCAGGAAGCCCCTTGATTAAATCTTACAACTATCATACTAAGGTTATTCCTGGATGGAATGATTTTATTGCCCCCCTGAAGAGGGAATCGAAAGACGCCTATGATTTGTGGTGCTTTCATGGTAGACCCAGATTAGGACCAGTATACATAAATATGTGTAGAAGTCGGGGTCAGTATAAGGCGGCCATAAGGCGATGTAAACAGGAAGAAGAGTCTATTCGAGCATCAAAAGCCTGTGAAGCTCGCATAAATAACGATAATAACAAATTTTGGAAATTTGTTAAGAATCAAACGGGTGTCAAAAATGTCCTCCCTCCGACAATCGATGGGGTGTCGGGGGAGGATGAAATTGCAAAGCTGTGGAAAAACCACTACTCTAACATTCTTAATAGTGTGAGTAGGGATAATCTTAAGATAGATTGCAGCGAAACGATTGTGGGAGGGACAAGGGAAAATATTTTGATATCATTTTCTGAAGTAAAGAGGTTAATTAAAGAGTTAAAGACTGGTTCTGCGTCAGGGGTAGATGACTTATCGAATGAGCACTTAAAATATGCAAATGACGTAGTATGTCTGCATATATCATTGCTCCTATCAGCCATGCTTGCTCATAGCTATATCCCTGCAGAGTTCATGAGGGTATATATCTTGCCCCTGGTCAAAAATAAGTACGGAGACATTCTGTCCAGCAATAATTACAGGCCTATTGCTGTCGCTTCCTGCTTCTCGAAACTACTAGAAAAACTCTTGTTACTCCGATTAAATGATTTCCTATGGACATCTAATCAGTTTGGCTTTAAAAGGTCCCACTCAACTGACCTGTGTATCTATGTACTTAAAAAAACAATATCTAAATACATTGACAGTAATTCAACCATTTATAGCTGTTTCCTTGATATAAGTAAGGCATATGATAGGGTGAACCACAATATTTTATTTGCAAAACTAGAAGACAGGAATGTTCCCATGTACATATTAAATTTATTGAAATTTTGGTATTCCCACCAATCTTTCACTGTTAGGTGGGGCAATGTACTATCCGAGTGTTTTGGCTCCTCTTGCGGGGTGAGACAAGGCCCCTTGCTCTCCCATATGCTGTTTAATGTGTATATTGACGGATTAATAGCTTCACTTAATGAGGCAACAGTAGGATGTGGTATAGATAACACAAGGATAAATAACTTAGTTTATGCCGATGATATGGTGTTAATAAGTCCCTCTGTTAAAGGTCTGGATCGGCTACTAAATGTCTGCGAAGTGTATTCGCAGAAACACGATATTCTTTTTAATGTTACAAAAACTATGGTTATGCAATTTCATCCTAAAAGCTGTAATCAGCCAGCTGATATAAGGTTTAAAATGAATGGTGAAGTAATTGAGGAAGTACAAGAGTTTAAGTATTTGGGTCAAACTATTACCAGCTCCTTGAGTGATGACTCGGATATAAGAGAACAATCTCGAAGCCTGTGTGCTAAAGCGAATATGACCATAAGTAGGCTGACCATATTTCCTTGAGACAAAAACGGGACATTGGGATGGCAAAAAAGGGACGGGGGTTATGTAATATTCTGTATTCATGAAAAAGTAAGTACATAAACCGGGACAAAATTGACATTTTTATTAAAACGACGGGACGGCCAAGAAATATAAAAAAAACGGTACTGTCCCGTTCAAAACGGTACGTATGGTCAGCCTAACCATAAGGAACTTTCGTTTCTGTACAAGTGAAGCTAAGGACACACTCTTGCGTACTTTCTGCAGTAATATATACGGTCAGCAACTCTGGGTGAATTATAAAAAAGGTTCTGGCAGAACCCTAAATTTGCTGTACAACAGGTCTTTTAGACTCTTGCATAAATTACCCCCGAGATGCTCAGCTTCGCAAATGTTTGCTACCCGCAATGTCCCGAGCTTCCCGGAGGTAACAAGACGTGCTCAACACAGTCTAATGCAAAGAATTAAAAAATCAACCAACCCGATCATCCAAGCTATCCATGAGTCCTGCCATTTATCCTCTAAGCTATGGACTTCTTGGTACGAAAACGTCTGTCTGTAGCTCCACTTAACTTCGACAGTGCAGTATTATTTCTAATCAATTGTATATATTTCTATCCTTAGTGTATGAACTGTCATTGTATTAATAATATTTGTCATATGGACTATAGTCTGCCAATAAACCTTTTGATTTTGATTTTCATTCTCATATATATAATATATATATATATATATATATATATGTATATATGTATATATATGATACACACAGACAGTGCATGGAACAAGGAACTCTTCTGGGATAATTAAATCCACTATAGTCCGAATAAGTAATGGTAAATGACAAATACCATAGTTTTTCTTTTTCATGATGCTAGCCCGACGTGGGCAACGGGTCACTCGCAAAGAGGTCCCATAAATATAGCTTCCCTAACCAGCTATCTGCAAAGCAGACAGGATCCAGCTTTGGGACATTGATCTAGGGTTTAAAGCACCTAGCCATGCTACATTTAGAACCTCAATATAAGCAAAAGACTCGCTGCCTTCACGTCAGATTGAATGCATCAAAGAAAAAGAAAAAGGGGTAACTATTATATTTTTAGCCAAAAACCAAAACTTAAACCTCAACTGGCAGAATTGAGCGTCCACTTTTCAAGGCACATAACATGTCCGTTTTAAGATGGGAATGAACTCAGAATGGTCCCCTGAGTTTTTTATGATAAACACAGACAGTGCATGGAACAAGGAACTCTTCTGGGATAATTAAATCCACTATAGTCCGAATAAGTAATGGTAAATGACAAATACCATAGTTTTTCTTTTTCATGATGCTAGCCCGACGTGGGCAACGGGTCACTCGCAAAGAGGTCCCATAAATATAGCTTCCCTCACCAGCTATCTGCAAAGCAGACAGGATCCAGCTTTGGGACATGGATCTAGGGTTTAAAGCACCTAGCCATGCTACATTTAGAACCTCAATATAAGCAAAAGACTCGCTGCCTTCACGTCAGATTGAATGCATCAAAGAAAAAGAAAAAGGGGATCCTGTCTGCTTTGCAGATAGCTGGTGAGGGAAGCTATATTTATGGGACCTCTTTGCGAGTGACCCGTTGCCCACGTCGGGCTAGCATCATGAAAAAGAAAAACTATGGTATTTGTCATTTACCATTACTTATTCGGACTATAGTGGATTTAATTATCCCAGAAGAGTTCCTTGTTCCATGCACTCTCTGTGTGTATCATAAAAAACTCAGGGGACCATTCTGAGTTCATTCCCACATATATATATATATATATATATATATATATATATATATATATATATATATATATATATATTAAAAATATCTTCATTTTTAAAAACTTGTACTTTTTGTGAAAGATTCTTCATTGTTACAGAGTACAGCACAGCATACTTCAAAGCATTTTGCATTTATTTACATATACTTATACAACTTTAGTTAACTCTGAATGCTTTGAATATGAGACTCCATTAGTTTTTTACTTACAGTTGAGTCATTATGTCATCAACCTCCAGCGCCTTTGATTGGCTGCAAAAATATCGTATGTAGACCGTGACAGAACGCAGCGCTAAGGAAGCAGTTATAAGAGTCAGTGAGAGTTGAGAATAGATGGCGGATCGTACAGCAGTCCATCAGAAATTCTCGTCATTTTTTTATTTTCATAGTCTCATCGTGCCCGTGGGAAATGGCCTCATTTTTAAAATGAACTTCAGATTGTAAATTAAATTTAAATTTTCAAGGGCTTTTGTAGGGGAAACTTTCTTCCGGTTCCTGGACTTATTATTGTCTCGCGCTGGGCCATATTCTTCATTTCTTTTAGCCTGCTTGAATTTTGATCAAAACCTTATTCCCCTTTATTGATTGCATAACGTAATTGTAATTTAATATAACCTGTGAATGATCATAATTTTAATATTATAAAAACTTCGTTGTTTCATAATAACTGCATAAATTTATATTATCATAGTTGGAGAAAGGTAAAAATTTGAGTGTTTTGAAACATTTAAATTTGAATTCTAAAATTATTATAACGATAAAAAAAGTTAGTTCCTCAGTTGAAGTGAAGTGGAAATAAAGGTACCATCCTTAGTGTTACATGCATGTTTGTCGTCAATACCTACCCACGAGGGGAGCAACGGATGAACGAATCATTTTCATTCATGGGGTCACCCCTGGAGAAATTCAGAAGTCAACAACAATAAAATGTTAATAATAATAATAACAATAATAATAATAATAATAATGAAAATAACCTCGAAACCAGCCTTAATGATGCATAGAATATGTATATACACACACTATATATATATAGGGTGAACCAAAAGTAGGTGGACAGTAAATGATAACGTTTATTTTGAGAATACATATTTAATTTTTTTGTATACTATAATACAAAATAAAATTTAAATAAATTTAGTTATAATATTTAATATAATATAACACAAACACCATAGTTATAATGAACACCATAGTTATAATATAATATAACACAAACCGTATTCAACCTACTGTCCACCTACTTTTGGTTCACCGTGTATATATATATATATACACATATATATATATATTTATATACACACTATATATACATATATATATATACACATATATATATATATATATATATATATACACACACATATATATATA